>CM039482.1:2934052-3177737 GCA_022433065.1 Begonia loranthoides | reverse complement strand
ATGAATTTTATAAAACATAATATAAAATGTTAACATAATATCAATCAATATAAATTTATACATATATTACAAAAGTGTTTTATTACATTTGCTTGTTGGGTATATTACTCCCAACAGTTTAAACTTTCATAAACAAGTTTTTATTTATATAACAAGTAATGATAAATTTATACTATAATTTCATACTTTAATATTGCAATCTCGGTTTATTTATTAGTATAATAGTTATAATATACATGTCATATCATATTCTAAGTTTAATGTAATATGAAACTACTATTACATTATTATTTGCTCCCTTTATTGTAATTTTTGATATTTAGATTAGTGTAATGTTATATTCACTCTTTAATATGATATTTCTATATGACATTTATTAGGGGTGGGGCATGGGCTGATTTAGTTTGGTTCAGCTTTGGAACTGAACCGAATCGTGATCCAACTGTTCTCAATTTTTGGAACCAGATGTGAACTAGAACCAAGCTGATTCCATGGTTCGATTACACTTCGGTTCCAAAATTTTCTAAAAAATTATTTTAAAAAAAATATTTATGTTTTTAGTTGATTTTGGGTTTTTTTTCATGGTTTGGGCTCAATTTTTAAGGTATGTGATGGTTTTACGGATTTTGAGTTGGGTTTTAATCAGTTTTGAGTCGAATTTTTGATCAACAATTTTGTTTGGTTTTTCACAGTTTTGACCTCTCTCCAAAACAATGAACCGAATCGTTACTCATGGTTACACTCTACTCCAAAACCGAGTTTGGTTCCTATAAGGGTAGGAACCAGACCAAACTGCTAGTTTTGAGTTGAACTATGGTTTGATCCCGTTTATGTCTAGTCTTAACGTTAACTATCATTTATTTATTAATACAAACAATTTATTAATTTTAATTATTTATATCTATTATAATTATTTTATTAATAAATAATGACTGGTAAGATTACCTTAAAAATTAAAATTAGTATAATATTCTCTTTGATTAATATCTAAGGTGTAAGTAGAAGTAGGGGTGTTCAAAACCGAACCGAACCGACAAACCGAACCGAAACCGATCAAAAATCAAAACCGAATAAGGTTTTTTCTATTAAAAAAACCGAATAAGGTTCTCTTTTGTAAGAACCGAGTGTTTTGGTTCGGTTACCGGTTTTAGTTTTTCAAAACCGAAAAACCAAAACCAAACCGCATAAATACGTTTATAGTGTTTTTTTGTTTTTGAAGTTCCATATTCGGTCATTCGTGCCTCAGCCTCTGAAGTGATTTTAGCTCCAAAAGACCTAATAACTATTTTTTGGACAAAATTTTGTTTTGAAAAGAGAAGATGAAGAATAATTTTGTTGTTATTAATTATGTTTTCATAATTTTTATACAATTTTTATTATAATATTTGAAAAAAAAATTAATAAAGAAAAAACCAAAACCGAACCGAAACCGGAACCAAGATTTTAAAACCGAAACTGACTCGGTTCTGATTTTTCTAAAACCGATTCTAGTTTTGTAATTTTAAAACTAAAACCAACTAGTTTGGTTTGATTTCACATTAAAATCGAACCAAACCAAACTGAACCGTAAACACCCTAAAGTAGAAGTAGAATTGAATATCTTGATCAAATGCGCACGTAGCGCAGAGCGCACACCGTCAACGTCTCAGTTTTCGTCTTAAACCAGCCAAAATATCAGTCACACTCTGCGTCCTTTCATCTTTGAGTCTGAAAGAAACCAACTCTCCCTCTCCTCTCCTCTCTCTCTCTCTCTCATCAGTACTTAAATAACCAACCCTCAAGCGTTACCTCACTTGACCTTACCCTCAGTTTGGCAGAAAATCACAAGCTTTTGAAGAAGAACTCATGCTCTATCTCTTCCTCTCTGATATCGATTCGGGAATCCGGTTTCAGTCGCCATGCGAGCTTCTTTGAGCAATTTGAGTAGGTGAAAATGGATCCTCCGCTAGTTAATGAGACTTCATTCTCGACCGTCAACCCATCCGTATACAGCTTGGCTGAGATTTGGCCGTTCGGGGAAGAAGCAGAAGGTGGTGTGTTGGGGCTCCGAATCGGTAGTTTGTGTCGAAATCTTGGTGGGTTTGCTGAGGGATCCGGAAATCGGGATGGGTCGGCGGAGGAATCGACGGTGACTGAGCAAAGCGGCAGCGGAGGGAGGAGGAAGAGGAAGGATGTGAGCTCAGAGGACGAATCTTCGAAAATGGTTCCCAAAAGTGGTGCTACTTACTTGGTTGGTTGTTTTATTTCTTCTTCTTTAGCTTCAGTTTCATGCTCGTACGAAGTATCCTATAAAAATAGTCTGAACTTAGAATCATTGCCTCTGACAGGTCTTCAAAATACGATAAAATTCAATGAATGGATTCCTCAAATTATCCCATTCTTATTGATGAAATTATCTCCATTATCCTTTATCAAGTTCATGTTCTGAGTGTAGGTAGTACATGATGTAGAAGAACTTGATCTTCAGTAATGTTGAGTAATTTTGTTGTTTGGAATGGAACAGAATGATTTCAATGGTAAACTGATGAAATTGGGAGAATCCAGAGATGAAAATTGTCGCCCAAAAGCTGAAGTAGAAGTTGAAACAAACTCGGGCGATGGGACCAAGCCCGACGAACCAAGTGCCAAGCCGTCCGTGCCACCTAAAGATTATATTCATGTGAGAGCAAGAAGAGGCCAAGCAACCGATAGCCACAGTCTAGCAGAAAGAGTAATCCGATCTTAACAACTTCTCATTCATTCATTCAGTTGTGTGTTTGTGTATTTAATAGATATTTGGTTATTCTCTCTGTAATGAAGGTGCTTGTTTTCTTGCAGGCGAGGAGAGAGAAAATCAGCGAGAGAATGAAAATTCTCCAAGAGTTGGTGCCGGGATGTAACAAGGTAACTATCACCGCCCGGCTCGTCAAATTATTTGAGCATCACAAACTTACTCTTTGGCTGCAGGTCATAGGGAAGGCATTCGTCCTCGACGAGATTATCAACTACATTCAATCTCTGCAGCATCAAGTTGAGGTGATTATCGTTTTTTGGACGGTTTCTAGCTACCCTTTTGCTATGCCTTTTTTTTTATCCTGAATTTCGATTTCGATTGAATTCTTTCTTTAGTTCCTGTCCATGAAGCTCGAAGCGGTTAATTCGAGAATGAACGTGATTCCAGGCATAGAAGGCCATACTACCAAGGATGTAAGTTAATCATCGAGAAATTATACGTTTTATCGTCCGAAAAAATTACTTCCAGATCCATTCATAACTGTATTTTAGACGAAAAAGTGCGAAACATAAATTCAATGGCTGAAAACACGGTCGGTGTGTTATTGTTCTTGTGCTTCTTTATGTGGGAATGAAGTAAATCTCAAGGGATTTCTATAGATTCGAACTCACCCCGCCTTAAAGAAATGATGTTGCTTTGCCCTTGTCTCTAGTTTCAACTGATTGACAAAGAAGAGAACGGTTGACTTGTTTAGAGGCGGAGTTGTCATTGATCTCATAACTCAGTGGTTGTTTTGTTAATTTCCGTAAAATATTTATACACACGCCATGATGTTAACATTATGTTATAATCTCTCGGTGTCGCTTCAGAAATTTCTATGGCAAGCTTCGAAATGAAAAGTGTATATATTCGTAATTCCGGATATGGTGGTGCTGTTAGTTGAAATTTCATAGTTTATCTCTAAATTCTATTGCCTGACAATTGGTTGCCAAGCTAGGTATGTTGTTAAAAGAGAGATTGACTGTAATTTGCTAAGTAGTTTGCCTGATTTGGCAGAATGGACTGCAGCCATTTGATGGTGCAGGAATGGTGTACGGGACGGAGGCTATACCGAGAGAATATGGTCAAGGCTTACACCATGAATGGCTGCACATGCATATTGGCGGTGGGTTTGAAAGAGCAAATTAAGGGTCAATTATCTGTTAGCCATTTGGCCATTCTATGTGTAGAGAAAAATGAAATCTCATCTGTAGAAAATGAATGTTATTCAAATATGCATCTCCTGATCGATTATACTGGTATTTGAAGCACTTGTATAAGTAGCAAGAAATCGCAGTTATATCATTAAAAGACTACATACCAGAGTTCATGAAGAGAAGAATGTGAAGCACCACTTAATATCTCAATCACGGTGATTGATCATTTCCAATTGAATGACCCAATCCCGACACGTCCAAGCTGTCTTGATAAACTTATTATCTGGGTAGTAATCAAATATGTGCAAAAAAGATTATAGACTGCTTCAACAATCTTTTACAAGAATCCGAAATGATTAAAGAAACCTCTAATGACTTCCTAACTTGTTTGGAATATAGTTTTATAGGCTACATGACGACGAGTGTAGATTCATGCTCTAATTAAACACCAAATATAAGACATGGTAATAATTGCTCTATCATTAAAATTGCCCATAAATTTATGCCGATCTTTTAATTCTACTCTCTTATTTATCAAGTTAGATATCTTCAGAGAACCAAACCCAAGGGCTATAAGTTGTTATCGTGCAAATCCATGAATAAGTTTCTAAAGCCCAAAACTAAACTTTCAGGAACTTAGATAATAGAGCAAAATTTCAACACCTCCAATACCCATGGCCGCCCAGCTCTACTATAAATCTAAAGCTTCCAAATAAGTCAAAAGTTTCCATCAGATGGTAAAGCTTCCATTTGAATAAGTGCATGTATCCACATTCTAATGAACAAAGCGAGCAAATTACCCACGGGCCTTCGAATTTAGCTTCTAAAATAATAACAAACTCAGATTCCATTGACAGTTCAACCATATTCTCAAGAAGCTACCAATGAAGCACGCTCCAGTCTGAATTCTCAAGTCAAACATCATATCTTCATTCTGTAAACTCTTAATGAGTGAAACACAAAATATGGTGGAAGGCAAATTATCAATATTATTACATGACACTCACATAAAGGAATTACCTGTCCAATGCATCTGAGCTTATGGGAATAACACCAGTTGGAGACACAAGAGCATCCACTAGAATGTCATTTGAAGTAATCGGTATGATTTCTTCTTCCATTATCTGTGAAGAATAGGAAAGAGCAACTGCAAAACCAGAAGCTCTTTTAAGTAATGAGTGAAATAATCAAAACAAGGTAGGATTAAAAAATGGCCACAAAGCAAGGATGAATTTTTGTTAGAAATAAAAAAATTGTACATACCAAAGAAAGGTTGCTTCCAATTCCGTGCCTTTGCTAGCTCTTGGTAATTCTTCAAGAAGGTATCATAATAACTAAACAATATGACCACAAGTCACTATGTTGGAGGGTTCCACTAAATAATATTAAAGCTTCAATTTTCAAATATATGGAGAAAATTAGAAACTATAGCAGCAACTAGATCAGAGAACCTACATCATTGTGTTGACTGTTGAACATCAGAAAGATGAGAAAAATTTTGAAAATTTTCAGAATCTTCAATAAATTACGGCTCAAATGAAAAGTGAATGGACCAAGGAGAAGACCATACCCTCCTCCTCGACCAATTCGTCTTCCAGATTTATCGAATGCTAACCCTGGTAACAAAAATACCAATATAGGCTCCCAAACTACATCAATGAGGAATAATAAAAAAGGGTGAAAGGGCCTACCAGGCAAAAGGAACAAATCAACTGGATCATTAGATAGCATAACTGAAATAAGAAAAACCCATTAGCCACAGACTACATATCTGGAATAAGAAAAACCCATTAGCCACAGACTACAGTCTAACATGCAGATACACAGTCAAAGCTAAACAAGAATATTGTTTTATCAGGAAAACAAAGGCAAACGTAGGGAACTGTAACACCAGTATTGAAAGTATGCTTCAAATATCTTAAGATTAAGAACAATTAAGAAACTAAGACTACAAATACTATTACCATCCTTCTACCAGTGTCATCAAATTTTAAGTATTTTACATATAAGCCTAAATTATTAGCATCCTTTTACCACCGTCGTCATCCTTCTACCATGCTACAGTTATATTGAATGAGCCAGAAACAAATGAGTGCCACGGCCAACCATTCTACATTTGACAAACATGTTATCTTCAAGGTGGTATTTTGTTTTTTTTTGCAATTCAAACAGTTCAGAATGGCAGCCAGAGAACTGAAATCTCTTTATTACGTGGAAATTAATATGCAATTAGTTTAGATCTTATATCGCTAGAAATATCAACTTCATAAAGAGCTAGGCAATATTTGATCAGGAAGCCATTTATCCAGTATGTAACGACAATTAAAGAAGGATCAAAAAGTCACTTGAAAAGTCATGTGGGTTCTCATTGTGAACAACTGAAAATAAAGAGAGAAAAAACGAGCAAAGTAGAATTCATCACCATCTTCGCGTTCATTTCCAGCAAAATCCACTGGAGCTGGTTCTAAGATGTTCATTGAATTTGCAATGAGATCATCCATGCGAGAAATATTAAGCATCCTCATGTGACTATTTTTGTCCTCAACACGAGGAACATAAAGCTTCTTCTTTGGTTGTGAAGAATGGCAATCTTCAATGAAACAGAAAAATGTATTCCAGTACTTCAATGATCATAGCAAGAAACATGGTAAAGATAAATACAACACATTGCTTCATTTTGAGACGCTGAAAGTAAAACTAATGCTACTTATCAATGGATTTCTATCTCAACTTCAATGGAAAGATTAAGACAGATCTCTGAAAGAAGAGCATCATCTCCTATTTCATTGTTCAATAGCGGGTTCTTTTTATGAAAATGGAAGAGTTGGGATTTTTCAACTAAGGAAGATTAGCACATTTTGGTGCATCACTCCCTCTTTGGGTGCATTTGGAACACTCTGAATAAGATTATTTTTATGATAAACCAAATGTGGTGAGTAAGAAATCGTTTTTTCATTCTTTGTTGTGATGATTTAGAACTTTAGGTAGTATGATAAACTCTACGATAAGATACCCGGGTAGGTCACCCACTCAAATTCCCTGCTCTTTCTGTTTAACGTAAATCATTTTGATTACTAATTGAAAAAGAAAAGAGCAAATACTTGAAGCTGTATCCAGCTATAAGATTCAAAGGAATTGAGCATCATACCTGTGGGTGGATGTAAAATTTCTGACAACAGTTTTGACGTATCAACTTCTCTTAAAGCACTACAACTTATATAAGCACATAATCTCTGACTTGATTTAAACCACGGAGCTTCCAAAACAATGCTTTGAATGGCATTATCTGAAAAGCTCAAACACAAAAAAAAAAAGAAAGCAAGAAAGAAAAAGAAGCGATTAATCTCAAAGCGAACCTAATTCGCTGGTGATAAGAAAACAAAAGAATAATTGATTAAGGACAACTCACCCTCATCGAACCTGAGCGCAGGATCCATAGCCTTCAGACTTCTTCGAATTTTCGATCGGAGAACCCTTTTTTTCTCAAAAATCGCCTCGAGTTCTTCCTCCGATTGCTGTCTGACGTTGTAGCTGCATAAGTTATTGCCAGTCATCATCATCACCGACGAGAAGGAGCTGCGTGCGGAACAAAAAGGCGGTCGGACAAGAAAACCGGATTGGGGTGATCGTGAGCGAAAGGAAAACAGAGAGGTTCTAGCAATGGCTGAAATGTACGAGTTCAGAATTGCCATATCACATATAAAAATACTCCAATTTCACATGGAAATAAGTAAATTAGTAGGATTCTGTAGCAATGTCACCAGTCACTGGTTCCATCCTGTCGAACTCACAACCCGAATTTTTGGATTTCATTGTAAACGCAACAAAATTAATAATCTAAAACGAATTTGTTCGAGGTTTTTGGTGTTAATGAAACCAAGGTGCTAAACTCAACAGAAACTTGAACGTGAAATCGTTGGTGAGAATTTCTCATAGTTCAGAGTTTTAGTTGTTAGTAAAATTTCTTCGAGATTTGATTCATTGTTTTTTTTTGAACTATAGGCTTTAAGGTGTTAGAGTTGTGCAATAACGCGATGATATAATACAATAAGTAACAAGCTTTTACTTCAAACTATTACTAGTTTTTTGGTGCAATTGCTTGCTATGTAATATGGGTAATGTTATCTTTACACTTTAGTAGCGTACTAATACTATGATGTAACATTTACGTGTCATTTATTCATTGGTATAATTATTACAGTATAATAAAAAATTAAAATAATAAGTTATATGAATCAATAAATTATTGACATGTAAGTACAACGTCAGTGTGTAACATTATGTCATCAAATTTAGAGCGTATACTTAATATTACTTGTGTAATATTGATTAAAGTTAACAAACACTCTGTAATCTTAGTACATCCCCCTAGTATTCTCAGTACAACATTGTCTGCTTTGCGCCGAAACCCGCACAGTTTTGTTCTTAGATTAGCTAAAATCGCGTTGTTCTAAGTAGAGAGGGGAACCATGCTTATACACCATGCATTTTCTACTCTCCCAAGTGATGTGAGATTGTGACCCCCCTAATATAGCCGGGACCCTACATTTGAGCTTTTTCTGACCTTCACATAGCGGGCTACCATACTTAAACTTGTCACGTTATTTAAATGAACTTGTTGAAAATTGATTAATTTTGTCAGAATACTATCACTACCGTCTCTCAAATTTGATTAATTTTGTCAGAATACTATCATTACTGTCTCTCGCATTCGATCCTGCAGAAGGATGATAGCCGTCAATACACTCGATTGTAATTCTCGAAGAGATATTGTAATAGATCATAAATAATCGATATAACGAATTATTCACCGGAGTAGCTCGGCTAATACTATTTACATGTATTATTATCCAACGAGAGAATCTCTACCTTGGAACTTCTACATCTGAGAAGACACGAATGCATGAGCGTTAGCTATCCAAAAAGTGGGCTCAAAGTCCGGCCTTATCCAATCAGATGCCACGTGCATCAGATCAAAGGTCGGCCAGAGTTTTAATCCTCCACATTGACATATCTGTGAACTGAGTTGACCGTGATTCAAACACACAGATCAGACGGTCATTTTTACGTCGCGTCATTCATATTGATCTTCATCAAACAAAATCCAATTCGTCTTCTTCGGTTCTTCCTTACCGGGGCGCCAAAACCTTCTTCATCAAAAACAGGAAGAAAACCAGAGGAAGAAGGGCTGTAGTTTCACTTTCAGCTTCTACATTTAGGTTTCTTTTTGGTTGCAAATGGAGCTTCAAAATACAGTCAAGGATGCCCTAAATGCACTCTACCATCACCCTGATGATACGGTTCGTATGCAGGCCGATCGGTGGCTCCAAGAATTTCAGCGCACTCTTGATGCCTGGCAGGTCTTGTATTTTCATTTTATTCCTCCAGGAGCTCTAAATCTTCTTTAGTTATTCGTTTTATGATCGGCAAGTGACCGTTTGAAGCTTATTTGGTGCGATTCGGTGGGTAAATTGTTAATTTCACCGGGGGCTCGCCGCAACTTGAGCTCCATTTTAGTTTTTATTGTATGCTTCTTAAGATTTTTATTTTTTAGTTTCTGAATTGTGTATGATGTTGCTGTATATGTTATCTTAGGGTTGGATAAGCGTTGATCGTTCGTAATCTTATATGTTATGTGTTTTGACAAGTGAGAGAAAAGATAGTTGTTTGAACTAGTTAGTTTTTCTGACTGTCTGTAGATGTGTAGGCGGGCATAATCAAATGTTTTGAAACTTTTACCGAAATTGGCATGTTGGATTCTATCAGGTTGCTGATAATTTGCTACATGATTCTACTAGCAATCTGGAGACGTTGATATTTTGTTCTCAGACCCTTAGAAGCAAGGTACACCTTAATGATCTTTTCCTAACTATCTTGAATAATGATATTTGGAACACTTCCTGAATGCTTTGTCTATTGACTGCTATTGATATCTGGATTATGGGTAATATTCAATTTTATAGAGCATTTTTCTTATCATGTGATGGTTAGTTTGTCTCAATTATAATGCATTCTACACTTTTTCCAGGTACAACGGGATTTTGAAGAGCTACCTTCAGAAGCATTTCGCCCGTTACGTGATTCATTGAATGTAAGTGTCCATTATGTCTTTCACCTTTGATTACGTTTGCTTTCATATGAATATGCCGATCATCACTTACAATTCAAGGAGTTGTGTTGTGTAGTTTTCTAGTGTTTTGTAGATCTCAAATTCATAATTACTATTCAAGGTGTGGTTTATTTTACTTTCTAGTTGAGTTGAAACAATCTCTATTGTCGTAAATTTATTAGTTTTATTTCACTATGATGAATCTTTTTGGAAGGTTTTACTGACTCTTCGAAATTATTTACTTTGTAGAACTTGAAATTGAGGATAAACTTCACATTTAGCTCAAACTTATCTGACTTCAAGCTGACTCTATCTTGGTTAGGTTTCTAATTCTGCATTTTAGTTTTTTATGTTTAGCTCAGAGAAAACAGTACTCTACATTAGGTTAAAATAAAGCATAAATAACTAAGGGAAATTTTGACTCTTATGTTGTTATTTCAACACTATCTACAACGCTATCTACGACACTATCTCCATTATTAGAGTGGTTTAAGTTGAAGTTAAGAGGCATATGTACTCATTACTTAGGGTTCTTCATTTAACAATTTATGTAATCCATATCAGACACAAGTTAACTTTGTAACCCGAATTTCCAATGTGTCTCATGCAAAGACAGATTGCTTTGGTCAGGTATAGATCCTGTATGGTTTCTTTTAATTTGACATAGTTTATGTTCGGGAGAAGTGTATTTGATATGATCATAACATTACAATGGATTTAAGGATAAACACATTGAAAATGAGATTATGATGGGTTGATAGGCTCTCCAGGTCAGCTAGTTAAAATCATAAAAAAAAAAATTCCTCATTCTAAGATTTGTGATTGTTGGCTTCATTCTGAAGTCAATAAATAGTTGGCCAAAGAAGTTCTTTCTTGAAGGATTAGTTGTGGTTGATTCTATTTGGTTGTTCAAGTCAAGATTCTTTCGTGCAACATGTGAATTGACCAGTCACTTTCAGTATCAGCATTACATCATGCCTTTTCAGTTTTTGCTTCGTTTTTTGAAGTATACTCTTTTAGATCTCTTGACTTCATTCTGTTGAATATTAAATGCAGAACTTATTGAGGAAGTTTCACAAGGGACCTCCTAAAGTTAGAACTCAGGTATTATCTAAAATTCATTTTTATCTTTGTTCAGTGGCTTTATATTTAATTTCTCTCAGAATTATGTGATACTCAAATATCTGGGTTTGTAGATTAGCATTGCTGTCGCTGCATTGGCTGTACATGTTCCTGCAGAAGATTGGGGAGATGGTGGAATTGTCAATTGGCTTCGGGATGAGATGAATTCACATCCAGAATATGTTCCTGGATTTTTGGAGTTGTTAACTGTTTTGCCAGAGGTATTAATTTGTGGTACGATTTACTTGTATTGTCAAATAATTTGGTAAAAAAATGATAGAATGATCTGAACTTGTAATTTGCTCTGCAAGACCGTTACTGCATAATTGTATTAAAAATACTTTTTCCCACAGAGTCAAAAATTGGAAAAAAAAGAAACTTATCAACAGCACTTAGTGAATGCCCCAGAGCATGGGTATTTTTTTGTGTTACAGTTCCCTCTGAAAGAATCTTCATATCCGTGATTCTGGAGATTGAAAAAATTGGCAAGCAATTGTGGCATTTCTAGGCATAAGCAATTTGCACTTTGTAGTTGTATAATCCTCACTAATTGTTTGTACAATAAGAAGCTATAAAGGATTTGGTATGGACTTGCTGGAAGTCACTAATCGAATGATCATAGTCTCATATCTAGATGTCAAATATGTCATCAATGTCCATGGAGAATCCTTTCTATATGAAGTTGCTTGTAATTGTAAATTATGTGTAAATGAGAATAACAAAAGAAAGTAAATAAAGCACACAAAAATTTATGTAAAAAATAGTTATGGGAAAAAAACATAGAGAAGAAGAATTCACTATGTCAAAAATCCATATACAAGAAAGTTTGTGTGACAAAATGAAAATCCATCAAAACCCTAGAAGAAAATTGTGAAATAAATCTACATCAACATGGAAGTTATGTGATGGAAAATAGACTATGCTTGAGTACAAGAGGCTTCTAGTGCTAATTTAGGTTGACATTGGAGTACTTTATGTCTTTGTGTTTTTTAAGAGAAAGATTTTCCGCATAATGTATAATGCACAATCATGTTGCATTTCTTTTTGCTTAAGAGTCCTAGTAACTTTTTGATATGTCATCCATGTTTTATTTATTCCTTTCCATGATCAGGAAGTATATAACTACAAGATAGCAGCTCGTCCAGATAGACGGCGTCAATTTGAAAAAGAGCTCACGACACAAATGGAAGTTGCCCTTAACATTTTGACAGCATGTTTGAATATTAATGAGCTTAAGGAGCAGGTAGAATCTTTTCTTGTAATAAAAAAACACTTTTGCTCCAATTAAGGTTCAAGTTTTGGCGGCCTTATTTTTCAATATTAGATTAATGGCATTTTGACTCGTTGCATGGAGTTACCAGGTTCTTGATGCATTTGCTTCTTGGCTTCGTTTAAAGCATGGGTATGCATCATTTTCAATTTATGTTGATATATATAATTATATATACGCAGATATTTTCAGAATAATAACAGGTAGCTTATCAAAGACGTCTCCTATTTATAATTGTTTCCTAAGAATAGTGAATTAATTTTTTGTCATTTATATGGGCTGTGAACATTGTTGCATTTTAGCTATATTTGTCAATCCTCACTTGTAGGAGGTACTGGTTAATGGTTATCATAGAAACTTGTAGTGCTTGACTTCATCTATTTTGGTTTGTTTACTATTATTTTGAGTCATTTGATTGTGCTTTCTTTTTTTTACTCTTACATGAAAAGTAGTCAAATTTAGCCATTCATGCTAAGTTGGTGAATTTCTTCTTGGTTTAGGTTCCCGGGGTCTGTGCTTGCTTCTCATCCATTGGTGCTCACTGCTCTCACAAGCTTAAATTCAGAGATAATTTTAGAGGCGTCAGTTAATGGTATTGTGGTTAACTTAGTTCTACTACACATCATAAATAATTCTAGTACCTTTTTTCCTTTGTTTTTTCATCAACACACTTCATTCAAAATCATCAATAACTATATAAATTCCTCTTAATGCCCTTAATTTTGCATGTTTGAAATTATTTAGAGTTTTAATATGTTTATTTTTGTGGGGCTGAGTTTTTTTTTGGTAGCTCTGTCCCATCCTTATGTACAGTTCATACATCAATATGGTGTATTTTACCAATCAAAAGATTAAGAATTCCATTAACGTTATCACATTCAATAACTTAAATAGTCAGCTTGCTTACATATTTGCTTATAAGTTTGTTAGTGAAGAGTTACTTGACATGTAGAAATAATATAAAACGTGGAAAGGAATTTTGTATTTGAGTTATGGTATATAGTTATTTACATTTTTGTAGTGTCCTCAATCAAAGAAAACACTGTTTTCTTTAAAATAGTGATCAAGATGTCCTCTCAACAATGTGTATGAAAACCTAAACCCCTAGATCTGCTTTTCTTTTTCTTTTACATGTTTATATAGATGATGATTTTTGTTTTGAGCTTTTTTATACCTTTTCTCTTTCTGTGCAGTTATTTCTGAATTGATACACTACTCAGCATCTGGAAATTCTGCTGGTGTTCCTGTTCACATGCCTTTAATTCAGGCCATTGTGCCACAAGTTATGAATTTAAAGGTGCAGCTTAGAGATTCCTCAAAGGTAAGACAATTACAAATTTTTTCAACTGATTACAATTTGATATATTTTAGCTGTACAAGTGATTTCATAGTTCATGAAAATATGAGTATATATTTGATTAAATTTGATCATCCATCTGTAACTTTTAAATTAATATTAAAGAAAAGGATTATGATACCATTTCATATTCAAAATATTTAGTGGTTGATCTTTGACAAGTGAATTTTAAATTTAAAATTGTACGTTGTAAATTTATAAAAGTTGAATTTGTTTCTGTAGTTGCTTTGATGTCAGAGTTTACTGTAAAATCGTCATTATTTTCTTTTTTTGGGGCTGTATAGGATATTATCAATATTCGTCCATCATAAAAAAGGTCAATTGTATAATCCCTTTTATTCATTAAACTTTAATCTACTACTTTCAACACCTCCGCAATCCAAAAGAGTTTCCAAAACGATAATTTTTTTATTGTTGATACTACTTAGTTTTCACTCTTTTAGGATGAAGAAGATGTGAAGGCCATTGCTCGCTTATTTGCTGACATGGGTGATTCATATGTTGAATTGATTGCAAATGGTAATCTATATTATCTTCATTTCTGCCTGATGAAATTGATAGATGAGTTTGATCTAATGCTAGAATCCTTCTTTCATGATTTTGGGTTAAGTTAGGAACTATCCATTTTGGTTTATCCATTACCTACAAACTCATATCGTTTTGTTCTCTTTCTCAAGGTTCTGATGAATCAATGCTTATAGTGCATGCACTTTTGGAAGTTGCTTCACACCCAGAATATGATATTGCCTCAATGACATTCAATTTTTGGCATAGTCTTCAGGTCAACACGACCAAGAGGTGAATACTACTGAATCATCAGAGTTTACTGTGATTTGCTAAAGAAATACTAATTGAAGCAGTTGTAATCAACCAGAGATGCATATATTTCTTTTGGTGATGATTCCTCTGTTGAAGCTGAGAGGAATAGAAGGTTGCATATATTTTGCCCGGTGTATGAGTCCCTTGTTTCCTTGGTATGTTTTCTGGTTTTGAAGTTCTGCTTTGACAAATTGAACCATCAATTCTCCTGAATGCCTGTAGTTTGACATGTTTTGAACCATAATTTTTTTTTTAATAATATCTTGTAAAATTGAAAATCCAGTTCATTTTCCTGATCTTCATTATGTTTAATGTTTTGTTGTATTATTTTTAAGAACAAAAATTTTGATTAAATACTTGAATTTTTTTGAGGTAAAAGTTTTTTGAAAAACCATCTTATACTAGAAGCAATACAAGGAAAAATCTGTCAAAATAATGCTATTTGTGACTCCATATTATTCCTTATCATAAAATTTTAGGAATATTTTTTTTGACACAAATATTCTATGCCTGCAGTATGCTTTATGCTAATAAGGCAGTAAATACTTTCATAGCACTTTTTGGCCTCCTATATTTGTCGTTTGGTCAAGGAACACCAAGTGACAGATCTCCTAGGCCGCCACTAGCGGTGTTCTGTTTCTTGCTGATCATTATATTCTTTTACACTCTTAATATTTCTAGATCTGCTAAATATGCACAGGTTAGTTTCCGAGTTCAATATCCTAAAGATTATCAAGACTTATCTTTTGAGGATCTCAAAGAGTTTAAGCAAACAAGATATGGTAATGGCTTCTTAATTGTTGTACTTTTCTTGTCTGCTGAAGTTCGGGCTACTTGTTTTAATGTTCTTATTATTGAAGTATACTGTTATGTAAACTTCATCAATCATTTTCAATGCATTTTCGATTTCTTAAACATGATTTGGCAAAAAGTATTCTTGTTCTATCTATTTTTTATCTGTACAGTAGCTATTCATCCATGACTGGTATCTGTCAGACATGGAGTAAAAAGGGATAATATGGGGAAATTACTGATGACTAACAACCATGAAAGAATGAAGTCTTCAATGGCGATTTGGATTCAAAAGGATTAGTGCTTTTATTATGAACGAAAAAGTTCAAGTTTGGATTGATGCGAAACCAATATCTGTCAGCAACCTGAAAACAATTTTCAATGAAATAATGCATGTACAAATAGTCTTATGTCAAGATATTTAGCCAATCAATGTACTTGTTTTCCTTTCCATTTCAATCTAGATTGTTTCTGAGTGTTATATCTTCTCTTTTTGAGATTTTAATGACACATGATATCTGCCATTATAGAAACCTGACATGATCTGTGATATTAATAGCTGTTGCCGATGTTTTAATTGATGCTGCATCTGTTTTGGGAGGTGATCTGACGCTGAAAATTCTCTATGTGAAGCTTGTGGAGGTCTATCTCCTTCCTTAAAAGTATGTTTTTTCCATTGATACTCTCTGAAGGAACTAAACAATTCTTTTGAATTATCTAAGGCTATTGCTAGCTGTGGCAATGATGAACATAGTGAATGGCGTCCAGCAGAGGCTGCTTTATTTTGTATTCGAGCGATATCAAAATATGTTTCGTACAATGAAACTGAAGTAATGCCTAAGGTATTTCATCATTCAAATTTACCTTGCTTTTGTTACGATCTGGGTGATCTTGCTTTCACTTAGTCAAAAACTACTATTTAATTATATTCCCATATCATAGTATGCATATTTTTTAGAACGAATTCTATCATTTCTATGGTCTGCGAGGCTGGTGCTAGTATGTTATCAGGTTATTTTAAACTAGAAAAAATGAATAGAAGCCTATAATGTAGCTAATAGTGGACTTTGGAGTTCAAGTGTTGACCAAAAGTGCCTAATATGTAAGCATTGGATGACAAACTGGTTAGCAAATTCCATGCTCGGCTAGGATACTTATCTCAGGGATGTGATATTTTTCAATGCATTTCATGACCGATGTTAACATTTTTTAATTGAGTTTAGCAGTGTGACTAATTGTAAATAGCTAATGCATTATTTTCTCTCCATTTATTTAATATGAGAAATGTGTTTGTTCTTTGGTTAGATCATGGATTTACTTGCAAAACTACCTCGACAATCCCAACTGCTTCAGACAGGTAAATGTTTCATTTGAATGTTGCTGTTATGGAAAATAGGGAATGATGATTATTCCCCTTCCAGTTAAAGCGTCTATTTAATTGAGTCTGTGATCATGTGATGAATTGGATGAACCATTTCACCTCTTGGTCGGTAGTTGAAACCCCTTAATTCCTAGTTCAGTTGTTAATGCTGTCGCCTCCATTATTATGTTTGATGGGGATTCTATTTGTTATTTTATTTCATTCGAAGTATGATGAATCCTTATACCTTCAAAATGTCTTCAGTCTGTTTAACAGTTGGGGCATATTCAAAATGGTTTGATGCTTCATCAAGTGGATTGGCTGTATTACCTTCAGTAATAAATATCCTCATGAGTGGTATGGGAACATCAGAAGATTCTGCTGCTGCTGCAGCTTTGGCATTTAGACACATTTGTGATGGTATGGCATCTTGCCCATGTTCATTTTGTTTATTTACCTATGAAGTATTTAATATCTCAACTTTTATTTTCCAATTTAATGTTCGTTTATCAACATTCTATAATAATATGCTGAGTATTTTGTTTACTTATGCCATAAAACTAAGTTTAATACATTGTAATTATTTGTCAGTATTTTGATGATCTGGTTGAAGTTCATTCGTTTTGTTTCTGACTTATTCAAATTTGTAAAATAAGTGTGCTCAAATAACACGAAAAAAATTTCAATTTTTAGTCTTTATCTAGTTTTTCATTTTTGCTATTCATGTAGATTGCCGGAGAAAACTTTGTGGATCGTTGGATGGTCTCTTCCACATTTACAATAGTGCTGTTAATGGGGAAAGTAGTTTTAAAATATCTGCTGAGGACTCATTGCATCTGGTGGAGGCATTGTGGTAAATGCTTAAGCAATGGTCTGAATGTTGTATGAAGTTCAAAATGTTGGTCTGATTGTTTTCGGAATATCTTTTTATTTGCAGCATGGTTATCACTGAACTTGAACCAGACAATGCCAAGAGAGCTATGGAGGCATTATGTGTGCCAGTTGTCACTCCTTTGCAGGTGGTTTTCCTTTTTCCTTTGGAACTTTGTTTGTATGCTCTTCTTGTGAGTTCCAACTTCAAAGCTTGGATTATCAGGAAATTGTCAATCAAGGCCCCGAAGCATTAAATAAGAAATCTGCTCATGAGTTAACAGTTCATATTGATCGGTTTGCATACATCTTCAGGTCTATACTGTATTTTTTTATTATATTTGTTATTTTTGTCAATCATTTGAAATTGGCTGAACATATAATCTATAATCAATTTTAGATATGTAAATCATCCCGAAGCGGTGGCTGATGCAATTCAAAGGCTCTGGCCAATTTTCAAAGCCATCTTTGATCTGTAAGTGTAGATTGATTCTGGCCCATACTTGTTCTCTGACAATATTGCTGGATATACTGACCATCTTTAATCAATGTTTATAATGCCTGATATAGCCGTGCATGGGACATGCGAACAATGGAGTCTCTTTGTCGAGCATGCAAATATGCTGTAAGTTGTCTCATGGTGTTAGTTTGGTATGAATTTGTATTATAATAATGATTTAGATTGCAAAATTTCATTGGGATCCAAGGTTGAGACTGGAATTCTGACAAATATTTGAAATAAAGAATGTTGCATTGGCATCTAATTGGCAGATTGTTCGAGTGAAATTTAATTTGATTGGAATTCATGATGAATTTTTCCATGATAGGTGAGAACCTCTGGAAGATTCATGGGTATTACCATTGGAGCTATGTTAGAAGAGATTCAAGGCCTCTTTAGACAGCATCATCAACCTTGTTTTCTTTATCTTTCCAGTGAAGTTATTAAAGTAAGTTTTGTTTTATATTACCATCAAAGGGGTGGTTTTTTGTTTAAAATCTATGAACAAATAAAAAAACACAAGGGATTACACATGTTTATTCTACTTATATTTATTTATTGATTGAATACAAGAAATTTTTTTTCTACAGTATTTCTTTCTTACCTTAATTTATTCTTTCACCTACACCTTTTTTTTCTATTTATGTTCATTATTTTCTCTTTTTTTAATTTTATTATTATTATTATTATTATATATTTTATACAATATAAATTATATATACTTTTTCCTATTTCTATTTATTTCAATGAATAGAAATATATAATTTATAGATGAAATAAAAATAAATAGATTTGAATAATGAAATATGAATAAAAAAAGACAGATAGTTGAAATTGTTATTTCTATTTTTTTTATTCCTTTTAAGTAGCCCAAAAACTCCAGATTTATTTTAAATTTTTAATCTGTTGAATCATATTGTGTTGCAGATATTTGGTTCTGATCCAACTTGTGCAAGTTATTTACAAAATTTGATTGAAGCACTATTCATGCACACTACGCAGCTACTGACAAATATTCAGGTAATCTATAAGTAGTGTAATTTTATCTTCCTTTTCATGTTTGATACAATTTTTGCTGGTTTACAGGAATTTACAGCCCGACCGGACATTGCGGATGATTGCTTTTTGTTGGCATCAAGATGTATACGCTACTGTCCTCAATTATTTATTCCATCTGCAGTATTTGCATCATTAGTAGATTGCTCAATGATTGGAATCACAGTCCAACATAGGTAAACCCTCTCTCTCTGCATTCAGATGTCTGTGTTTTAAACAGGAGCTGGTGGTGATACGAATCATCTCGAGTGATACATACTGTGCAATTGTTTTCTTATCTGCAGGGAGGCCTGCAATTCTATATTGACCTTCTTAGGAGATATTTTTGATCTTACAAATTCAGGCGAAAGAGACCAGTACTTGCTCATCAGAGATACAGTAATCAAACCTCGAGGTCCAGTTATCACAAGAATTTTGGTAGCATCATTGACCGGAGCTTTACCTAGTTCTCGATTAGAACCGGTTTGCTTCTTCTACATCCTCGCACACATTACTCATTTAAATTTATATGAAATGACGTAGTTCATTTGTTCCTTGCTGGGAATGGTTTGTTAATTCTAAGGTGCAATCAACAAATATTTCCTTCATCGCATTTGGTGTGCGGAATGACTATTCCCAAATCAATAGGAAACGCATTCAAAAGAACAAGTTAGTACCGATTTGAATAGATATTCCTACACCAACTTTTGGTGACTAGAAGAAAAATTGTAGAAAATTTGTTAGATTTGTTGAAACTCAATTTAAAATGGGTTATGGGATGAAGAAGAAAAAAAGGAAATATATGTAAAAAAATTGTAAAAAGATCTAGCACTTTTGTTTTTCTTTTTTTTTTATCAAAACGTTGTGAAACATTTTGTTCGGTAAAAAGAAGTTGACAAGTATTAAGTGATGTTAGTTAGAAATTTAATGAAATAGGATAAGAAGTCTAATGATTTATGAAAAAACGCACAATAACATGATGAATTTGAAAACTTTTGGAAATACCAAACATTGGAGAACTAAGATGGAGAACAGGGAAATGATAGAAGAGGAGAGAAGAAAAAAGAGACTATGAGAAAGAATGACTATTCTCAGCTTTTGAAACGAAATAATTATTGCTTTGCTTAAGGGATTAGTTATTTCATTTGAGTAACTTAAAATTAAAATTAGGACTAGCTATATCATTTCTTCTCCTATTCATGGCTACCAATTTACCCAAAGCTTAGCATGTTAGTAGATAATTGAAACTGAGTAGTTCTCATAAAATATTTAATAGAATCTCTGTTTTTCAGGTTACGTACACTCTCTTGGCTCTAACTCGAGCTTTTGGCCTGCAAGCACTTGAGTGGGCAAAGGCAAGTGTTTCACTAATTCCGTTGACTGCAATCACAGAAAAGGAGCGTGTGAGATTTTTGAAAGCATTGGCTGATGCAGCCTCCGGATTTGATATAAACACACTAACGAATCCAATTGAAGAGCTATCAGATGTTTGCCGACGAAATCGAAATGTTCAAGAGATTGTGCAAGGAGCTTTAAGGCCTCTCGAGTTGAACTTGGTACCTGTATCATAGCGAGGAAGTTGGATTGGGGCAGAAGGAGGCCATTTTGTCAAAGGTCTCAAATTGAGGTACACCCTTGTGTATTGGCTGCTATATTTTTCTTCTTCTTTTTATTTATTGCCAGTTCTTTTTTTGGTGTATTTATGATCAATCTCCAATTTTTTAGGAGAATCTTTTTTATTCCTTCATATTGGGATGTGGGTATCGGGTGGGAGAGAAAAAGTAGACTGCTGTTTTTCTTTTTCTTTTTTTTGGGTATGGGACCTCAGAGTGATTTGTTTTTCATGGCTGCTGCTTCGTTTTCTTTCTTTCTTTTTTTTGTGGGTAAATTTACTTGGCACAGGGATGTAGCTGGTTGTAGTGAAAGGAAAGGAAAATTCAATTGCTTATTTTGAAGTTTCACTTGTAAAATTGTGAAGATTTTCATTGGAAAGGGATAAATTTGTGTCTCAATTCCCATTTTTTATTCAACTTTCTGAAGATTTGTGCGCAAGGGTGATTGCATTTGGTAGTGGGTCTTAAATCACTCTTCAATTTTAATTTTGGTATTAGCAATTTTGATGAACATGGAAGAAGAGATTGTCAGGGTTCATGAAAAGAGGTCTGAAAACAAGAAATCGTTTGTTGGAATTTGGAAACCCCCTTTTCAACAAGTTTGTTATCAATTTTAAAACGAAATTAGTTCTCGTTTTTCTCACCTTCGTGTTCTTATTATATCTTCGAGATTTGATTCCTTAAATTATTTTTTTCTTAACAAATAAAATACCGAAATATTTGCTTATCAGGTGTCGCACAAAATGGAAAATTGACTGCCAAAGTAATTAAATCTTGTTTATGATAATAAAAAAGGAAATTGACACAGCAAATCTTATAGTTCGTGGTCAATGACAAGTCAAATTTTGGAGAATTTTTTTTAACAACTAAAACTCTGAATTATAAAAAATTCTGGTCGGCGACCTCATAGTTATGATTCACGTCCAGGACCGTTGAGTTTGACACCTCGGTTTTGTCTTTGTCAAGCACTGTCGAACAGAGACGAATGATGTCAAGTACTGTTCCTCTTGGCAGTTCAAAGAAGATGGAAAATGGCGGGCGAGGGCGGATGATGGAGTCCCTCTTGGCGGTTTTGTCTCTGTCGAGCTCATTGGCCGTTGGATCGCAGAATGTATGACCAGGATTGCATGGACGGACGCATATCCCTGGCCGTTGGATCGAGTGAGGGATTGTCCCTCATTTGGATTGACGGTCAAGATTGAATCTGGCGACGAACGGACGTGCATCCCTGGCCGTTGGATCGAGTGAGGGACGTCCCTCCTCTAGATCGACGGCTAGGATTGCATCTGCATCTTCCAAAGGCGATGGCGGACGACGAGCGTTGGCCGTTGGATCGAGCGACGAATGTCCCTCATTTGGATCGACGGCCAGGATTGACTTCGAATTAACTGTCACGTGCAAGGCACACGCGATTTTAAAACACGCGAATTCCCTCAATTAAGACGGACGTCCCTTGCCATGAAATGGACGTCCGTCAGCCAATACTACGTCGTTTTGCCCTCAATGGACGTCTCTCGCCTTTAGATGGCGTCGTTTAGTCCATGATAGACGTCTGTCTTAATACAAGGGACGTCCGTTCCTCACGGATTTCATTCAAATCTGCCTTATAAAAGAATCGAACACAATAAGTCCATCCCTTACCCTAGATATTTGAGAGAGAAATTTTGTCTTCCGACCAACTCCTTTAACACAATCGAACAAACATAGTGTTGCACATCACATGGAGTCAAGGGGTGCTGCTCCATCTATTGTTGAAGAATCCATTGACCGCGGAATGGAGGTGGATCCTATTCCTATTTCAGCAGTAGGGACCAATGAGAATCGGTGGTTCTATCACGAAGCTGGTATAGAGGTGCATTCAATCTCGACATCTCTGGACTTAGAGCTTCGTTCAATATGTTACTTAGATAATGATGATTGGGCAAAGAGTAAGCATCCCCAAGTAGAATGTTCGTCCTCAGAGCTCTGTCTAGGGCAGAAGTATAGTTCGTTGAAGGATATTAGAAATGAAGTAGTTAATTATGTTTTGAAAAATGAGCACGAGATCAAGTTTGTCAAAAGCGAACGTCATCGGTTGATTGTTGTGTGTAATGATGGATGCAGTTGGCGGCTTCATGCTTCAAAAATGAAAGGTGAGCTTACCTTTCAAATTAAGATCTATAATGAGGCGCACACATATGCACAACAAATGGAAAGCTGACACGCTTCCTAGAAATAGGTGGCAAGCCAATATTTAAGCTAATATTTGGATAGATTCAAAAGTTAACCCACGTGGGACCTACCTTCCATTATTGAGACTGTCAGGAAAGACTTTAATGTCAACATTACCCCGATTCTTGCTAGAAGGGTTAGGAATTTAGCACTGAACGAAGGGGATGGTGACGAATAGTACAAGCAACTGTGGTCCTACGCAGAAAAGATTCGAAGATCCAATCGCGGCAGCATATTGTTGTTGGTGGTAGATATGCTTAAGATCACACCCCGTCCAAGTCCAATATTTAAAAGGATGTACATGTGTTTGGATGTGTGCAAGAGAGGTCTGACGGAGTTTGGAAGACCCGTCATTTGCTTGGATGGCTGTCACCTGAAGGGATCGTGCCCAGGCAAATTGCTCACAACCGTTAGCATTGACGCCAATGATGGAATTTATCCAGTTGCTGTGGCACTTGTTGAATCAGAATGTAGAGACTCCTGGACCTAGTTTTTGTGCTGCTTGCTTTTGGACATAGACAGTGACATAGGCCGGGAATGGACATTTATTTTCGACCGACAGAAGGGGTTGGTGCCTGCCATCGAACAATATGCGCCAACAGCTGAGTATCGTTTTTACCTCAGACACTTGTATGCCAATTTCAAAAAATAATTTCCAGCCATGCAGTACAAAGATATCATGTGGAAGGCAGGTAGAGCCACAACATCATTGCAATATCAGAAGGAGATGAATAAACTACTTGCGGTCGATCCGTTAGCTCACACATATCTGTAGAAAATTAACCCGAGGTGTTGGTCAAAACATGCTTTCAGTTCCGTCCGAAAGTGTGACATGGGCCTCAATAATTCGAGCGAGTGCTACAATGCCTGCCTCTTGCCAGCCCAGAACAAATCGATCCTGATGCACCCCAAGACCCTCTACCTGGGCCCGAGCCATGAGACTTCTTGTTTAACTAATAAGTTGTTATTTTGTAGGTTGGAATAAGCTAAAGAACCTTGAAGATGGACTTAAGCATGACGATAAAGAGGCTCCTAAGCATGCACTTACTTGGAAGCAAAATTATTGAAGAAATGGTAGACGTTACAAATCTGCCTACAATCTAACCATGGTGGAGAAATTGACATTTTTATAGGCCTAAAATATCTTAAATGAATAGGCGCTCTTTACACAAATTGTAGCAGACATCTATAGTTTTCCAAAGTGGTATTATGCATTTTATTTAGGGTTCGTTTGCTATGTCAAACATCCAGTTTACAGAGGCCCAAATTCTAACCACGGTATTGTTTTGTGTGTTTTATTGTTAAGGCCACTTTTGTCATTTGAAGTTTAGGGCATTTTTGTAATTGACCTTTTTGGCCCTTAAGGGAGTACTTAGTCTCCCTTAATGGAAGCCCTAATCAATTTTGATTTCCTCATATTTGCTGTGCAAACCCGTACTAGCTCCAAGCAAATCCTACACCACAACCAACTCCTTCATCCGTTCTTGATCGTTCTTGAGAAGGAGTTGGTGCTATCTTCTCCACCATTTTTAGTTGAGGGTTGCCTTTGATGTGAGGAGATAGAAGAACGAGTCAAAACCAAAGTGGGAAGATTCTTTGTGAAGGACCCAAATCAAATTGCCATTCTCGGCCGAGTGAGGGTGCGCAGACAACTTGGTACTCTGTTTTCTGTTCGATTTTCCTTCAATACTTTGTTGTTTTATGAGTTGAAGAGCTTATGTTATATGTTATGGTCAATTGCTGATTGGAAGTTCTTAATTTGGATTTATAAATCTCAAGTTGTGATTAATTTCATAAGAGTTCGCAATCTGTTTCTGCACTCCGACTTCCGAATAACAATTTTGTTCCAATCATAGGTCAGTTGATATTCTGAATTCGAACCTGAAATTTTAAGGGAGTAATCCCCTCTGGAATACGAAAACATTGGTATAATTTGGACGTCAATTGGACTTGAGGTTCATGAGTTATTGATTTGACATTTAGGTGGGTCGTAATCTGTTTCTGGTTGTAATTTCCGAACAGCTTTGTGTTTCAACCATATCTTCGCTTGTACTACGAGTTTGAGCATGATTTTTGGAGGGTCCTAGTTTCTCTGTGTTCTCTAACTGCCCTCCAAAATTGAGATGAATTGGCTATATACGTTGGGAGTTATTATCATTTCATTAAAAGTGGACAGATTATTGCCCTAGCTGATTGAACCGAGAATTGAATTGCCTCCTTGCATTTTGGGGCACATCAGATCCTCACTATGTTCGAGATGATTAGAAACATAATCAGATGGCTGAATCGACGGATCTATTGTGTCCTAAGACCACAAAGAAGTTGGCCAATCTGCAACATGTAGCTCGGAATTGGTGTCCAACACCTGTAGGAGCTAATCGGTTTCAGGTCAGTGATGGTAACGAACGGTATGTAGTCGATCTGGACACGAGCACCTGTAACTGTTACCGATTGGAGCTGACTGGAATCCCATGCGTGCATGTCATCCCGTGCATCAATTTTATGAGGACTTCAGCTGAGGATTATGTGCATGTATGGTACCATCGGGACACATTTATGAGGATGTACTCCCACTTTGCCCGACTTGTTAGTGGCCAACACATGTGGCCTGAAACAAACCAACCTCTAATTCTGCTGCCACCAATTAAGAGACTCCTAGGTCGGCCTCGAAAACGAAGAGTGCAGGATGCGGACAAGCCCCGTAGCCGCACGGTACTCAACAGGAGACATGTCCCCATGACATGCAGCCGTTGTCACGGTGTGGGCCACAATGCCCGCTCTTGTCAAGGTGGAGGCTCAACCGCTGGCGTGGCAAGTGGTAGTGACAGAGCAAAACGCTCACACAACACCTTCGTGGGTTTTACCATTGTCACCAATACGCAGGTACTTAGATTGTTATGCTTTCATACGTTGTTCTCACTATGTCTGTTTTGTCTGACATTATATTGATTTTGTGTTTTGTAGGAGTCTGTCGCCCCACACCTGCATCCTTAACCATTGGGTTTCATATACGTATTTGTTTGTATCTTATTTGTGCATATGTAATACACTGATTGAAATTGTTATATGCATTGTCAATCTTATTTGTATATGTGCTTAACGAATTAATTAAAGAATAAGTTGGATCTGAATATGTGATGAATGAATAATTCATTCAGCATGAGGGACGTCCGTCATGTTACGAGGGACGTCCGTCATTCGATGGTATTCTGCCTTATTGGTGTAAGGGACGTCCCTCATAGCATAACAGACATTCTTCGTAGACCAATGGACGACCCTCGACCTGTTTGAGGCGTCCCTCACTCAAAACCAACGTTCAATTTGCACCAGACAAAACCAAATAGCAGAAACCATATAGCATTAATGTTCTTGCAACATCCAAAAAACTTTAAAAAAATTTCAATTGAGCCACTTACTTAATGTTCTTACAATTCTTGCACTTCATGCACTTCTTGCACTTCATGCACCTCTTGCACCTCTTGCAGTTCTTGAATATATTACAGTTCTTGGTGCCTCTTCTATAGCTGGTGTCTGGGCTATAGCTGGTGTCTGGGCTATAGCTGATGCATCTTCTAAAATGGACAGCTCCTTGTCCCGGATATCGATGACCTTGAACTGCAAGTCGAAACTCATCTCGACATGAGTGGTCTCCTCGTAAAGGTCCTCATGTTTGTGCGGGTCGTGGAGATGGAAGCCCTGCTATGGACACTTGGTAATCACCGACCACCCTAAAGGGCAAGAGACTTGAAATATGTCGTGTTGGCTGCAATTGAGAGACCAAATTAGTTTGTCACTTCATTCAAAGCGCAGGATGGAAAAACATATCGCGTTTTGTCTGTTGGTGCCATGACAATTGTAATTGCCTCCAGCATCATCAATTGGTACGCATATTGGATGTGCACGCCAATCGATGACATGAAACAATTCAGCTCTGGGTGACACTGCATGAGGAAGAAATATTGGTCTGTGTATGATATGAGGAAAAAATATTACATGAATGAATACAAATGTCTTACATGGATCCAACCAAGAGTCAACAGCCCCTCCCTTATTTGAACATCTGCGTGCCCTCCTCATTTGTTGTCGTGCACTGCATGTTAAGAACGCGATTTATTTATATATGTAGTTGTTTTCAATAACAACATATTATAAATTGGTTAAACATTCTCACCCAATCCGAAGCTTCCTGTTGCTTTGGCACGAGAAGGGTTGTTATTCTCTTTACCCTGCAAATCAACAACACGACGCACAACATACATTTTCAAATCACAACTGAGAATAATTTTCAAATCACATTGCTTCTTACCTTGGAGTCGCAAAGTAAAGCACACCTCTCCTTGTTGTTCTTAGTATTTACTCGTGCTAGTGCCATGTACTCGTCCATCAATTTCACAGGCTGCAATGGAAATTCAGTGTAAATGTAAATTCAACACATTGTACAAAACCAAATTGAAGACATACCACTTGCACTGTTATCCTTCGAACCGCTGTAGGACCCGTCATTGGAGGACCCGTTCCCAAAATCTTCTGAACTTTGGCAAGGGTTGGAGGAGGGGACGGTTGTCTGATGATAGGAGACATGCACAATTGTAACACATTGTTGATCAAAATTACTAATGCATATATAGAAAGTGCATGTAAGCTCAAAGACATATTGGCACGACTGGCATCGGAAGATGCAGGAGAAGCTGATGGAGGAGCTGGCTGGGCTACTGGAGAAGCGGTTGCAATATACATCTGTACTTCTTTTATTTGTAGTACAGTGGCTTGAATATCGCCAAGTTGGCTCTCCTGTCTATCCAACTTCGCGACAAGCCATTGCCACCTCTCCTCACTGATTAGTACAGAGGACGAGGACTTAGGAGGGGGAGGTGCATCGTCTGCTGTTGGACGCACAAAAATCGTCCTCCACCTCCACGTGATATGACGATTATGCATATGAAGTCCATGAAATTAGTGCAGTGGACGTGGAAGAATGAGGTGCAGCTGACATGGCAGGAGGAGGGGCAGCTGACGAGGAAGGTGGAGGTGCAGCTAACGTGGAAGGAGGAGGTGCAGCTGCCACCTCTCCTTTGAATACCCATTCCCCTCGTACTTTGTGCAGCCCCATTCGAGCCAATGTCATTTGATCGTACACGTCAAGTGGTTTTTCATTGGTTCGTCGCCCCATGGGAGGGACAACCAACCCACTACTGTCAACAATGCGCTGAATGAGCCAATTATATGGGAGATTCTTTCTTGTACTATTTAGGCTTGCCTTCATTTGATGCATAATGACATATGCAAGGTTGAACCTCTTCCCAATGTACAACTTCTCCATCATGTAGAGATCCATGCAGGTGACAAGGTCTCTATGTCCCTCACGAGCCACCACTGTGTGGGTGATTATGTGATGGATGACTCTTGCTTTGGCATTGAGGTCCTTTGATTTGAGCTGGAAGAAATATTCAACGGCTGTAGGATTGCGAACCAATTGCTTTAGCAATGCTACCCCTTCTCCTTGTTTTACAAATTTGGGGTCCTTCGATGCATGGAAATACTCCTCCAATGGCTCTTTCGTGGAGCATCCAATAAGCTCATTCAACTGGTTAAAAATTATCCTAATCTGTTTTCCATACAAAAAAATCCTCAACTCCCTGTTACTGGAGATGTCCAACTCCAAGTTCGCATAAAACAGTTTCACAGCCCTTTGACAGTAATAACCCTCCATCGTGCACAATTTATACAAATCAATTCACTCAAACATGTCATTCAATCCAAAATCAGCAAATGAATTGAAATCTACCTTCCTAGATATAATTATGGCACATAGTTCAATGTCATTCTCGTACCGTTCTTTGGAGGAGGCCGAGCTGAACAAACCGGGTTCAAAGGGCTCTGCAGACACGCGCACTAGACCTGCGGGCTAGGAGGGAGCCACCTTACGCTTCTTCGACACTTGACTTGCCTTCGGCGCCATTTTTCGCTTCAACAATCGGGAGGATGGATATCGGAAGTTCGAGTTCGTCGGGGGAAGTTCGTCGAGTTTGTCGGGTTATCTCTCTGCAATATCTAGGGCAAGGGACGCCCTTCGCGATTATGAGGCAGATTTTCGTCGTCCGTCGAGAGGAAAACGCTATCGTTTAGTGTTCAGAGTATGAAATCTGAGAGGAACAGACATTCATCGTATTAAGACGGACGTCCGTCATGGCCTAAACAACGCTTTCTAAAGGCAAATTTGAATGAAATCCGAAAGGAACGGACGTCCCTCGTATTAAGATGGACGTTCATCAAGGCATAAACGACACCGTATAAAGGCGAGAGGCGTCCATTGATGGCAAAACGGCGTAGTATTGGTTGATGGACATCCATTTCATGGCGAGGGACGTCCGTGTTAATTAAGGGAATTCGTGCGTTTTAAAATCGCGTGTGTCTTGCACGTGACAGTTAATTCGGAGTCAATCCTGACTGTCGATCCATACGAGGGACGTCCGTCGCTCGATCCAATAGCTAGCGATCGTCGTCCGCCATCGCCTTTGGAAGACGACAGATGCAATCCTGGCCGTCTATCCAAAGGAGGGACATCCCTCGCTCGATCCAACGGCCAAGGATGGACGTCCGTCCATCGCCTCTGGAAGATGCCAGATTCAATCATGACCGTCGATCCAGATGAGGGACCTCCCTCGCTTGATCCAACGGCCAGGGATATGCGTTTGTCCATTCGTCGTCCGTCCGTCCATGCAGTCCTGGTCGTACATTCTGCGATCCAACGACCAATAAGCTGACAGAGACAAAACCGCTAGGAGGGACGCCATCGTCCGCCCTTGCCAGCCATCGTCCGCCCTTGCCAGCCATCGTCCATCTTCTTCGAACTGCCAAGAGGGACGGTACTTGACGTCCTTCGTCTTTGTTCGACAGTGCTTGACAGAGATGAAACTGAGGCGTTAAACTCGACGGTCCTGGACGGAAAACGTGACTGCGAAGTCGCCGGCGAGAATTTTTCATAGTTTAGGGTTTTAGTTAAAAAAAATTCTCCAATGTTTGACTTGTTATTGATCGTGAACTATAAGGTCTACAGTGTTAATTTTTCTAATAAAAAATAAAAGAAAATTGAGAAATGTATGTTATTTGGTTTGGCGTCATGATGTTAATGCTATGTGATTATTTATAGACTAATTATGACAGATTTTTATAATAATTTAAATAATTAATTGGGAAAATGAAAAATCAATCATCATCCTTTGCTATTACAGACAAACCAACCATCATTTTTTTTTGCTAACAAATTAACATTGAACTATGGAAAAATGACGTCACTAATATCATTGTCACGTTTACCGTTAAATGTGATAATGTCGAGCCGCGACGGCTCGTGTACGAACCTCTGGGGCTCCATATTTTAAAAAAAATAAAATTACAATTTTGATGACCAACCCCAGATCATTTAATAAATCGCAGCAGTATGACGATAAACTGCAGCAGTTTCATATGAAGCCGCAACTGTTTATAGTCAAACCGTTGCGACTTTATATGAAACCGTTGCGGCTTCATATGAAAACTGTCACGGTTCAACATGCCTCGTTCGTCGTCAAGCAGCCATAGTTCATTGTCAATCCGTTGCGGCTCGTCTACAAATAAAAAAAATTCATTGTTTTCTTTGTAGAAAAACCAAGACAAACTGTGTAAAACAATTTTAAATCATCTGAAAACTAAAACATTAACATTCTTTTACAAAATCTTCTAAATTATAAAACCCGAAATCTTCAAAATCCATTCTTTTACAAAATCCAAAATCTTCTAAACACATTCTCCATGGATATTACCTCTTTTCTACTGAAAATCTATTCTAAAATCACAAGTTCTTTTCATTTTTTTCCATGAGTATTTGTTATTTTGCACTGCGATTTTCAAAAAATTAATGGTGATGTTGGTGGCGACAATTTCTTAAAGTTCAGTGGTTAAATTGTTAGCAAAAAAAGAATGATAATTGATTTGTCACTAACAATAAAGGATGATAGTTGATTTATCATTTTTCCCTAATTAATTGTTTACATAAAAGTAAATATCATGTTAAAAGGTAAAATATGATTAAAAAAATAAATTATTTTAAATAAAAAGAAATAATAATGTTATATTTACCCAATTTATATATATATTTAAAAATAAATAGAAAATGATGAACCAACCATCATTCTTTGCAAACAATAACAAGTCAACCATCATCCTTTTTTCACTAATAAATCAACCACTGAACTATGAAAAAATGATGCCGCTAACATCACTATAACGTTTGCCGTAAAATGCCATAATGTTGAATCGCGGCGGTTCATCTACAAACTGCCACGACTCTATATTTAAATAGAATAATAGTACAATATGATGGTCCGCCAATTAAACCGCATAATGTAGCCGCAGTTTATCGTCACAATGCCGCGGTTTATCGTCACACTACTGCGGTTTAATACGTACTTCGTTCAACAATTTAAGAAACTTATGCATAAATAGGTTTCACAGATTTAAGCAAATTGAAACGCGATCGATCAAAAAGTGAAATGTTGGCTCAAGGAAATGTTGCTAATTTTACAGTTTCATAATAATCAATTTTCATTTCATCATCAACAACCAAATTATCAATTCCACTACAAACATATCTAATTTTCCAGTTTCATAATAATCAATTTTCATTTTATCATCAACAACCAAATTTTCAATTCCATTACAAACATATCATGTACATGTGTATTACAACTGTTTGTTAGCGGCTTCATTTTTTTATAGTTTAGTGGTTAATTTGTTAACAGAAAAAGGATTATGGTTGACTTGTCATTGATTGTAAAGAATGATGGTTGATTTGTCATTTTCCCAAAAATAAAATATAATTTTACTCTGAATATTGTAACGTTTGTTTTTTTTATTTAGAATGAAAATTAACAAAACAATCTCAGTAATATATAATAAATGACAAATCAATTAATGAATAATTTTTGCTAACAACTTAAACAACGAACTATGGAAAATGAACGAAGTTTTTTGATAAAAAATGTTGTCGTTCCGATACGAAACGTTATCTTCCCGCAACAGAACGTTATCTTTCCACTGCAAAAAGTGAATCCTTGAAATAAGATTCAGGAAATATGACTTTCTGATTTGGAAAGACAATTTTTAGCAGAGGAAACTGCAGATAAGGAATAAATTAATTGTCTTCTTCGTGCAAAAACACAAATAAGTTGTGATTCTCCCATGGATAGTAAAACAATTCTAAATCATCCTGCATCTAAAACATTATATATTATTTTATAAAATCTTATAAATTATAAAACTAAAAAAAATTAAAATGAACTTATACAATATTTTCTCAAATCCATTCTTCATGAATATTAGCTATTTTCCACTGAAAGTCTCTGAAATCATGAGTTCTTGCAATTTTTTCTGTGGGTATAAATTTTTTTCACTGTATGTGTAACGACCCGGTTTTTCTTTTCTTAAAAATACGATAAATTTAAAACTTTCTTAAATAACTTAAATTGCTACTAAATGAAATCAGAGTCTTCTTCTATAAACCGAACCGTTAAATTCTTTCTCTTACACTTATTACTTAAACTATGAAAATCTATAAGTATAAACTCTTTTTCTTAAAAACGTAGCGAAAACTTAAATAAACTATTTATGAAAATAAAATAACCAATTACATTTACATTTACAAAACCGTTTTGCTCTTGATGTTTTTAGTCTTTACCCTTTAGTCTTTAGCCTTGCCATCCACAACGCTCACCCGTGTAAATCCCTCATCAACCGCTTCTCTTTAGATTAATCACAATATTTCGATCACCTACACCACAAGTAGACACTGTAAGCCCAAAAATGCTTAGTGAGGAATTGAAAACACAACAAGATGCCTCTAACTCATTATGTCGGAATGGGATCCGTCCAAACTGTACTTTACTCACGGTTACATATATCTTACTCGTGGACCGAGTTGGGAGATTAGGGCACCCTATAGGCAAATGGGGGGAACTCGACATCTAACACCCTATAGTAGACAAGCTTATCTATCCCATGGACAGGAAGATCTTAAATTTGATTTACCGAGTCTATCGATTAGATCCGAACCATTTACCCGGCCACTAACTCCCTTACGTACATTATTAGTCATTTTAGCTCACATCATGAATACTAACCCGGACGTGGTATTTCCTAAGGGTTTCTAAGACCATGAACGCACAACCCTTAGACTCTAGCAATCAATCCACACAAGTAACATCCCAGATATCACAAAATTAACCTACACAAACAATCACAAAGTACAAACACACTTCAACTAACACAGTCAACAACCATGATAACGAACATTGGAAACTATGGTGATTAACAATAGAATAACAACAATTCTACTAGCACATGTGAAACGCTAAAACACTTCACACATCAATAGAAATCTCATTTACAACAAGGAACTAATAATGTCTTAGCACAATTTATCATACTTTGAAGTGAAGCTAGAATTATTAACAATTACAAGGAATAAGACATGTTTACATGCTTTGATACCAACAATGAGATACGAAGGCTAAATAGAAATTAAAACTACATACGTGCATTTATAATTTGACAATGAATATAAATATAACAACGAATTAACAACGTACATACATGCTTATCATTTGACAACTAATATGAAATAATACAATAAAATAAAACGTGCGATATGTTACGAATCCTAACAGAAAACACAGCATAGAGGCAGCGACTTGACAATGAGTTTCGAACGAGCTAAACGTACAATTATAACTCTGAATTGATGGAAGATTAAAACCAGAACAGCAGCGAGTCTACAATAGTGAAATTAAGCAATTAAAACATGCTAAACATGCTTTGGAATTTGACGAAAATTGAATACGAAATAGCAGCGATTTATCAGCGAATCTAAGCAATTAAAACGTGCTAAACGTACTTTAAAATTGATAGAAATTAACAACAACATAACAGTGAATTAAACGGCGAATAAAGCATATGAACATGCTTCGCGATCTCATTAGTGAACTATCCATTAACTAATCGTTTCAGACTAGGATACTAAACAATAAAAGAGGTGTATAACATGTTTAAGAATTTAAAGAAAGTAACAACTACAAAGTTTACAACAATTCTAACAACAAGGTTAACAAAGATCATATTCTATGATTCCAATAGAGATCTATTAACAAAAGTAAGGATGACAGTGATTTACGTAATGAAAAACAAGAATAGAAGTAATTGCAATAAGGCTTGACATTAACACAAATATGGACAGCAAAGGTATGGTAATTATAAGAGCCATATCTAATCCTAACCAGTTCCAAACTCCAAATGGAGTTACATGCAATAAAACTAATGACAATTCAAGAATAGACAATATCTCAACTAAGAAGTTAGCAATTGCATCTCAAATTGGCACTACACATTTAATCAAGGAGAAAGTATCACAACATTCAATAAACACAAAGACACTGCTTGTGGGTAGGGCTTTTAATAGCCAAAACATACAATTCCTTACCATTCGAAGAACCTAAAACCCGAACAGCGCTCCATCTCTGACTCCAGCTCCGACAGTCAGAGCTCCAAGCCACTGCCTTCCCTCTCTTTGTCTTGGCCTTCAAGAGAGAACACCCGAGAGCTTGTAGCTCTCGGTCAATTTAATCATCACGTCCTCTGCCGACAGCCACTTCAATTTATCAACAGTTTACAGTCCCCTCATCAATTCGTCAACCAACATCATTTAAGTTGCTCCCCATCAAGTGTCGGCAGAACCCCACACAGCTGGAAGTGGAAAATTCACCACACTAGGCTCGGTTCAACGCAACAACAAGCTGGACCAAGGCCCTCGGCCGATCTAGCTCGAACTAACATTCTAGTCGTCGCTCCCAAAGTTGGAATTCGTCAACCATCACTACCGATGGGAACACGACGATGCATCCCGCCTCCAGACCTCAACCAATTGACAGAATATCAAAGAAGGATGGAAACCCAACCTCAAATGGTCGTCAGAATTCGCTCCCGCTAAATCCCCAATTTCGAGCCCTAACTGCAAAAACGCCGAGACTGACCGCGCCAAGACGTCGCGCACGCCGGACCGATCGCCTTGCTCGCCGTCGCCGCTCGTCGTCGTTCGTTGGTCGCTCGCCGACGCTCTCCCACTCGGTCCCGACCTCTCTCACCTCGGCTCCCTCTCTCCCTTCTCGTTCTGTTCGAACCCACACACAAGAGAATGGCCAAAGACCATTCTCTATTTCCATGCACGGGACCGGTTCAGCTTTTTGCTGAACCGGTTCAGCATACATTTAATATTCCATTTAAATCTATTAACAATTATTAAATTTCCAATTTATCCATTTTATAAATTTTATGATACTTTTTTCATGGTAAAAGCTCATTTCTTCACTCTTTTATAATATTAATTCTTTCAATTATTTTTTATTTCATTTTAATTTTTCCTCTTTAACGTAAGTAACACATATTTTAATTTCAATTTATATAATTTATCCCTTAATATAAAATAATTAAATTAATCCTTAATATATAACAATTAATAAATCTAAAATATTAAATCAAATTCATTAAATTAATATTTATTTTATTTTGATTACGTTAAATTTCATAATATATAATTTAACGAGCACGTTCTTGGTAATACCTTAATAGTTAACCCATTAAAAAAGTCGGGTTATTACAGTATGGTCAATTTCTTTTCCTTAAGTTAACTACGATGTTTGTGTCACTCTCTTTTTATAGTTCAGTGTTTAAGTTGTTTTCAAAAATTAGCAAGGGTTTGTTTCTCATTCCTAAAATACGCCACGTCTCTCTCTCTCTCACCCTGGCACATCTTTCTCTTCCAATCTACGATACTTTTGACGAATTGAATGCCATCAATTTTCATGGAGATCGTAAAAATCATCGCGCAAAGACTAAGCTAAAGGGCTTTGAAATTCTATGGCGAATTGAAGAAGGTGAAGAATCAGAAAATGAGGAGAGGAAATGAGGAGTAATCATTCACAGGAGACGATGCTGCATGTTGAAGAATCAGAAGAGAGAACAGATCAAATAAAAGCGGCGCAGATCCAAAAGAATAAACCTAAAAACTGATAACAAGAAAGAGCAGAAAGCAAATGAGACAACAGAGCAATAGCAGCAGCTTAAGTTCCGGAGCTGAAAACCTCAACAAGAAAGGAAGATCGGAACGACGAAAAGGCGTCAAGTTATTGTTACATTTTTTAATTGAAAATGAAAAATTAGACAAGCAGAATTTTGAGGAGTGTCTTCCTCACCCAACCATCAATGGCGTTTCCCCAATCTCCATCAACATCCTCTTCTTCCATTCAGTGATCTCTCTCTCTCTCTCTCTCTCTCTCTCCAGGTGAAGCACTGCTCTAGGCCTCCATATTCATCTCTAGGTTGTAACTCTGCTCTCTCCGCCCGCCTAGAAATAATTCTTGGCTGGCTATTCGAAAATCGCAATCATGTCCAACTCAATCGCCATTTTCTTCACTACATTGCAGACAACTATGGTGTCCTCCTCTTCTCATAAGAAAACTCTTCATTCTCCCCTTGCTACAAGCCTCTCACAGCTTACTATCCCATCTTCCTCTTCCTCCCCCGCCACCCACCATGCCTATGAGTTTTCCGATCTCTTTGGCTCTCCAATCTCTTCCCCATCAGCTTCCTCCCCATTTATGAGAGATCCACTACAACCTCAGCTGCAAGTTACTCGTAATCGATTTCATGCCTTTGTGTGTCCCTCCCCTCGCTTTACTCCTTCCTCACCCTTTCCATTACACCACCAAATTGATTTATTCTGAAAATTAAGTTTTATTTATTTTATATTGTATAGGTATATTAGCCTTTTCATTTTACTTTTATTTGGCTATTTAGTTTTCCCTTAAACTTATACATTTATTCTCTCTACTTTTTAAGATATGAAATCCTAACCTCCATTTGTCTCTCTTTTTCTCTTTGATAATTTGCATAACTTCTTATGACACCTTTGAATAGTTTTCATGGTATTAAAGCATAATTCTTCCACACCTTTCGCAGATCCAACTTGCCTTAGCCGGTTTATCTTTCTTTTGATTTTGTCTCTTGATCGATTGCTTTCGCAGATCCAACTTGCCTCAACCGATTCATCTTTCTTTTGATTTTGTCTCTTGATCGATTGGTAATATTCCATAGCAAAGATCTTTTAGACCAACATCACCCAATATGGCATCAGTTGTTCCACCCACAGATTCAAGAAACACCCCAACTCCTACTACTACAATCGCTGCACTCACTGAGCAGTTTCAGAAGTTTCTTGCCTCGCAGCCACAAGTCTTGTTAGCCCCTTCTAACATAGGTTTGCCATCTAGTAGCAAACCAAGTATGTCCTCTCATATGTGGATCCTTGATTCTGGAGCTCCACATCATATGTCACCTGATTTCAATTCTTTTGTATATGTAAATACTCCTTCTTCTGTGTCTGTCATGACCGTTGATGGTACTCTCATGCCATGAGCAGGTGTTGGTTCAGTTTGTAAGCCTAACTTGTCTCTTTCAGATGTGTATCATATTCCTGATCTTACTTTGAATCTTGTCTCTGTTGGTCAATTATGTGATTTTGGTTTCTTAGTTTCCTTTACTTCTTCTCCTTGTTATGTGCAGGATCTACTTTCCAATAAGCTGATTGAGATAGGCCATAGGTAGGGGGACTATACATCTTAGATGAGCTGAGAGTTCCTGATGTTGCAGCTTCTTGTATTGATTTGTCATTTTTTCGTTTGAGTTCTTCTTCTTCTAACTTTTACTTATGGCATTCTTGTCTTGGACATATTTTTACTTCTCGTTTAAAGTATTTGGTCTCTACGGGAGCTTTAGAAAAATTGCAAACTCATGATCTCTCAGATTGTTGTGGTTGCAAATTGGCTAAATTTTTTTTTTTTGCCTTTTAATAAAAGTATTTCTATTTCTCATGCACCATTTGATTTAATTCATTCTGATGTGTGGGGACCTGCACCTATTCCCACAAAGGGAGGATCACGATACTATGTCTCTTTCATTGATAATTGTACTCGCTATTGTTGGGTTTATCTTATGAAACACCATTATGACTTTTTGGAAATTTATCATCTATTTCGAGCTTTTATCAAAACCCAACATAATGTCGTTATCAAATGTTTTCGATGTGACTTGGGTGGTGAATATACTTCTAATAGATTTTCTCATTTGTTTGCTTCAGATGAGACTTTCCATCAAACCTCTTGTACCGACACCCCCCTAACAAAATGGTGTTGCGGAAAGAAAACATAGACATATGGTTGAAACTGCACGCTCCCTCTTGTTATCTGCCTATGTTTCTAGTGAATTTTAGGGAGAAGCAATTCTTACTGTTGTGCATTTAATCAACATAATTCCATCTTCCATCACTTTAGGTTTGTCACCCTTTAAAAAATTATTTGGTCATGCTCCTGATTACTCTACCTTGAGGGTTTTTAGTTCCACTTGTTTCGCTCTTCGACCTCATGTTGAACATAGCAAACTTTCTTCTCGTTCTACCCTTTGTGTTTTTCTTGGTTATGGTGAGGGTAAAAAAGGATACTGATGTTATACCTGTTAGTCAAAAACTTTATATTTCTCGTCATGTTGTGTATCTTGAACATATTTCATTCTATTCTATTCACTTTGACTCTTCCAATCTTCAAAAGTCTGATCTCATTTGTATTGATTCATTTTGTACTGACTCAAGTGATTCCCCACCTCTTTCTAATGATAATTCTTGCAGGATTGATATTTCTAACTTTACAGATATTGGTTCTCAGCTTATTGATATTCCCTTTGTTCCTACTACTTCCCAAGATGCTCCTATGGTAGTGGATCCTCTTCCTCGTTATCCTCAACGAACTCGTAAGTACACTCAATTACCTGATTTTGTTTACTCTACTTATTCAGCTTCATTATCTTCCTTTTTTACTACTATTCACCAAATCTTAGAGCCCTCTTCTTATAGAGAGACTGTTCTTGATCCTTTGTGGCAACAGGCAATGAATAAAGCACTCTCCGCTCTATATAAGATAGGTACTTGGGATATCGTTCCTCTTCCTTTGGGGAAGACTGCAATTGGTTCTCGTTGAGTGTACAAGATCAAAACTAAATCAGGCGGGTCTGTTGAGCGATATGAAGCTCGCTTGGTTGGTAAAGGATTTTCTTAGTAATAAGGTATGGATTATGAAGAGACTTTTGCCTCAGTGTCTAATTATGTTACTATTCGTACTCTCATTGCAGTTGCTTCTGTTCGTCAATGGTCTGTCTATCAAATGGATGTTAAAAATGCATTTTTAAATGGAAATCTTCAAGAAGAAGTCTATATGGTGCCTCCACCCGGTGTTGCTTATCACCCTGGTGAAGTTTGCAAACTAAAGAAAGCTCTATATGGGCTTAACAGGTCCCTCGAGCCTAGTTTGAAAAGTTTTCTCGTGTGATTATATCTCTTGGTTTCTGTTCCTGTTCACATGACTCCGCTCTATTTGTTAGGTGTACTTCTTCTAGTCATATCATTCTCTCTTTATATGTTGATGATATGATTATTACTGGAGATGATGTGGATGAAATAACTGAGTTAAAATTGCAACTGACCCGTGATTTTGAGATGAAAGACTTAAGTCCTTTACGTTATTTTTTGGTGATTGAAGTAGCTTACTCTCCTCGTGGTTATCTTTTTTCCCAATCTAAGTACATTGCTGACATTCTTGAATAAGCTCGCCTCTTTGATACTTGCACAATTGATACGCCTATTGAACTTAATGTTCGGTATTCTCCTTCAAATGTTATTCTATTGTCAGATCCTTCCTTGTATCGTACCTTGGTTGGTTGCTTAGTGTACTTAACTATCATTAGACTTGATATTGCTCATGCAGTTCATATTGTTAGCCAATTTGTTGCTTCTCCCACTACAGTTCATTGGGCAGTTGTGCTTCGTATTCTTCAGTATCTTAGGGGCACCCAATTTCAGAGTTTATTTTTTCCTTCCACTTCTGCTTTAGAGCTACATGCCTACTCGGATGCAGATTGGGGTGGTGATCCTTCTGATCGCAAGTCTACTACTGGTTTTTGTATATTTTTGGGTGATTCTCTTATTTCTTGGAAGAGCAAAAACCAGGATATTGTCTCTTGCTCATCTACAGAAGCACAATATTGTGCGATGACATCTACTACTGCTGAAATTGTTTGGTTGCGTTGGTTACTTGCCTATATGAGTATTTCTCTCTTAGACTCTACTCCCATGTATTGTGGCAATACTAGTGCTATTCAGATTACTTGCAACTCTGTCTTTCATGAGCGCATAAAGCATATGGAGATAGATTCTCATTTCACTTGCCATCATTATCAGCATGACACTATCACATTACCTTTTGTTTCTTCTTCCATGCAAATCGCTGATTTGTTCACCAAGACACATTCTACTTTACGCTTTCGATTTTTAGTTAGCAAACTCTCGATGCTTTCTACTAATGCATCGTGAGTTTGCGAGAAGATGTTAGGAAAATTAGGTTTTATTTATTTTATATTGTATGGGTATATTAATCTTTTCACTTTACCTCTATTTTGCTATTTAGTTTTTTCATAAAGCTTGTATATTTATTCTCCCTACTTTTCAAGATATGAAACCTTAGTCTTCATTTATCTCTCTTTTTCTTTTTAATTTGATGATTTGCATAACTTTTATGACACCTTTGAATAGTTTACACATGACGAAGAAGTAGATGTTGAAATTCCAATTGTAAATGGAGCTCAGAACGATAAGAGCGAGAAACAAAATTGTGAGTAAGATTTTGACAGTTGTCGGGAAGGTGTGCGTTTTGTTTTGGAAAGGTCTTTCTGGGGATGAAGACGGAGGAGATAGTGATGGGGTTTACGCAATGAAAGTTAAGAGAAAAGACACCACAATAAAGAAGAATTTAGACACCACAAGGCTGAGAGGGACGTTCTTCCCAAAGTTAAGTTGTTCATCCCTTTGATTCTTGATTTCATAAATGTGGACATCTTTTCTTTCATCTCTATCAACAGGGCCTCTTCTGGTATTCTCCACTAACATATGCCCATTTTTGACTCGGATGTTTTGTTGAGTAGTGAGGACCAGGCAGAGATCATATCTGCTGTTTCACAAATGGGGAATCCTGCATTAAGATCTAAAGCCTGCAAATATTCAAGTGGGTTGGGATGGGCATGTAATGATCGTGTATATGCTTTTCATAGAGAATCAATCCAGAGTCTGCTATCAAGAATTATATTGCTATCATACATTTTACTCACTCCCTCTATAATTGTGCGTGTCACGTTTTTGCAGGAGGCAAGAGTTGTATAGTTTCATTAATCATGGAGAAATTTAGTGTCTATACTTATATTTCCTTATATTGGTGGGGGTAGAGTGTTAGACTTGTAGCCTACATCCACAGCTGTAAATGTCTACAATTTCAAATGGCTCTGCATCAAGACAGGACACTCTTATTCTTGACAATTTTGTGCAGCCACCACTCAAATAGGAAGAAGCTTCCACAGAGAAATATATAAGTGTTAGATTTCAACCCGAATTTTATTGGACCGAATTGGTGGATTGTATTGTAGATCTCATTTAGGATTTTGTGTTCTCTATAAATTGATGTAAGATAGAGTCGCAAAACTCGTGGTTGTATTTCGATCTTGATAGTAGATTTATACATCTGCCCGTGGTTTTTTCCCAAAAGGGTTTTTCCACATAAATCTGGTGTCCTACATCATTTTTTTTTTTGTTATCGTTTGATCTCTAACAAATGATATCAAAGCTTTGGTTTCGGGAGTTCGTGTTTCCAAATGTGTTGAAACAAATTCACTCCGATCGTTCCACATTGAACAAAGTTTGTGTAATTTTTCAGAAAATTACAATTTTTTCGAAAAAGAAAATAAAAAAAATGGGAAAATTATTCCCCCTGTCATTCATCTTGCTCATGAGATTTGTTCTTCTCTATTGTCTAGCCACCATAAAAAATGATTCCCCCGTTTGTCGTGAAAGCTCTAATTTTTTCTTTATTTAGAGTTTTCTAGAACTGTTGTTGATACACCCCAGGGTACTATCATCCGGACCCGAGCCAATAGGCTCATTGCTTATATAATTAGTTACTATTTTACATGATTGAATAAACTAGAAGAACTTGAGCACGAACTAACGCATGATGACAAGGAGGCTCCTCGACATTTAATCACATTTTGACCGAGGACAATTAGGAATTCACTTTCATGGAAGCTTGGAAAACGGCCCAACAACCTTAGATTTAGATAAGCCCACACAATTAATCAAATGGGTGGGACCTAGTCCAATTGGAGAAGAAGAGAAAACCCACACATCCCTGGCTCAATTGCTCTCCTTAAATATATTAGGTGTCCTTGGAATTACTAAAAGAACTTTACATCTTTCTAGGTAAGCCTTGTCTCACCAAATAAGGATCTAGAGATGACAATTCATATTCCAAGATTTTCTTGTAGTTTTCTAGACTCTTTTCATTTCCCTAGGTGATGAATCTTCCCTCTTTCTCATCCCCCTTCTTCTAAGTAATTAATGTTTGTCTTGGTTTGCTAATGACCTTTCCTTTTCTTAGGTGGTTGGTTATTAGCATCTATTTATTACTTGTATTGTAACTTGTGTCCAAAATGGGTTATATATACCCCCTCTTTTGTAATTCAAAAGACAATGAACTTTGAATCAAAAACTCTTATCTTTAGTTTGTGAAATTCTTTCACTCTTTTTTGTTATCCCTTATTTTGGTGAGTCATATCCAAATTGAGTGTTAGTAGGTTTAGTGAGTCATATCCAAACCGTAGCTTGGTGAGTCATATCCAAGTTAGCCTCCATTTTTCTTGGTGAGTCATATCCAAGTGAAGTGTGAGTATACACCAATTAACTTGATCCCTCAAGTTAATCCTCTCTCCACACTTAGCAAGGCGAGCTAAGTCCATTCCATCAAGAATAAGTCTGAGCACCCCCACGGGTCTCCCTTGTTCCTCACGTCACTTTCGTAGTGTTCCAAACCCCCGTTTGGGGCACATCAATTATGCCTCTAAACAACAGGTTCGTCATTGGAGAGTTTTCTATTTATCGTCAGTCGCCATATATCATCTACATTGTTGTTCTTCATTCTCTCTGTCAAGCCTTTTCGATTGATATTACCACAAGAATGTTCTCTGCAAAGTTGGATTTTTTGCTAGAGATAAAAATTGTTGAAAATCCTTGAGATTTTTGGGAGATTAAGTTTGATGATTTATGTCAGATCTGAAATCGTAGGAATATCTCAATCTTGAATATTGTTTTCAGTTGAAATTCAAATAAGATTTAAATTTTGTAATATTTGCGATTATTTTAGTGATTAGATTTGATTTTATTTTGGGTATGATTTTTTATGACAAAAATATTTGAATTTTAGAGACCTCTTTTGGAATATTGTGATATCCATGGTTTTCTGCTTCAATTTTTGGGATGAATATTTTATTGAAGCCAATGTTTTTTTGGGTCAAATATTTTGTTAAAGATTATGTTTTTGGGGGCGATGAGATCTTTGAAGTAGATCTTTTACTTTTGAATTAAGATTCAATATTTCGTTATGGTAAGATAACGATGGTGTAATTTTTAAAAATTTTGAAAGACAGTTTTGATATGACAGGTCAAGAGGCGAATTATACTCGCATAGATTTGGATAACTCTTTGTGGGATTTGAAGATGTCATCATCATGGTTTAAGTGTTTTTAAACCTAGTCAGCATTAGTTGCTGAATTTACCCTTCAAGACTTTTATACTGATGATCTGTATATTTCTTTGAGACTAGCAGACAGACCCTTGTTACAAATCTTCTTTAAGGGTGTGAAAGAGAAAAATTTGAAGATTTAAAAATTGGTTCATTGCATCAGAATTCGTTTCGAGATGGAAATTGTCAGAATTCAAGGTTTTGAATTCGTTTTGTTAGGCCGGACTGACAAACACGTGCTATGGATATCTTTCATAGAATTCACGTCGATGATGGAGATTGTTAGATTTCAGTGTGACTCGTATTCTATTAGGCCGAGTCAGTGGGCCTGCATTGTAGATCTCATTTAGGATTTTATTTTCTCTATAAATTAATGTAAGCTAAAGTCACAAAACTTGCGATTGTATTTTGATCTTCATAGTATATTTATTCCTTTGCTCGTGGTTTTTTCTTAAAAGAGTTTTTCCACGTAAATTTAATGTCCCACATCACATTTTCTTTTTCCGGTTATCGTTCGATCTCTAACACTAAGCAAAAGATAAACTTCCACTATTTGTAACTACCCAGTTCTCTTATTACAATCTTATATGATTTGGGTCGAATTTTACACAGTTTTGTTGTTGAGTTATCTCAAAACGATTGTATTAGGTAAGGAAGAGATCTATACTTATAAATCACGTATTTTTCACTTTATCAAGTGATGCGAGATTGTGCACCTATACTGATATGGGTCAGATCCTCACTTGGACTATTATTATCTTTATAGGGCGGACAACCACACTATCTTAGTAGCGAAACTCACTCTATACTCCCTAGATTGACCATAGCTGATTTTTCATTACCAAGGACATTTTGCTTTGCAGCCACTTGAAAAACATTATCATGGAGAAGCAAAGTCAATAACGCAGCTTCATCTTCTTCTTCATTACTTGTCATCTACTTTCGTGAATATTCGTTTTTAGTTCATTCGATGAGAGTGTATGAATACTTCATTAGTTACTAGAATTGACATCATGCCTCTGTCACGTGTGACACAGCAGTGGTCCTCCTAATGATTTTGCCCGTAATTTATGTCACATCCTTCACAATGTTGATTTCTTACAAAATATTTAGCAAGACTAATCTCCATAACCCCTCCATTGTCTGCATCTCAAGATCAATATTAAATGTCCCCGCATCCTCATTTATCAATAAAATAATTATAAATACAAGAGTTGATAAAGAGATAGAGGTTATTAACATCTATGCTTCCATGGCATGACTTCATTCTGTAAGAAAGAAATTTCAATACTACAATTGGCCGAAATCCACAACGAATTTCCAAATCAAAGCATTTTAAAATCACATGATCCTTTAAGGATCGAAAAGTCAACTCTGCAAATAGCAACTTGCTCAGGCTCGACATCAAGTGAATATCTGCCACTCATATAAATTCATTTTTTTTATACACCACTGAATAATGCAACGCGACTAAATATATAATTCTTTAAGAATCAAAAGAAAAGTTACAATTTTATTTATCTTTATTGAGCAAGTTAATTTTTTTACTCTTTTCATACCACTTGAGCCATAACTGAAGATCAAAAGATAGGCAATGGTTCATTCAATCCCCACCAGAAACCCAACTCTGACACTGTTTTTTAATCACAAAAAATGGCTTCAAGTTGAGTGGGCCAAACCCATCATTATCAGAGACATTAACAAAAGAGTAGTTGTTATTTCTGGTTACATCAGCTACCCAAACAACAACAACAGAACCGATAAAAATCTAACATTGTAAGAGAATAAGACAGGACCGGACCTTGTTTTTTTTTTTTCTTGTTGTTTTTTTAAAGGTCTGTACAACCAAAAAAGATGATAGCTAGTGAACTTAATTGCTTTGACACCTATCATCCATCGTCTTTTTTCTAAATAACTTTTGTGATCCACTAGAACATTAGTTATCACAAATTCACATCCTTAAGAAACACTGATAATGTTATCGCTATTATTGAAACTTGAACTTGCCTGAAATCCTGAATGTCTCGAAGACAATTCCCGTTGATCGGACGTCAAGGAAAGCCTCAGAGAAAGAGTTAATGGGTCCATTGATATCTTTAAATTTGAATCATTATGAGGCATAATTGATGGGTAAGGAGCAGGATGAACCGCAGAAGGACGAACAATTTTCTGTGATGTGGTATTCTCCAATCTTGCTTGTCTAAGGGAAAGCTTTTCCACTGGATTCTCTGTCTGTACTGGTAAGATTTGAGTAAAGGTTGTCATCAAAGGGAAACCATTGATATCGCTAGCCTCTGGTAGAGGTGGTGCCAAGGAGTATGACTTGGAGTCGATTTCCTGGCGTTGGACTATCTCTTCTTCCATAGATGTCCCAGAGACCTGATGAAGACAATTGAGTTTGGATGATGAGATAACAAGATAGACCTTAAGTTAATGATCAAACTAATTATGAATGATCTGGTATGATCTTAAATTTAAGGAGAAGGTAAACCTCCAAAGACTTTGAGAGAACCGGAACTCGGAGCTATCGGGGTCTGTTATTTAAATAAAAGTTGTTTATTTTAAAGAACTACTTAAGATTAAAGATCCTATCATCGAAAACTCTTTAGGAAAAAAGTTTACTGTGGACAAAAATTGTATTTAAAAATAGATTGATTTGTTTGCCGACAAAGTTACCGACAGACGGGCTTTCTATGAATCCGCTGTATTTGTTGTTTTGAAATCCAACAAAAATACATTAACCTACACGGCCAAAGCAGTAATACCAAACAAACTCGTTAAAGTTTAAGAATTCAAACGAAGGGGATAACTTTCATCAGCAACAAGGCAGATAATAGATATATTATATATAACACAGTAGACGCTATCTGGTTACCACATCAGTAGTGATATCGAAAAGGCTGGATCTCCGGCGACGGCGGTTGAGATTACTCCGGCGAAGAAAGTATTTCTGAGCATGACTAGCCACTTGTGTAGGCGTCCGGGTCTTAACAAAATTCCTCGCGATCCCTCTCCAATCTCCCTTCCCTACTTTCTGTAATCCGAGTAAGAACAGCTTGTGCTCTTCCTCCGTCCATGGGACTCCTGGTACATCATCCCAAAAACACACATGCATAAGAAATCCTCGAAATTCAACAAGATCAACCAAAACCTAAGCACAAATCAAAAGCAATTTCATTAAAATCAAGAGAGATTGTGCGGTCAAAGATCTGATTCAAAACCGACCTCGCTTACGTGCACGATTCCCAGCGGCGACAGGAACGGCGTCGTCGGCGGAGGCATATCCAGCAGCAACGGCGGTTACATCACACTTACCTTTTATATTTGAATCCTGATCCTGAGGATGTTCATACTGCGACAGATTATTCAAACTGACGCTCTTCCTCATCGAATCCACCACAACTCTTACTCCAAACAGCATAATCTCACCAGCGCCGGTTCCAGAAACATCGGAATCGGTAGATGCGGCAGCGATCGGCATCCTCTACAATAGCGACGCCGTCAGCTCTTATCGGTAATTGGGAAGAGGAGGGAGTCTAGGGCCGTACAACTCGATAAGGGGGAGAGTGGGAAGAAATAAAGTTTGACAGAAAGGAAAGAAAAAGTTTGACAGGATATTTATCGGAAAAGAAGAAGACCTTGCGACTAGACGCCACGTGGATGTCTGATTTGTCTGATTGCTAAAAATAGCACGTGTCATTTACGGTGCTTATGTCCTGTATTTAGTATTTCAGTTGAACGTTAATAATTTATGTTATCACGTTAATCATCCCATTGAAATTAATTTAAAAGATTGATATTTAAAATATTAAATTTTTATTAAGATTTTCCCGTCACGCTTATATATTCGCGTGTAATAATTATATATTCACGTGTAATAATAGATATTTACTCTAATTTTACACCTTGACATAATATCTATTAATTTCCAGAATAATTATGTAACTGCATCATATTATAAACGTTATGTCAAAAAATAAAATTAGAGGGTTCATGTAATATTATTTATATTTAAATGTATTTTTATTAAATCTCTTAATTCTTAGCATTTAAATTGAAGGATGAAATTTTTTGTATAGGGATTTATTTTAGAGAAAATGACAAATTAATCATCGTACTTTATAATCAATCATCGTATTTTTGCTAACAACTTAACTATTGAACTATGAAAAATCGCTGCCGCGAACATTACAGTTAACTTTTTTAAAATTGTAGTAGAAAATAACAAATACCTATGAAAAAAATGGAAAGAACTCGTGATTTTAAAAGAGACTTTCAATGGAATAATGAATTTAGAAGATTTCGGATTTTGTAAAGTAATGGATTTAGAAGATTTCGGATTTTATAATTAAGATAATTTTGTAAAAGAATGTTAATGTTTTAATTTTCATATGACTTAGAATTGTTCTACAGTCCATGAAAAATCACAGTTTTGTATGTATTTTTCTATGAAGAAGACGATAATTTTTTTTTTATTTGCAGACATTCCTCTGCGGATCGACGACGTTCCTCTATGGATCGACGACGACGTTCCTCTGCAAATCGATGACAAGTCTTTGCAGATCGACGATGTTCATTATATGTCAAAGATTCACATTCCGCAGCGGAAAGACAACGTTTTGTTACGGGAAGACAACGTTTCGCTATGGAACGACAACGCTATTTAACAAAAAATGTAACTGCGGTGTTTACTCCGTCAATTTTTCATAGTTTAGTGGTTAAATTATTAACAAAAATACTTTAGTGATTAACGTGTCATTAATCACAAAGTATGATGATTGATTTGTCATTTTTCCTTTATTTTATATTACTAAAAAAATGTGACGCAAATTATGTAAGAGAATAAAAATTTTACAAATGATCGAATGTGTGGTTACATGATCTACAAAAATTGGTTTTTAACTTATTAAATTAAAATTATCTAAATTGTAGTTAATTCAAGAAATACACTTTTTTCTAAGTTTATTAATTTCTTAAGTTAAAATGAGACAATATGACACGCATAAATCACTTTTTATTCGTTACGTTCCAATCGAAACTTTCTAAATAAAAGAAAGTACAAAAATACTTATATTCGACCATTTAAAAACATTGTTTTGACAACTTATTCATGTAAGATGCCTCGTAATAACTTTCTTAAATTCGTTTGTTTCTTAATTTTGTTCTCACCTCAAGTGTTAATGTCTTAAATACCATTAAAGATAGCATGAACATGTTTTTTTTTACAAAACACGTTAAATTTTTATTTATGTACAAATTAGAACATGTGTTTTAGAAAGTTGGTTGAATTAGTCACATAAATTGCTTGTGCTCCAGCACGATTCATTTCATTTGGTATTGTAGATTGTACTGTGTCTGCACAGTCAAACTCTTTTATAGATCCATCTGCACCCTCAACTAGAAAATAATTAATATTTTGATGAGACCATTAAATTAATAGATTAATTGTACTATGATTAGAATCCCATACCTAATCTATGAATACAAAACACGATCAAATTGCTGGTGCATTGAAAAACCTAATCTATGGTTACAATAACACGATCAAATAGATAGTGCAGGAAAAAGAGGGAAGGCAAATTAAATTCTTTTAATAGTCCCATTATGCCCTTGGGAAGAGATTTATATTAGTTTTTTATAAATAGGGAAATTAACAAAACAACCATTGAATTATGAGATCAATGATAAATCAATTATTAAATAATTTTTTATAACAAATAAAATATTCAACTATAGAATGGACGACAGAAATATCGCTATTAATTTGAGGGAAATGACTCGACTATATCGTTTCAGAAAACTCGTAGTGGAAAAGAGCTAATACTCATGGAAAAAATTACAAGAACTCGTGATTTCAAAAACTTTCAGTGGAAAAAAACTAATACCCATGGACAATGAATTTGAGAAAATATTGTATAAATTGATTTTATTTTTTTTTTTTAGTTTTATAATTTAGAATATTTTGTAAAATAATATATAATGTTTTAGATGTCAAATGATTTAGAATTGTTTTACTGTCTATAGGAGAATCGTAACTTGTTTTTTGTTTATCCACAAAAAAGACAGTAGATTTGTTCCTTATCTGCAAAAAAAAATGCGAAGTAAATTAATCTTTCATGAGTCATATTTCAAAGACTCACTTTCTACAGAGAAAAATGTAATCGCGATGTTTGTTTCATTTTTTCTATAGTTGAATGTTTTATTTGTTAGCAAATATTGTTTAGTGGTCAACTTATCATTGATATCATAGTTTAGTGGTTATTTTGTTAATTTTTCTTATAAATAATTTCTTTTCTCCCATTTAATTTTTTTTTTTGTCTAGATTTAAATGATTTGTTTTGAACATGCTAATTTAGCATTCAATTAATTAACAATGAAAATATTTAACATAAAAATAAATAAATAAATAACTAAGAAGATTAATATTTTTTATTAAATTTAAAATTATATTTTTTGATTATCCATATATAAAATGCTCTTAAATGGTGTGGGGTGTGTCAATGGGAGGATAAGGTAAGGTGCCTTCACCTTTGCCTTTACTTTTCCATTTATGTGTTTACCTTTTTTAATCTCCTTCTTATTCTATTCTTTGGTCAAAAAATGGATAACTTTAATTATATATTTACTAATTTCATCATTAACATTATTAACTATAACTTTTAAAGTTATATTTTATAAAAAAAATTTAGAAATTTAATTTGATATTTATAATTTAAGAGTTATTTCAATTTAATCGCTGCAATTTCAATATTCTCGTTAATATCCTTACAGGTTTAGTTTTATTCTTAAATGGTCCTCTAATTTGTCGTCAAATTCAACAATCAAAATATGCAGTTGAAGTAATTTGACTCTTTTTTGTGTCATTTTAAACTAAATTCAACTACTTTATTTTAATTAAGTATTTTAATCGACATAAATAAATAATGTCGTTAAATGATTAGAAATTAGTAAAATAGTTTTTTCAAATCACCAAATTAATCTTCCTACCAAGTCAAATAATTCGATGGGAAAATCACTAGTCTTTGATGCCTACTTTCCTCCCACTTTACCCTTGAAAGACGTTCAACGAAAACGTGTGGATAATAAAAAAAAATGGCCACCAAATCTCTAATTCAAAGAAATATGACACGTTTGTGGAGCTGAATTACTATTTTACCCTCTTAATTTTATTTATTTTTTCAATTTTAAAAATCCATTTTTAAGACGTGGATATTTCCAAGTAGATTCAAATATGAGGGTTTAAATTCATTAGAATTGTATGTCCGTTTTTGAGCACCTTCCTTGAAACTTGAAAGTTTTGTATGTGACACTAAATTACTTCAACTTTTTGAGGAAATTGCTAGAATCTTACACAAACATAATTTGAGCAATTTAGGTATTTATTTGGATAAAATATAATTTAGTCCATGAACTTAGCAGTTACTGATAACTAACGGTCTAAACTATGTTTTTGAGAAAAAATCTCCTTGTACTTTGAGTCGTTAGCAAAACAGTCTATGTTTCGATAAAATTAGTCAAATATCTAATGTTTTTTTGCTTGTAATGATTATTTTAATTTACTATAATTTTCTTGATTCACTAAATTTCATGTACATACTCGATATTATAATTGATTTCAAAGACTAAAAAACAATCCAATTAAGGTATGTGTTCGAAATTTATTGCGAAATTGAGTATATGTGTGAAATCGATTAAGTCAAGGTAATTAGGGTGGGTTAAAATGAGTATTAAAAGTGAAAAATGTGAGTGATTTGATAAATTTTATCAAGATGAGTCATTTTGTTAATGACTCAAAGTATAAAGATAAGTTTGCTCAAAAAAATAATTTGGAGTATCTGTAATTGTTCATGAGTTAAATCGCACTTTCGCCTATTTTTGTATTAAAAAAATGAAAATGCCGAAATTTGCATAGCATGCCTATGAAGTCTTGAAGATTTTAGTCATCGAGTGAATTTCGATCTTGATATTCATGAGATCGAGTGCCGTCTCTTGGCAATGGGACCTTGATCATCTCGAGATTCAATTAATTTCATGAAGTTGAAATTTATGATAACGTTTTTCTCAACATTCGAATCTTCATTCAAGTTAGAAATATAAACAAAAATAACTTTTTCCCAAGTTTTTTCAATTAGCACTTGAAAGTCGAGTCATCTTTATTTATCAATGAATAGAGAGAGTTTTGTTTACGATGAACGACTAAATGACATACCAAATAATAATAATGGACAGTTTTTAACCTAATAAAGAAAACAAACGACAAAAGTATGAACAACCCTAATACTTTCTTGCAATCACTTTCGATAACGCTTTTTTCATTTTATGTTTTCTTGAGCAATTCTCATTTTGGGTGTGTCTACTGTCGTTTCACTGCATTTCTCTCTTGATATTTTGCTCAATGAATTTTCTTTTTTCTTTCTACTTTTTTCCTCCAAAGTGATTGCTTAAGATCAAAGTAAACACCTCAAGGCTAAGAGATGAAACAAGACAATTAAAAAGGAGCATAGTAAAAGCCGGGCCTTGTGAATATGATTGTTTTTCAAATTTAGTTTTTCTTTTGAAAACTAACCTTTATCCCTTTTCCCCCTCCCCCCACCCAAACCCAAAAAAATGCACTTTCACAAACAAACACATGTTTATGGAGTTTGAGTCACATGATTGCTCAAAAGTCTTTATATATTTCTAGCTTTTAACCATGTCTATTTCACAAATAGCAAAACTTACTTGATTTATCTTGCGGCCAAAAAAAATTCAATCTAAAACTCAACCCTAATCGCTTATATAGCCCGATACCTCATTGTTTATCGGTTGAAATTATATGACTAGTCTCAAATTTTAAAGCCGACCCACAAGAAGCTTGCTCAAGTAATTAAAACTATCGCTGTTTCTTTTGTCTTTTAATACGTTGAATTTTACTAATTTTTTTTTTGCATTTGAAGAAATAAATTATGTTCTTGGGATCGAAATCATTGTCAAAACAAATTCAAGTTATATTAGTTTTTATTTTTAATTTTTTTTTAGAACATTAAAAAAATATTAATACATTTTTTCAACTATGGCCAGAGTGGAAACAACGTCTCTAAGCCAAAGGCCCAAGCCCAGGTCATGGGCTTATAAAGACCTAAGGAATTTAGATAGTCAATCTACCCCGACAATATTAAGCTCGGAACATCACGATCAATTTCCAAGAGACGCAAACCATGTTTTTTCTTATGATTGTGACCATAATTGACACGAGATGACCTAGAAAAGGAAGCACGTGTTAAAAACCCACGATTAGCGACAGGGGAGGAGATGTAGACCCTTGATCGGACCCGGGAACTATCTAATGTGAGGTTCACGGATTCTAGATTTTCGAAGAAAATCTACCAATCGTAGGCAATGGTTCGGTTTTCCCTCGCTCAAACTCCCAATGGAAGTTTGAAAAGGAAAAACTTACGTGTTAGCTCAAGCACCACGAGCTTGCTAACAAGGAAGTCCTCTACTTCGTCTCGGATTCGAAAATCCGAGGATGACTCCGACAGGGTCGGGATTTCTCTCACAGAGGAGGAAGCTACTAATATATTAATCTGATCAAAAGTTTTTCAATGCATCTAATCCATGGATATTTATAAGCCTAGGTGATGATGAGTAGGGGATGATGGACGGCCGAGATGAGGCAGGTGGGTGGCAATATGCATGACGTGCACGTGGCAGCTCCTGGATGTTTTCTTTGGGTGGCAACATGCAGGCCCTTGGATGAATGTGGAATGAATGACCGAGATTAAAGTTGGTGGGAGATAACATGCATGGTGTACACGTGGCAGCTCCTTAATGTTTTCTTTGGGCTTGCTGTTTTCTTGGGCTTGAAATGGATTGGACTTGGCCCATCAACCTATAACTGAATCATCACCATCTAACCTAACCAACAATCTAAATACATGAATGAGTAAAGCTTATAACCATGTCTTACCCTCACAAAATAGGCTCAATGTTTGCCATGAAAATAAAATAAGAAATGAAAAAATGCAGAATTGAAAGGTTATAGGTTTGGGATGCCAGGAAGACAAATTCTCGTCTGATGAAGCTCACAACACTCACGTGTGTCCCAAGTCAAGACATGCATGGGCTGCTCCCTATCCGTTGGGACAACATCCCAAATGGAACCATCCTCGAAGTTAATACCTGCAAAAGAAACAAGATCATCAGTAATTTGGCTAAGTAAAAGTAAGGACCTTGTTTGCGATCGAGTAATAGGCCTCGGCCCCCGAGGCATGTCAATAATCATGCCACAATCTGAGAGGAGAGTGACGATTTCCTTTTCAACAAATCAAATATGAATCGACGTCAATCAGCGAGAGATTATGGCTAACTTTTCAATTGAAGTAACAGAGAAAGTGCGGACGAGGATATGATTGGTAGAGAGAGAACTTCATGGTGGTTAACATTACTTTGGAGGTGGGTGCTACATGGTGCGATGCCATTACCTCAATTATTTTGATCCGTTGGATCCTCCTTGATTGGGATGTAAACACAAATAGCCTCCATCCATGGATGAATTGTAATACTCGATTCGTCTCTCAGGAGTGATCATGGTCCAGTTTGGTTCAATTTTGTTATAGAATTGAACATAATCGATAGAGATTGGTTCCAGTAATTTTGAAATCGAAACAAATTTTTTTTTTGTACATGAATCGAACCAAACTGAAATCAAACGTAAATCTCTGCTCGGTTCTAGTTAGGTTTCAGTTTCATTGCTCATACAAAAATATGGTCAAAATAGAGAATGACATTAAAAAAAACTAGTATAGAAATTTTAAAAATAAAATTTAATATTTTTCAAATTATAATAAATTAAATTAATTAGTTTCTTAAATCTCTTAATTAGATATAATTCAAAAATCAATTCTCAAGATCTCTAATTAACCCTAATTTTATTCCTTATTTGCAATAATAATAAATTCTTAGACTCTCTTTTGATAGTATTTTACATAATTAATCATGTCTAATTGATTATTTTTTTTAATTTCTAAGATATTTAGGTTTGGTTCAGTTTTGCATATGTCAAACTGAAACTAAACTGAATTTTATTAGTTTTTAAATTTTAGAACCGAGTGTCGATTTGGTGGAATTTAATTTTATTAGGTCATTAAACTTTTTTTGACAAATTAATCCTTGAATTAAGAGGTGTCTAATGTAGATCTTTTTTATTAGGTTTTTCGTTTTCTAGTGGACGATATGCAGTGAGAAATTGTGATTTTGGCAAGGATGAACCACAGAGAAGATTTTTGGAAAAATCTCAGTTTGATTTTATAAGAAACTTGTGGATTTTTCATCAAATCAGAAAAATCCGAGTTTTTTAATAACTCGAACATAATTAATTTTTAATAACTCAAACTCTCACTAACCACACCGATGATTTCATCGTCCTCTCTTGTTTGACGAATTTGTTTCTCTACGTAAATTGATGAGCCTTTGGATTTCTTTACTTTGATAAAAAAATCAACGAGGCTCTCACGAAATTAATCTTTGAATTTCTTTGAAAATCTTCTTTTTTTGATTCATCCTAGCAAAATCATAATTTATCTACAAATCGTCCAACAGATAAAACTAGAAAATGAAAAGCCTAACAGAAGGGATCTACATGCTAATGACTCTTAGTTCATAGGCTTATTTGTCTAAAAAAAGTATTTAAAAACTTATTCAATCTTGACTCTTAAATTTGAAGATAAATATGTATGTTACTCTTATTTTTAGTTTATATTCTATTAAACAACTTAAACGTCACATTAAAAGCGACACGTTAAAATGGATTAGGTATAAACTATGCATCATATAATTTAAAAATAGAATATAAAATTAAATATACAAAATTTCTATTAAAAAATGCATATTAATAGAAAATCAATCTTTCAAGGGTCTAAGTAGTTGGTAATTTGTTATTATTTTTTCATAAATTTATTTTCTGAAGGTAAATAATGGAAGATAAAATAATAAATTTGATGGAAATTAACAAAATAACCACTTAATTTTGAAATTAATGACAAGTTAATCACAAAAAAATTTTCGCTAAAAATAAAATATTCAACTATAGGAAATAAACGATGTAGGCTCAATATGCGCATAGAGAGAGAGAGAGAGAGAGAGATTAGGCATTATAACTTTTTCGTGCGATATTCGATTTTCTAAACGCTAAGTGATTTAATACATATAAATAAACAAACAATGCATAAATGTAAAGAATAAAAGTTAGAGAGTGCAAACAATATGTTCACGCTGTTCGGCAACCCCGACCTACGTCTATGCTCCGAGTTTCCTACTTGCAGATCCTTAATTGCCCAAATCTCCCCGATTGACAACGTTTGACTTTACAGATGTCAAACAAACATTTTACAAATGACTCTTTCTCAGGGCATCACTCTTTTCTCTTTGACTATTACGGGGTGTCACCTTTCACTTAACTAATTTATAGGGCGTCACCCTTTTCGTTGAAGTACAATGTCGAAAATGAAAAATACAAAGATTCCTAACTCTCCCAAATAACAAACTCAAGTTTAAGGATAATAAGAGTTATGTTACAAGCTCAAATATTGTTTTGGAATTGAGTATAAAAATTGACAGGGGTTCGCCTCAATTCCCGATTCCTTGCAATGAGCTTTGGAATATCTTATATTTATAGACGTTGAAAATTCGTTCGAAAAATCCTTTTTGGTCGACCACACCCGACTGTTGGAAACTAGCCGTTGTATGTTCTGCACATTTTCGGTCGACCACTTTTGTCTTGCTCGACTGCTTACTTGACTGAAAACCCAAGATGCTCTCTGTGATGGATTTTGGTCGTGTGCGTCGACCGCTTCCTCATCCGCTGTCTCAGCTGAAAACCCTTAGGGTAATCTGTGAACATTTTTGGTCAATCCCATTGACCGCATCCTCGACCGCTTCGTTGATTGCAAATCTTGGGAGTGCACTGTGATATATTTCGGTCGAGGGTCGCTCCCGTAGACCGTGTACTCCACCGCTACATCGACCAATTCCTTCGTGGGCCATTTTGAATCGACCAGAAATCCATTTTACTTGACCTCAGCACCACGTTTGCATTCCTTGTATTCTCTAAGTCCCAATAATATATATATTAACTACAAGGACTTAAGTAAACATGTTAGCACAACTTAATACCTGTATTGAGGGTATTTCAAAGGAATGTCAATATAAATATAATAATTAAACAATTAAGAATGAAATTAATAAACAACTTATAGTTACAATCAATATAATTATCATCAAAACCAACGAGCCTAACTACATTTAGGCTAACAAACGACACAAATATCGCTGTTAACCTGTTGAAAAAAATGTTAAAATCGAGAAAACTTTCCAAAAATTTCCGGTTAACTTGTTCGAAATTGATTTTGGTATCAAAATGGAAGATTTCTAGTTAATTGTTTGTTGAAAAATTAATGTACTCAAAGCTAAACATGTTTCTTATTACTAAGGAAACTCCCTGAAAAATTGATTTTAGAAACGTTAATATGTTCGAAATCGATTTTGGTATCAAAATGGAAGATTTTCAAGTAACTTCTTGTTGAAAAATCAATGTACTCCAAGCTAGATATGTTTCCGATCCATTGAGGAAATTCGTAAAAAAATTCATTATCTGTTATACTGAATAACGACAAAAAATTCAGTAAATAAAGTAAAAAGAGTATTTTCCACAACAGAAAGAGCTCGTTTTCGTTGCGGAAGCAATTCTTTCTGTTGTAGAAACTAGTTTTTCGTTGCAGAAAGTGAATCTTATTCCAAGAACTCATTTTTCGCAATGGAAAGAAAACGTCTCAACATAACGAAAACTTTCCGTAGCAGAAATTAGCATTCTGCTACGGAAAGTAAGTTCTTGACATTTCAATAGTTTAATATTTTATTTGTGTAGCAAAAATTGTTTAGTAATGGACTTGTTATTAATTTCATAGTTCAGTAATTACTTTGTTAATTTCCCTAAATTTTACTTTTATTTGGTGATTCCTTAACAAAAACAACACCATGTCATTTTTATTTGCACGTTACTCTAATCTTGCTCATCTTATTAATTGTGCGCATAAAAGAGGACCCCATGAGATGAAAATTCTAAGTACGTTTTTTTAAATGAAAATTTTTCGAATCAAACTAAACCATAACATATATTAATTTAATTCGAAGAAAATTTTGCAAAATCAAATACCAACTCGAGATGAGCAGAGAGAACATGCCTAATGCCTTCAAGTGGAGGCAACAAATAGTGTTTTTGAAACAATAGTCTGAAACGAATGCTAAAAAACACGTGGCAATGTCTAATGGTGCCACGTCATCATCTGGTGGCCCGTTCAAATGGAACGCGCGCTTACACTGAAAAAAAAAAAGAACCGGTTTTATGGGACATGAAGCAAATGCAACGGTTTGTCTTGAATGTAATTTAAATAAGCAACGGAGGGTAATAACGTATTTAGGTAGAATTTCAGTTCCTAACAGAAAGCTGCTGAAGAGTAAGAGGGAAACTGAACAAAACCCCTCCTTTTTTCTTTCCTCCCCAACTTCAACTTGGTCGGTAATGGACGACGACTCGGAGGTTTGGTCTACCGTATTACCATTCTCCGTTTCTTCTTCACCACCTCTGCCAACTTACTTTACCTCCACCGCTACTAACTTTTCGGCTCTCTCTTTTTTTTTTTTGGTTTGAATTGTTTTTGTTTGGAGCTTTTTGAGTCGGTTTGGTTTGGATCTTTGTTTGAGTTTACTTCGTTTCGATCTCTGATTTTTTATGCGAGGGTTTGGTGTGATTTTAATGCGTTTGGTTTATTTGCAGAAACTGACGGCATTGAAGAAGGCCTATGCCGAAATTATACTCAATACTGCAAAAGAAGCGGCAGCGAGGATCATGGTTTCTGAGCAGAAATCTGTCCGATACCAAAGGGAGTTGTCTGCAGTTAAAGGCGATGCTCTTCAAATGCTCGTTAGGCTCAAACATATGTTGGATTCTAAGGTACAATGTTTTCATTCAACTGATTTTCTTTGATTCTTTCGTTTTTGGAAAGTCTGTTATGTTCGTAGTTTGTCAAGCGTTTGATATTATGGGATTGGTGTTGATTTTTATTTCGTGATGTAGATTTGATTTTCACTATAATTTATTGGTGAGGTTTCTCCAGAATTTCCATTGGCTCATCTTTTATATGAAACTTTTAATTTGAGGTATATTATTTTTGCCTTTTAGTGTGTAGTTCTTCATACCCATGTATATAGAGATTGAGAAAGGAGCAAATTATCGAGCATTATAAGGGCATATCGAAAAGGAATGTATATATAATGTACATTGCAATTGAGTTTCAAGATGCATCTTATCTTGAATTTTGCTTATCAAGAGGTCATGTCCTTGGGTATTTCTTGATTGACTCATCCAATTATCTATCTTCAAGGTCAATTCAGAGAACAATACTCATATAAAAAGTCTAAAATGATGATGTCCAGAGCTTTGGTGATGGTGGGCAGATTGTTGGTATCTTCAGATTTTATCACATTACAGTCTTTGCTGGTATCATTTTGTTTGAGCGATTAGATTCTCTTAACTTATTCTTAAGAGAGTAGCTTTACAAGAAAATATGAAAGGAATCATAGCATTCAAAAGAAAATTAAGTGCATTTAAATTTGCATGATGAATGTTTTCGCTCTCTGAGTTTCCAGATTATTTTGTAAGCATTTGTTTCATATTGATAAAAATATATTATCAAGGTTTTTCCACCATTATGCTTACTACATTTGGAAATTGCAGGATGTTTGACAAGTGAATTGTTATAAACTTAATACGGTGATTTCATAATGATTTAGTCTTGTAAAAGACCAGCTATAGAAAATTGTATTGACTAACCAAACTTAAATTTCGTTTCTTTAATTAATAAGGGAATTGTTCGTATATGTCAATCATCAACAGTGAAAAATGCTTTATAAATTTTTTGTTCTCATAAGTGCATGAAAATTCTTTCCTTCGTTCGTTCAGTATTATTATTTTTTATATCAGGATACTCTATATAGAATTTTGTGGAATGGTATAGTTTAGAACGTAAATTTTGTTGCTAAATAAAGTTTTATTTTTGAATTTTAACCAGTTAAGTTTTTAGTTTCTTTTGCTAGCTGTTAGGATTGGACAGTAATCTAGCAAATTACATGGTTCTGAGACTTTTTTTTCTTTGAAATCAGTAGTTAATCTACTAAAGTGGTTCGACCACTACCCCATTTGGCAACTTTAAAGTTTCCATTTTGTTTGCCATTCCTATCCAAAACGTTTTTCATTTGCTATTATTACTGAGGTCTCAGTGAGAACTCACTCCACAAGGATGCGAAGGATTCAAGTAGTGTAAGAAAAAAATTCAGCTAGACGTTGAATATTTTCGGCAAGATTTAAACTATTTGTTGACTGACATGGATCCATTCCTTGGTTTTAGGTTAGCGAAGCAGAGAAGGCATCTTTGAGTCAAAGAAAAAAGATTGAAGAGCTTGAAGCTCAGCTTGAAGAAGCTGAGGACATAGTAAGAGACCTTAGAGCAGAATTGCATCAAGTTCAAGATGAGTTAGAGAAGGTGGCAAACAAACAACTACAAACTGTAATGGAGCAAAATTCAGGGGGGAGTTGTGCTACTAAGAAACAAATAACATCAGAGAATAGAGTTGATAGTTCTGGGTCAATGTTGCCTTTACCTAGCTCCAAACCAGAAACAATCTCAACTTACGAAATGCACTCTACTTTGAATTGGACATACGATGGCAATGAGTGTAATGATGCTAATGATTCTTGTATGGATAATGGACATCTTCATAATTCAAACTTTGCCTCCATAAGAATGAGGAGCAAAGAACCTGATCTATACAAAAACGGTTGTACTCAAAGAATCCGTGCATTCGAAAGGAAAGCATTAGATGAAAATCTGTGCTTTTCTGAAGAGATGGATGACATAAAAAGTGGAACATTAATCAGAGTAGATGAGGAGGCCAAAGGAATGCATTTAACACCAGGCCATAAAGCTGGCTATATATGTGAAGGTGAGAAGGAAATGGACATACCCAAGGTGGTCCTGATGGATAATAGCAATATCAGAGCACATGTCCTCAACCCATGTCGTCGAAAAAGAAAGAGAGAAGTAAAGTACAATACAAGCAAAGTTCCTTCCATCATATGTCATACAGGTAAGGCCACGGTTGATCTCTACTGCTTGGAAAGTTTCTCAACTGATATCATCGACCAATCAGGAAATATTTCTTCAGAAATAGATAAAAATGGTGTTGAGAAGGATACATTATTTTCTACAGCTGCAAACGATGCCTCGGAAACAAATGAAATAATTACATCCTTGAGAATAGATTCTACGAGAAGTGATGAAGCATTTGTGAGACCTTGCAATGCTTTGAGCATGACAAATGATAAAAAGGAAGTTTTAGATAATTTAGACTTGACTTTCCATGAAAGTTTGTCAACAGAGAGTTTGTATGGACATGGCTGCAAAACAGATGTTGAGACAATTAAAGAGATGTTACATAGCACGGACAAGAAAGACACAGACTTAAGCGATCAAATTCCGATGGAATCACCCAATAATAAACTTCTTAAGTATACATTTCAAAGAAAGCGCAAGAAGGAGCATCTAAATAGCCCCAGTGGAAGTACATCTCTTGATGAATGCATGTTTGATAAAGAGAATGGAGAAAAACTAAGTAGTCCTTTGGGGTCCCAAAAGTCGAGCTCTATGACCGAATCACCTCAAGACAATCAACTACTTGCCCACCTTGTTCACCAGGTTGGCATTTCTATCACTCCTCCTTGATATAAAGATAGTTTTTTTTTTCTAAAATTGATCTTGAATTCTTTAACATGTGTGTTTTTTCCTGGTTGGATCTTCATGTCATTTTGTAGATTCAGTTGGTTGTGTTTCGATGTTTATATTGGAAGTTGTTTAAAAATGTCTGGAAAAGATATTTTATTCATGCTATAGGCTACCTAAGCAAGTAGTTTGAATTGAACGTATGAAATTTTTGGCAATGGAGAGCATGTTCTTGTAGATCATGATAAAATAAACCATGAATATGAAATAGAAGACATAATAAAGAGGTCGATTTATAGAGGTTTAATTTGGAACGTTGTGATCAGTATTATGATAGACCTCCTACACGATTTATGTATGCTAGGAGAAAAAAAGAGTAAAATGTAATTTGTTGTAAGAAATAACTGTCAATTGACAATTATTCAGGGGAAACTATTAAAGAAACAAAGGGAGAATTAGTTGGGTGGAAAGGAGTGAAGGAGGAAGTTGCTAGGAGCTTGAGTGCCAAGATTGGTGTGTAAGTGTCTTGATTCTAAGGTGTTGGTATGAAAAATTTTGAATAAAAAGCTACTTCCTATCAATTTGGTATCAGAGTATGTTTGGTGGCTGGGAATGATTACTCGGTCAGAATTGCAGAGGGAGAACATGATGAAATGACAGAAAGAGATGACGAATATGAAAGAAGAGTTGAAGAAAGTAGAAAAGATTGCGATGATGGAGCGCAACGTTTGTCAAATTCAAGAACAAATGATGAGGTTGTTAACGAAAATGGATGAGGGACCTCCGATATCGTAAACTCAGGATTATCCAAGAAGTTCTAAAGCAAAGAGAGATATGAGAAATGAAGATACTCGACAATTCGCTAATAGGGATTTTCTTACAAGGAGTCTTGAATTGCCAATATTTACTGGAAGCGATCCGGAAGGGTGGCTAATTTGTGCCAATAGGTACTTTAGTATCAATAGGTTGACTGAAATGGAGAAGCTTGAAGCTGCCATGATATATTTCGAAGGCCCAGCTCTGTCATGGTATCAATGGGAGAGTGGAGTTAGACCGTTCCGATCTTGGTTAATTCTAAAGAAAAGATTGCTGGAAAGGTTTGGGCATTTGCGAGCTGGAACAGAGTGCGATCGATTGTTCTCTTTAAAGCAAGATAGCTTAGTGGAAGATTACAGAATGCAATTTGAATCCACGGTATCGAATTTGATAGAAATTCCTAAAAATGGCTTGGAAAATGAAATTAAAGGTGATTTGAGGGTTATGAGACCAGCAGGACTTCAAGATTTAATGGAATCAGCTCAACTAGTCGAGGAAAGGAATAAGCTGGTAAATTCTGAAAAAATTGAAAATTCTTCTGAAGAATAGAACTGCTGAGACAGGAAGACGGTATTTGACAAACGCAGAGATGAAAGTTCAAAGAAAAAAAAATTATGGTTTAGATGTGACAAAAAATTTTCAGATAGGCATCAATGCAAGAAGAAATTGTTAGAGGTGTTGATGATGTAGGATGAAGAAGATGAAGGGGTATCGGATTGCAGGTTATCGAAAATGGAAGAATGGAAGCATGTGGATGAGGTTAAGGATTCTGTTGAAATATCATAAACTCAAAAGTTGGATTAACTGCTCCCCATACTATGAGGTTGTGGGGATAAAGACAAAAGAGTAGTTGTGTTGATTGATTGTGGGACAACTCATAATTTCATTACTAAGCGATTAGTGAAGGAATTACAACTGCAAATTTCTCCTTCTGCCGATTATAGCGTGCAACTGGGCAATGGAGATTCTCTCAAGGGAGGAGGAATTTGTAAGAATATTCTTTTAATACTGCCCGAAATGGAAGTAGTGGAAGAATTTTCGCCAATTGAGCTAGGGAATACCGAAATTATTTTGGGCATGCAATGGTTAGAGTCTATTGCGGAGATGCACTTGAATTGAAAGCTGCTAACCGTTTACCTTGGATAATAAAACAGTTTATGCTGAAGGGGATCCTAGTTTAAGTAGGACTAAAGTTTCCCTTAAGGCTATGATGAAGGCCATTAAAAAAACGAAACTTGGTGTATTAGTGGAAGTAAGTGGGAGTGCAATGTGTTCGTTTGGCAAGCTTGGATGAGGAATATGCTGAAGAAGTGGCTGCACTGTTAACACAGTATGCGCATGTTTTTGAATTGCCTATTGGATTATCTCTCGAAAGAGACCATGATCACACTATTATTTTGAAGGAAGGGGTATTGCCCATCAATGCAAGACCATATCGTTATCCGATTGTTCAAAAAGATGAAATTGAAAAATTGGTTAAGGAAATGTTGTCAGCCAGAATTATATAAACTAGTTTAAGTCCCTTTTCGAGTCCTATTATCTTAGTAAAAAAAAGGGTAATAGTTGGAGATTTTATGGGGATTATAGAGCCTTAATAGAGAAACTGATAAGGATCATTTCCCTATTACAGTCATTGATGAATTGGTGGACAAGTTACATGGAGCTATGATTTTTACAAAGCTGTTTGAAATCAGGATATCATAAAATTAGATTTAAACGTGATGATGTTCCAAAGACTGCTTTTAAAACTCATGAGGGATATTATGAGTTTTTAGTTATGGCGTTTGACTTAACTAATGCTTCATCCACATTTCAATCTTTGATGAACAAAGTATTTCGACAATATCTTAGAAAATTTATATTAGTTTTCTTTGATGATATTCCTGTGTATAGTAAGTTCTTTGCAGAACATGTGATTAATCTCCAGACAACCCTACAAACTTTGGCAGAACATAAAGTTTTTGTGAATAAGAAAAGTGCTGGAGTATTTGAGATATATTATATCAAGAGATGGAGTTGCTGCAGATTCTAGTAAAGTGCAGACTATCATGGATTGGAAATCTCTAGAAAATATTCGACAGTTGCGAGGTTTTCTGGGTTTAACGAGATATTATCGCAAATTCGTTGCTAGTTATGGTGCCATAGCATTACCATTGACTGCCCAATTAATGAAAGATCAATTTTGTTGGACTTTGGAAGCCGGAGCTGCCTTTTAGTCATTAAAAAAATTTATGAGCTCTCTGCCAATGTTGGCATTACCGAATTTTGATGACAAGTTTGTGGTGGAAACAGACGCTTCTAGGAAGGGGATTGGTGTTGTTTTAATGCAAAGCCAGCACCCAATAGCTTACTTTTGTCAGCAATTGTCTAAACAAAAACAGCTTAAATCGGTTTATGAGCGTCAATGGTCATTTTTTTGGCCATCCAAAAGTGGCGGCCGTATTTACTAGACCTTCATTTTATTGTTCGGACGGATAAAAAAAGCTTGAAAGTTCTGTTGGAATAGCGAATGGTGGCAGTGGACCATCAGAAGTGGCTAACAAAATTGTTGGGTTTTGATTTTGAGGTACAATATAAACTGGGAATTGAGAATAAAGTTGTGGATGCTCTATCGAGAAATGATGAATTTCTGGCAGATTCTGAGCTCCATAATATAATTTGTCAAGGCTTAATTGATTCAACAAATTTGGAAAAAGAAGTGGATGTTGATCCTAAGTTGGGTTTGATTAAAGATGAATTATTGCTTACAGGTGGTGCACAATCGGGATTTCATCTTTTTCATAATCAGCTGTTTTTCAAAGCCGAAAGATAATCTCCAAATCTTCCCAGTATATTCCTTCCATTTTGAAGATGTTTCATGCAAGCTCGGTTGGCGATCATGCTGGATTTGTCAAAACTATTCAGCGTTTAGTTGCTGAATTGTTTTGGTTTGAATGGGTACTGATTTTAAACAATTTGTTAGTTCATGTGAAGTTTGTCAAAGAAATAATTATGAAGCTCTTTCTCCGACAGGGTAACTTTAACCGTTGCTAGTGCCAGTAATATTTGGGAACACATTACAATGGATTTTATTGAGAAATTGTTGAAATCAGAGGGTATGGACACCATCCTTGTTGTTGTTGATCGTTTGAGCCAATATGCTCATTTCCTTCCTTTACGCCATTGGTTTACTGCTAAAGTAGTTGCAGAATTGTTTTTTAACAATATTTTTCGTCTGCACAGGTTGCCTAAGTCCATTATCTCAGATTGCGATAAAATTTTTGTTAGTAAATTCTGGAAAAAATTATTTGAATTACAGGGTACTTTGTTGTGGTTCAGCTCCGCCTATCACCCACATACGAATGACCCATCCGAGGTGGTAAATCGCACTATCAAAGCTTACTTGAGATGTTTTACTGGGGATAAACCTAAGGCTTGGTCTAAGTGGTTAGTTTGGGCTGAGTATTGGCCCAATGCTTTGTATCATTCAGCTATTCGAATGTCACCTTTCAAAGCCGTGTATAAAAGGGACCCTCCGCTGATTATGAAATTAGATTTTCCAGCATCTTCTGTGGTGTCGGTAATGGATATTCAGTTGCAAACAAGGAATGATATTTTAGCTATTCTCAAACTTCATCTACACAAGATTCAAAATCAGATGTGTAGTTCGGCCAATAAAAGACGTTGTTAAGTGGAGTTTCACTCAGGAGAATTTGTTTGGTTACACCTTCAACCGTATCGACAAAAATCGGTTGTTAAGAAATTGTGTGTTAAATTGTCTCCACGTTATTTTGGTCTATTCCAAGTGTTGCAAAGAATCAGACAGGTTGCTTATAAACTGCAGTTTCCAGAATATTCATTGGTTTATTTCATGTTTCACTTTTGAAGAATGTTGATGTCAATGTTCAAACTGTGGTTGCGTTACTCGATTTGTTGTTAAACGATATGGGTTGGCAGATTCAACTAGAGTCATTGTTAGATGTTTATCAATAATGTGGTGTTTTAAAGAAGACTTTGGTTTTAATTAAATGGAAACATCTTCTACCGTTTGAGGCTCTACTTGGGAAGACTTTGATCAGATTCGTTTTCAATTTCATGCCTTCAACTTTGAGGACAAAGTTCATTTTTTGGTCTGGAAGTAATGATAGACTTCCTATATGATTTACGTATTGTAGGAAGAAAAAAAAGTAAAATGTTATTAGTTGTAAGAAATAAGTGTCAATTGACATTTATCCTGGAAACCATTAAAGAAATAAGTGGAGAATTAGTATTTCCTACCATATTAGCAAGAAAATTTCTGTCAGCTTTATGGAAGCTCGTGCTGATAAAAAAAAAATGATCAGTTTCTATTCTTTCCTACTTTTGTATCACGGTTTCAAGTGAGAATGACATATTTAGTTATACTAATACTTGATTTTGCCTTGGCAGCTTGTTTGTTTGTCCAAGAAGAAAAGTTGTGTAGAAATGCCGGCATCCAATGTGTCGAAAATAAATGCAATCTCCCCAAAATGAATCTGGGTTTTCTCGATGGATCGAAAATAAAAACCATGAGTTGTTCTGAGCTCCGAAGAACCGAAGATGATGAATCTGTGAGTTCTACTTTTTGGAGTAACCGTACATTTCACAAACAGTGTTACATGGCTATAATGTATTTTCATTGAGTTAGGAGTCTGTCAAAAATCTCTAATATTTCCATTTCTCTGACATTGCTAGTTCAAAACTCCAATTAATTGAGTTATATAGGCTATTATATATATGTTCATCAAGTTTGGGATCTCTGGATAATCTTCTGGTGTTTCCATTTTTTCTCTGACATTGCTATTTCAAAACTCCAATTGGGTTTTAATGTTTGTTCATGGCAATTGCAGTGGCCAGTGCCAGTGGGTTCTTATGGAACTGTGGAAATGGAAAGGTTTAGGCCCCCATTGCCATTGGTTTGGAATTTGGGTTAAACAGAGTTTTTGGATACAAAATAGATGCATATGATTAATTGTATATTTTTATCTTATACTTTTGACATAGAATCTGCTAATCAGTGAAATAATTATGATAATATATAAATAATAAATCACATGAAATGAATAATACAAAAATATAATGATATAGAGGGAAATAAGTATAAAAATATAGCATAAAAAAACTAATAATTAATTTATGCAATATTCTGTAAATATTAATTACAATGAAAATAAATTATTATAAACTTTTTATTCTAAGTGTGAAAATGAAAAATAAAATATAAATAAAAACTTGATTAGACTAAACCAGGTTTAACCTGGTCTGGTCGAGGCACAGGTTGGGCTTGAGGTAAGACTCGACCGGCCCCGTCCTCAAATGGATGGTTCAAGGCCTGGTCAATAAGCTTTCCAACTCGGGATAATTTGGAGGTCGGCCTGATTTTTGACTCAGCATCGTGATGTTATTAAAAATAATAAATAAAATGAATAAATCAGCCTATGTCTGGGCCGGAGTTAAAATAAATAAATAAATTTCGGCCGGCAGGAACGGACCGCTGGCCGGATGATGACCCGGGAGAAGGTTGGGTAGTTTCGTCATTTACTATAGGGGAAAAAATGTAAATTAATATGTAAGGGGCAAAAAGGTCTTGTGCAATGGTAGGAGACAGAGCTTTGATACTCGCAGCTTTTCCAGCTTGAAGGAGAGAGGTCTAGGAGCAGGGAGAGGAAGGAGGGGAGGGATCACAGGCAGGGTAAGCGTACGAAGTGGAGAAGAGAGAGGTTTGATCTGGAAGGCGGATGGCGTTAGCTAGTAGAGCAGGAGATTGGGCTTTCAAGGCCTTCTCTGCAAGTCTAGGCCTTGCCACCATTTACCTCGCTTCTACATTCTCTGTCAATGTCTACCGTGGACTCTCTTGGCACAACGCTCAATCCGTACTCTCTCTCTCTCTCTCTCCGTTGTCTATTTGATTGAAGCCCTAGCTCTTCGAATTTTCTTTTCTCTTGATTGATTGATTTGTTGATCTGAGACAAGAAATATAAAATAGGAAAATGAAATTGTCTGATTACATTTTATGATGTAATAGTAGTATCCCTTTATATGTATAGGGAGAATATTCTAGAACTAAGGTGGTTATAGAATTGGTTACAAATTCTGACAAAACAGATTTAATAATATTCTAACATTCCCCCGCAATCTCAAGATCGAAGACGCAGAGATTGTCACGACAAAGTTGAAACTTGGAAGTAGAGAGCGGTTTGGTGAGACCATCAGCTATCTGTGTTGATGATGGAGTGAACTCTACCTTCAATTCACCAATTTGCATCTTATCTCGTACAAAATGAAAATCAATATCGATATGCTTTGACTTTGAGTGAAGCACGAGGTTGGACGTTAAATATGTAGCACTAATATTGTCGCAGTAAATTGTTGGACATGAGGAAAGTTGAAAACCCATATCATGGAGCAAGGACTTAATCCATAGGACTTCGGAAGCACCATTTGCAACACTACAATATTTAGCTTCCGTGCTTGATCGTGAAACACCAAAATGTTTTGCAGAAGACCAAGAAAATAAATTCTTGCCAAGAAAGAAACAAAAACCACCAGTACTGCGGTGGTCATTTGGACACGAGGCCTAATCCGAATCTGTAAAGCACCGTATATCCAGCAAAGAGAAGGTTGAAACGAAAGAGAAAAAGAGCGGGTACCCTTAAGATAACGGAGTATCTGTTTTAAGCATTGCCAATGGAGATCAGTAGGAGAATGCATATATTGACATAGTTTATTGACAACAAACGCAATATCCGGTCTTGTGAGATTGCAATACTGAAGAGCACCAACAATCTGTCGAAAAAGAGTACCCTCTGAAAAAGGAGAGCCAGCATGTTTGGACAAAAGAGATCCAGCAACCATTGGAGTGGAAATCGAATTACAGTCAGACATTCGGGCTCGAGCCAAGAGGTCTGAGATATACTGAGATTGATTTAGGTGAAATCCTGAAGAAGACCGAATAATCTGTATACCCAGAAAATAGTGAAGAGGACCCAAATCCCTTGTAGCAAACTTCGAATGAAGAAACTGAAGAAGTTTATCAAGTAGGGAGGAGGAGGTACCAGTCAAGAGGATGTCATCAATATATACCAACATAATAATAATATCAGAACTTTGACGGTAGAGAAACATTGAGGTGTCAGCACGTGAGACGGAGAAGCCCCAAGAAACAAGTGCAGTTTGCAACTTGTGGTACCACGCACGTGAAGCTTGTTTGAGCCCGTACAAAGACTTGTGAAGCTTGCAGACAAAGACAGGATGGGCAGAGTCAATGTAACCAAGAGGTTGTTGCATGTAGACGTCCTCAATTAAATAACCATGTAGAAAGGCATTTGAAACATCCAATTGTTGAATATCCCACGCGTGAGAGAGAGCAAGAGAAATAGTCAACCGGATGGTTTGAGGCTTCACAACAGGATTGAAAGTTTCATTGTAATCAATACCTGCAGTTTGATCGTAGCCTTTTGCAACCAGACGCGCTTTGAATCGATCATGAGAACCATTAGCATTGAATTTTCGTCTAAAGACCCATTTACAGCCAATTACCTTTTAACCAAGAGGACATGGCACAAGCGACCCAGTGTTATTGAGTGCAAGACATTTATCTCCTGTAGCATAGCATCTAACCAATGCGAGTGTTTTGAAACCTGCAAGAAGGTATAAGGCTCAAGGGAATCATCAGGAGTAGATGTATGATAGAACCGAGGCTTGAAAATGCCAAACTTGGAGCGAGTGGTCATGGGGTGAACATTTGGGGCAGAGGGAGACAAGGAGACGGGTGCAATAACGGAGGGAACAAAGGTAGGAGAAGGTGATAGAGAAGGGGCGGAAGAGGAAGATGAAGAACTAGAAAAAGGTGGAACTAAAGGGACAATGGAAGAGGAAAGATGAGAAGGAACAACAATATTAAAAGTGTCAGAGGAATGTTGTGAGGAGAGGGTAGCAGGGGAAGAGGAATCAACAAAGAAAGGGAAGATGTCTTCATGAAACACAACATCACGACTAATGTAGATGCAAGAAGAGAGAATTTCAAGACACAAGTAACCTTTGTGAGAATTACTATAGCCGAAAAAGCACAACAAGAGGACCAAGGCAGAAGCTTATTGGAACGATAAGGTCGAAGGCAAGGATGGCACAAGCAGCCAAAGATACGAAGAAATGAGAAATCAGGAAGATGATGAAACAGACATTGATATGGAGACATATTATTTGAAACAGAGGTAGGAAGAAGATTGATAAGATAGGCAGTCGTGGAAAAGACATAAGGCCAGAACCAAAGTGGAACACAGGAATGGGATAGCAAAGACATACCAATTTCAACTATATGTCTGTTTTTGCGTTCAACACGACCATTCTGAGCAGGAGTATATGGACAGGAAAGTCTATGACAGATGCCTTTAGAGGATAGAAAGGAATTAAGAGATCTGTATTCACCGTCCCAGTCAGATTGTAAGATTTTGATGGAGGTGTTAAATTGATTTAGAATAAACGTGTAAAACTTAATGAACCGAGAATGAACTTCATCTTTTGTTTTTAAAGTATACAGCCAAGTAAAGCGATTATAATCATCAATGAATAACAGGAAGTATCGTGCACCATTGATAGATTTCTCTGGAGAAGGACCCTAGAGATCTGAATGAATCAATTCAAAGGGAGAAGCTGCAACATGGAAGGAGCGAGGAGAGGGAGGGCGATAGGAGGTGTTCAACCGATGATAACAGTAGGCAGCAATGTGGCCGATTTTCTGATAGATTTGGCATTTTGGTCGGCCGTTAGAAGATTTTCCAGGTCGCCAAGCTGCAGACAGAGGAGGAGAGAATTGAAGCTTACCAAGAATGCCATTGTACTGAGGAGCAACAGAAGAGGGTTGAGACTGAGGACGTGAGTTGAAAAATGGAGGTCGCGGCGACCGATGTTGTTGCAGAAAAGTAGCATTAGCCTGAACAGACAACATGGAGGCAGAGTTTTGCTTATCCAGACGATAATTGAAGCTGAGCAATAAGCTGTGAACATCTTCAAGAGACGGAGGATCAGAACGGCTGGTTATAGAGGTAACCAGAGAGTTGTATTCACTTCCTAAACCGCCAAGCAGATAAAGTAGGTGGTCTTTAGGAGAAATGGGTTCCCCAATTGCTAGTAAAGTATTGCAAATCGAAGTAATCTTCTGGATATACTTTGAGGCAGTGAGACCATCTTTAGAAATGTTGTGCAGCTGACCGCGTAGTTCATTTAGACGAGCAAGAGAAGTAGAAGAGAAGAGGCGAGCGAGAGCACCCCAAACCTCAGAAGCAGTAGAGTAATAGACTGTTTGAGAGAGTAAAGACTCTGAGAGGGAAGCATATAGCCAACTGAGAAAAAGATTGTCGTATCGCTGCCAAACAGTGTATTGTGGATTAGGCTGAAGATGAGAAGCATCAAGAAAAGGGGGAGGAGAGACCGAGGAGACATCGAGAAAGGGTTCAAGACCATTTGCAATGACGACATTGAGAATTTGGTTTTTTCATATGAGATGGTTGAGTCAAGGTTCACTGTGAGAGATTGATTAATCGCGGGAAGAGAAGGAGGTGTATGCAGAGAGGCAGGAGAGGAAGTAGTGCTGGAAGAGGCCATGATAAAAAAAGAGCTCTGATACCAAGACAAGAAATATAAAATAGGAAAATGAAATTGTCTGATTACATTTTTATGATGTAATAGTAGACTATCCCTTTATATGTATAGGGAGAATATTCTAGAACTAAGGTGGTTATAGAATTGGTTACAAATTCCGACAAAACAGATTTGATTATATTCTAACAATCTGCACTTCTTGCAGATGCCATTTTTATTTTCGATGATCTTGCCATATCTTGTCAAGTTCTTTCTTTTGGCGTTGTAGAAGATTGGCTTTGTTATTTATGAAGCTACTTTACATAAAGTAGAAAAGTAAGTTGGATTTCCTTTCCTACAATTACAAGCATTCTGGCAATTGGAGATATTGTAATGGTGGGTGCTCAAGCATTGGTTTCTCACAATAATATGCATATGTTTTCAAGCACTGATGGTACTTTAGTTATTGTAGTCTGCCTCCCTGGGCCTGCTAATTCTTTTGCAAGTCATTTTATATGTTTTGTAATCATTGGCTTTCTAGATTCCATTTACACTTGATCATTAGCTTGCGATTATAATTGATATAATATCAACGATCTCAAGTGTTTAAGTTATTAACTCGAAACGGTATTGATAATTTGCATCATAATTTTTTCTATTGGTCCTTCCTCTCACCTCGAATTTTCTTTTTTTTTTTGAAATGGGGCTGAAGTGTCGAAATAAAAAATTTGATTTTTGGATTTCATGCTCGGGTTCAATAACAAATTGCTTATAATTTCATAAGCGGTTGTTGGGTTGAAACGAATTTAATCATTTATATCAGATCTTAACGATAATCGAACTTTAAATTTTTTCTTTGGCTGCAGAAAATCAATGTGGATGAATCTAATGAAGGATCCCCATGATCATGATATCTCTGAAAATTATATGGTGTAAGCTTGTTTCTTATTTGGATGTATGTGTTTAGTCAAGAACATTTCTAATCTTTGAAGCTGCATCCTGTAATGATTATTTTCAGTTGAGATTGATATATCATCCGTAATGTCGAACGGATCAATGATATGTTTTATTTCTTGGTTTTGGAGGGGCAGTTGTAAGAGATTTTGATAGGGAAATGAACATTTTTGTGTAAGTAGTACAGCAAAGTTTTGTCACACATTTCACATCGATGGTGACTAAATATTGTTTAGTACAAAATTACACACATTTCATAATCATCACTCGAAAGAAGGAAGTCAAAAGACTTCTCCTCGTGTGTTCTATACAAATTCACCCCATAAGATAAATGGTATTCTCAGTATGTTCCCATCTTTTAGAACTTGAGTTGGTCACAGCAAAGAGAAGGAAGAAACTGCTTGGAAAGATGAAGCCAAACGTGATTTGTATTGGACTCTTGAAACAATGCTTCTGTTTATAGATGTTTTTCTATGGGTATGATTAAAATATTCAATTCCGCCCCAATTAGAGGAGCAGATACACTTAAAACTGTAAGCAACTGTATGGGATCATGCTTCTGCCCCAATTAGAGGAGCACCGTTTCCTGCCCAAGATATAAATTCGACCACAGAATAATGAAGCAATGAAATAGGATGTACCCTTCAATGGTTCTGATTTGCAGGATCTGAGACACCCCTTGATTGCCCTTGGATCTCTGCCAATGGATTAACAATAAATCCACCACTGCCCTGCAGCCGAAATCTTCGGCTAGGTGCTTTGCTGTTGCTCAATCTCTCGGCTCTGTAACTCATTCCTGTCATTGGAGTGGTAGCTCTGGAAGTAGAAATCCTCGATGCGAACAACCTGCCTTCTGCCTTCTTACGGAACCTTGAGGTCAGGAATTTGGCCCTAGGAAGCAGGCAACACGTGGTGCGCCAAGAATCAGTGCTGGTTATTCTTCCATTTGATAGAGCTAGATCGTATGAGATATCGTCTAGTGCTAGTTCCAGACCATGAACTCGGCTTTCCAGAGATTGCATTCCATTTTGTGAGCTCCCTATGAATCTCTAAAAGCAAACGAACAAGAAAACAAATCAGCAGAGGTCAAAGCTTGAACTCATTTCCGTGTCGATGTTTAACTTAACATGTAACAATGGCATCTTCAAAGTTCCCCCAAAAGAAAAATGAACGCATGTTGTAGAAAGTAATCAGTGGTTAAACTCATCCATCAAGGTTATCAAACAAAAAGTTCGAAGCAAGCCAAATGAGTAATGAAAAAGCAGGATAAATGTCCAGTAATTTGCATGACGTATTTATAGTTAACAAATAAATTGATCAATGCAGGCAAAGATTTGAGGTATAGCCAATTTTCAAGTGGAATAACCAACCTGTAAGAGATCCATAAGATTGGATTGCTGCTTTTCAATTTGAGCGAGCTGTTTGCGGATAGAAAATAGCTCTTCCATGTCTTTGGGGTTTCTGTGCTGATCCTCAGTGTCATTACTGACAACAACTGCCGATTCAGGGCTCTCATCATGCAATGGAGCTACTCGAGATCCAGACCTGAGCCCACCAAATTTGTGCATCTTATCGTCAGAACTCTTACTGAAGAGAGCTCGTCTGGTTTCAGGCTTTGAAATCTTCATTTTCTCCGTAGTCTTCTTATCCTGCACATTTTCATGTCTTCCCTTTACCTCACCGTCAACTGTCCCCCTCGTAATTGGAGCTTTAGGAACAGCAATTTCTACTTTCCATTCCTGCAATTTTTTACGATCTGGCTTTCGGACCGATGCTGGACTTATCTGCTTGTCCTTAGAACCCAAAGGGCTTCTCTTTCTGGCAGTTGTAGCGAGGGAGTTATCTGGTGGGCTAGATCTACTAGATGGGATAATTTTCCTTGTCGGTTGTGAAGAATCCACGGCAGCAATGGAAATATTTTTCGACCCAGCTCGATAGCAACCATTATCATCTTTCTCTGTATCATAACAACCCAAATACAGAGTCAGAGACATCAAAACCATCCAAAGAATGTACCAAAAATGGAGTTCAGATGGCTTTAATATCAAAATGTTCTGGAGTTCACTTCATACTACGAAACAAGTTCTCTTTCCTTTCTCAGAACTTTAAACGTTGAGCAAGTAACTGAAATACTTAAAATCCCCAAGAGACTCAGCATTCACCGATCAAGAATAGAATAAGAAATAAGAAAGCAAATCGTTTACCTTTAGAAGACGATAGAGGAAGAAATGGGGATGAAACATCGCCTGAAATATCAGGGATCTGCTTCCAAGCTTCCAGCATCTGACCCATGGCCTCTCTCACGAGCTTAACCTACATAATCAAGAATCACAAAACTCAATTCAGATTCTTAAATTTTTGCAAAAGATTCAAATGGAATGATCTCCTAGTCCTAGCATTTAAGAGTTTAAGACCTTATCAAAACGACGGTTTTCAAATGTTTTCATACAATCGGACTTGAATTCTGATAATAGTTCCCTTTCCGATACCGCTAGCTTTGCTAGAGCCTCAGCTGCAGATTTCCTCGTTGCCCAATCCTCGTTCCGTAGAAATCCGACCAAGCAGGGAACCAAATTTTTCGATGCGCCACCACTGGACGCCCCACCACAAGCAATCACACTGCCTAGAAGAGTTAAAAGAGCCGGTTTCGCTTTATAGCTCTCGCATTTCAAAAGCTTCTCCAATTTCGGCAAGAGCTTCCCCAACTTCACCGGCTCCGGATCCGGTGCCGCATCGATGGCCGAAGCCAGGCACAGAGCCGCTCCGATCTGCGAGTTCACATCCTGCTCCGTGAAAAGAGCATCGGCGAAAGCCTTCAAAAAGATAGAAAACGGAGGTTTGGTGACGTGAGAAGCTAATGCGGTAACAGAGCCGACACAAGCCGATCGCACCGACGAATCAGGGTCTCGAAGCCTCCGAATAATATTGGAAATCATTTTGGAGATGTGCGGAGAGAGAGCATTGCCATGAGTTTCAGAGAGAATAGCCAAGAGTCGGACACATTGCTTCCGTACCGGAGACTTATCCGAAGCATCAGTGGAGTGAATGCAAGAGAGAAAAGCCTGGAAGGAGCTTGGCTCGAGGTTTCTCGCAATGGATTCAAGCTCAGAGAAGGAAACAGAGTAGGTGTCGCGGTCGGAGAGCTTAGTGAGGCAAGTGAAGACTCTGTGCTTGAGATTTGACGGTGGAGTAGAAAAGATGGCCATAGCTAATCAGATTCGAGGGGAGAATGCTGCAGTAAGAGGTTAACGGTGAAGGACATTCAATTCCCGGCGACGTCGCCGGAATGAATGGCTGTAAAGAAGGTTCCTGAATTCTGCAGGGAAGATTGAACTTTCTGCAGCTTCCATTTTGTCACGGGAGATCTCAAAGCTTAGCGTCAAAAAAGTAAAAAGAAACCCAAAACGACACCGTATTGTAACACAAGAGAATTAAATCACCTGTGGTCCATCTCATAGTACTATCAAAATCATACCGCTCACTCTGCTCATATCAAAATGGTCAGGTCGTCGTCTCTCTTGCCTTTGACTTTGAGTGGAGTCATAAATTGCCTTTGATTTTCATTTATATTAATATTTCCTTTTTGCAATTTATGAAAAATTAAAAAAAAAAAATAACCAAACAATCACTGTACCATTAAATTAATGACAAGTTAACCACTGTATAATTTTTATTAACAATTTAAACATTGAACTATGATAAATGAACAGAGCAAATATTGCCGTTAACTTTTGAAGAAGTTGCAGTGGAAAAAAAGTTAATACTCATAAAAAAAAAACTACAAAAACATGTGATTTCAGAGACTTTAAGTGTAAAAGAGTTAATATTCATGGATAATGGATTTAAAAAATACAGTATAAGTTGATTTTAATTTTTTTTAGTTTTATAATTTAGAAGATTTTGTAAAAAAATATTTAATGTTTTAGATTTCAGATAATTTAGAATTTTTTTATTATCTATGGGAGAATCATAACTTGTCTGTATTTTTTTTTAATAAGAATACAATAAATTTGTTACTTATCTACAAAGGAAAGTGACTTTCTTCTACAGAAAGTCATAGTTACTAAGTCTTATTTCAATTACTCACTTTTTACAGTGGAAATACAACGTTCTGCAAAGGAACAACAATGTTTTTTAACGAAAAATATAATAGCAATATTTGATCTATTCATTTCTCATAGTTCACTGTTTAAGTTATTAGTAAAAATTATTTAGTCATTGATTCCATAGTACAATGGTTATTTTGTTAATTTTCCATTAAAAAAACTTATATAAATATATTTTCCTTTGATTTTAATTACATGATTAAAAAATAAAATTAAAATTATTTGAAAAATAAAATTTTAGGTAACTCCTTTAAGTGAGAAATTTGGTTGACCTACCCCTTATCTTCTTCATTCTTCATGTTTTGGTTGAACAACTTTTCTTTCTTCATTTTTTTTAAAAAAATTTATCTTTTTTTAAGATTTTTTTATTAATTTTATGAATAACACTAATTTTACACTATAATTTTATATTATAGCATGAAAATTAAGTCTTGTTTGTTTATTATCGGAATAACTAAAATAAGTGATTAACAGTACTAATAAATAAACGACAAATATGACAGCAAAATTTTACACTATGATATTATTTGAAGTAATATATAAAGATAATTTTAACACCAACCCATTGATTTCAAACTTCTTACCTAGCCACCCACTTTTGCCAACATCCCAAGAAAACAAAAAACAAAATTTGATTATTCAATTTTCAATTATGACATTCATAATTCATATGCATTTTGTATTTGTATGAAATTAGTTTTCCATAATTAAACATTTGAATTACTCGTATGTCGTATTTCTAGAAGTTTCTTTCGTATCAGATTTATCAAGTGACAGGTCTTCTCTTTTCGGAGGAGAATGGGGGATTTGATGATACAAATGAGGTAGAATTCTAAATACGGATACAAGATGACTCGCGTTGATTGAGTTTTATCCGACAGGCTAACACCCACGCGGCACCTAGATAGGAGAAGATTGTTGGTTAACGATCAATTTAAACGACTAAATCAAAATAATCATATGACGTTTTTCTCTTGGCTACAAATTTACGTATCATCACGATTGACGTAATGATAATAACATTTGATTCTAGTTATTAGGGCCTACTATTGTCATGCACCAACTATGTGATAAAAATGCATCAACTTCTTTAATTGGTGACAATGAAATAATTTTATCCTTTTCTATAATGAGAAAGTTAACAATAATGTTTTTTGGTTGTGTATTTTGTGCAACATTATCATGTGTAGGGACAGTGGAAATCCTATAATTGGTCCCAAATCAAGGGAGGAATATTTGATTTATTTTAGTCTTATTTTCAAGAGGATAGATGTATTTTTTAAGTACACAAAAATAACATTTATAGAAATATATTTTTTTATATAAAAAAATTGAAGTAGTTAAATATTCTTTTCTGTTTTTTAGTAAATTGTTTAATTTAGTAGGGACTTCACTTTAGGGAGCGAGTCCGGTTTAGTTCGAGATTTTCGATCGGGGTTGATTCCAACATCGTTAAAACCAAGTTAGAATTGAAAGTTCTTGATTCTAAGTTTTAAAATCGATTAAAACTGAACTTTTTTTTGCATCAAGAAAATGATTAATCTATTTTTTTGTGATTTTTAAAGAATTATAAACTAAAATTCACATAACTGGAGCTAAACGAACCCAAATTCACTAAAATTGAGCCAAACCAAATATAAACCCAACCGAAAAGCTAAATTTGCATTCGATTCACATTTAATGTGGAAGTGAACTAAACTTAATTGAACAGGTGAGATCCAACCCCTAGATAAAATCATTGACAAAATAATTTTATTATAAAAAAAAGGTTAGCACATGGGTGAGAAGACTCTCACTTTTGTTGAATATTTAAATAAAAATATGATTTATTTTTGTATTAAAAGATACTTAGAGTTGAGTTATTGCTAAGCTTCATCATGCTTAGTAATTAAAACAAAGGGATAAAGTATAGCATTTAATATTAAATTTTCGACTTATTTCCAACTCAACATACACAAAAGAAACTAAAATACAAACTAGACCACAAATCTAAGGTACGTGAACATCTAACACTCCAAATATTATGTGCTAATGCTACGTTTACACTTTAATTTTATGCTCTAATTTCATATTACGAAGTGATGCTTACATGTTATAATATAAATATTTAAAACTATAGATAACATGAATCAATAAGTGAATGACACATAATCGTTACATTAGAGTATGAGATTAAAATATAAAATTAGAGCGAAAATGTCACATACGTACATTCCTCTCTCTCTATCGGGCCATGTGCAATTAAATTAAGATGAATGGGGAATGTCACATGGGCAAAGAGATGTTGTAATGTAGTGGGAATGGGAGGAGGGAATAGAGCCATAATCAGAGAAAGAGACATTCATTCTTTGAAGTATATGCTACTTTGTCCCTTCAATCCATACTCTCCAAAATACACATTTAAATATATTATTTATTTAAGCTTGTTGTTTATCTAAAATATTAATAGAAGGTGGGCCTTCATTTCAGGTTTATCATGTGCTTTTATTATTTCAATTAAAATAATTGTTTTCCATTATAATATTCACCACCCTCATAATTGTACTTTCAAGCCAAAGCAAAGGGTGGGATGTAATTTTCAACATAAATTGCAATTTATCTATTTATTTCTATTTTCTTTTCTTAATTTTTAATTTTTGAAAGTTATTTTTTCAAGAATAATAATTTGATAAAATCATTTAATTGGCCTAAATATATATATATATATATATATAACAATTATATTCTTTGAAAGAATAACAATTTGTGGAGACCACACAGCCAGCCCATATGTTTGGGCTTTTGTTGAGGCCCAATAATGATAATATTTTGAAATCTTCTTTTGTACTTTTCTACATTTTCCAATTCTCAGTTTTTTTTTTAAATTTTATTATGAGATTGTACGTAGATTTGATTAAATTGTCTTCTTGAAATTATGCTTGTTAGAAATTAAATGGTAACTGAAAAAAATATATATATAATGTGTGACACCAAATTTATGTGTCATTTCAAGAAAAAATAATAGACAGAGGAATAAATTTATTATGAAAATCTAAATACAATCGTAAATTTTACAACTCTAATTTACATGAATGTATAAAGAAAATAAAACCCTATATGAGATTTATAATGTGGGCCTACCGGCCTGCCCTAATAGAATTTGGGTCATACGAAAAATCTAACAATGCTAATAAATTGTTTTTCAATATACAAAAAATACACTTATTTTTATTTTACTTTTTTAATATAGATTTAATGAATTAGGAAGCTCGGTTTAACGTGAGATTATAAATACAACACTGTAGCTCTCTTTGATGGTTAAATAGAGAATTATTGTCTCACCTAAGAGATCTTGGTTCTCTCTCTGTCATGCTCAACGGAGAAAAATCGAGATTGTATAGTTTGCTACATGTGCAGGAATTTTAGATCTACAAGGATTTAATCCCTGAGTCAAAGTGCGTCTTTTAGATCTAATTATAATGAATGATAATTTATATTGTTCCACAATCTCGGCACAATAATTGTTCATGCATAATCATTATTGGTTGTTTGATTTGCATATTAGACTATAGTTTTTCAAAATTAAAGTTTACATATAATGGATGATAATGTTGCATATCGTTGTTCAATTCCAAGATCATCCCAATTTGATTGAAGAGTTCTACGAGTTCTTATCAAAGGGAGTCTCCAGCGTCTAGGCCGAAGACAAAAAAGAAAGTTGGATACATTATTAAAAAAAAACTTAAAATTGTCCTTCAAACTCATATTTGTTTTGTTTCTCTCAACAGAGAAATTCGCATGATTTTGTTATTTAGATTTGTTCAAAACGCATTGTACTAAGTAATTAAAAAAATTTGACTTAAATGAAAATTGAGTTGGTTGGGTTCTTCCTTCTCCGGACTGAAAACTCGGTTTGATAATGTGTTAAAAACCGGACAGTCATGTTCGGTTTCATTGAACCGTAAGATTAAATTTAATTAATTTATTGAGATATGTAAGTCTTAATTGAGATATTTCCATCTAGGCTTAGATATTTATCACCACATACGTCAAGAAGTTGCCTTCTTCTTTTCCCAACAGATATCATCTCGGCCCTACACGTGGCCTATCACTCTGCGTCCACGTGAACGATCGCCATATTTTATCCTCCCTCTTACCAAATTACCCTTTTCCTTGTTATTTTTTTAATAAACAACAGCTAATCCCCCCACCGTTAAACCAGCTAACTCCTACCGTTAAGCCAATTCTATTCTCTCTCTTCTTCCTCTTTCCCTCTCTCCTTCCCAGAAATCCATTCGACCGCTCTCTTGCTCTAATCCGCCATCTTCTGACGAGCTCCTTTCCCATCTCCACGGCTTCACGCCGTCACTCTCTTCACTAAATGAATCACTCCACCAATCCCTTTCTTCGCACTCGCCGGAACTACTGGAATCATGTCTCTTCGGAAGAAGAGAGACAGAATTAACACCTGTTAAATTTAACGGTAAGCTGTTAACAGTTAACGCCTCTAACTTAAGTATCGTTTAGTTGCATGGTCCTAACTTTGGAATATTTAGCTAAATATAAATAATTAATCACTAATCTAAGTTAATTAATAGAATTAAGATCTGATTATAAATTTAACATTATCAATTCCATATAAATAGTAAATAAATTATTTTTAAGTATTATATTACCATCTATTAAAATAAATTATTTTTTAAATATTTATTTATTTAAATAAATGATTTATACTAATAAGATATTAAGATGAGAGAAACGTGCCTGAAAGTCTAATATTAGCATAAGATTAAATTGGTAAGAGATTGAAACGACGACGTTTCTTCGGGAAGACCTCATCTCCTACTGCACTTAAAACGATCCTAAACGACGGCACGGCAAGCTGAAATGTGCTACAATCGATAATAAAAGAAAACAAAGGGGTAGTTTAGTAACTGGATGCTATAAAACTCAAATCTCGTCTTCCTTCTCTCAATTTCCCAGTTTGTGGAGAGAACGAGCGCAGCAACGAGGAGTTGCCGTTATCCTTTGGCTTTCTCTGTCTCGACCTCGTCTTTGCCAAGGGTTTTCGCTCAATTTACGCTCTTTGATTAATATCCGACTGTTCAGTCATGCCTACCGACTCTGTTACCTATGCCTCCATTCATTCTGCCCCAAACGCCAGGGATTTGGGGAGGAAGAAGAAGGTGAGCATTCTCTTTCTCTCATAATTCGTTACAGTCTCGTTTTTCAAAGGTTTAAGGTTTTTTTGGTACTTCTTTTTTTCTTATTTTTTTTCTTGATTTTAGACTAAGACAGCCAAATTGAAGCAGTCCAAGCTCGACGTTCGTCGCGAGCAATGGCTTTCTCAAGGTATTGATTACAATTTCTCATATTTTGCATTACATGTGTTAGTGCGCGTGTTTGCATATAAACTATATTTTTTGGAATTGATTTTTGATGCATAAATTGCGTTTTGGTTTGGATTGACGGTGATAGTTGCGGTAAAGAGTAAGAAAACCAATGAACACGTGAATGGCGTTGTGACTGCTAAGGCTCAAATGTGCGAAGAGGGAACTCGCTCAGTGGAGACTATAGAGAGGCAGCGGCGAGGCGAAGAGAATGAGAGATCGATCCATCAAGATAGTGATTTCTCTGAGTCACCATCGAACAGCCCCACTAGTCATAATAGTAGTGTTTTGGTAGGTTGTGACTCTGGGATCCATTTTGGCGGCAGTGGTAGCTGTTGCTCTGGGAGTATCGTGGAGGAGGAAGAGGGAGATGATGGGTGCTTGGATGATTGGGAGGCTGTCGCGGATGCTCTAGCTGCCGAAGGCAAGCATCAAATTCTTTCCTGTGAATCTTTTCCCGAGCATGAGTCTGCTCATCAGATGGCTTCCCCTCACCAGTCAAGTGACAAGTTGAGTTTAGGTGTCGGGGATTTGAAAGCTGAGGTCGCTAGAATAATTCAGACAGCTCCAGGGAATAGCCGAGCATGGAGGGCAGATGATGCTTTTCGTCCTCAGAGTTTGCCCAATTTATCTAAACAACTTAGTCTACCGAATGCTAACCGGAATTGCGGTGTTGGAGGCATTTCATGGGGCTATAGAGCTTTATCTGTACCATCATCATGTCCAATATGCTATGAAGATCTTGATTCCACAGATTCAAGTTTTCTTCCTTGTATGTGTGGTTTTCGGCTCTGCCTTTTCTGCCATAAGAGGATTGTTGAAGATGATGGGCGCTGTCCTGGCTGCCGGAAGCCTTATGACCATGTTCCTGTTAAGTTTGAGCCGCATGCTCAAGGAGGCAGTCAGATGTTCTGTTTGGCTCGCTCTTTTAGCATGATAACTAGGTCTTAAGAAGAATGCTACCTTAGAAGTTGTGAATTGTATACTTTTTTGATTGTCATCTCTTGCTTGTTATCTTAGTCTTATCATGATTTTCAAAGAGAGATATGGGAGTATAGGTATTGTTTTTGAGAACTGCAAAGTATTCTGCATCTGGTATGCGTGTGATTACTATCTTTGTGGTGCATTAACCAATGTAGGAGACTGAAGTGGTAGTACCTGGTATGTGAATATAAAACGTGGTATAGAAATGATTACATTACATGGAATAATAATTTGTTACTGTTGAGCATATACACAATTAAAGCCCATGTCTTGTCTCTTTATTCTCGATTGACTCACATGATTGTTGTATGGCTATATTTGTGTCGGAAAAGGTAATGCCATATAATGTCTTTCAATAATATTGTAGTTGTGTTGTCTCCTTTTATTTTTGTTGGTTATGTTGCTAATGCTTGTGTATGTCATATATGCATGGAAGTAAAAGGTGACCTTACCATCTTAAATCTGGTGATAGAACAGGTACCTAGAAGATCTGTAGATTTATGTTTCCTGCCTGCTTTGGAACAAAATATTGGAGGTAAAACTAATTAGACTCGTTTTCTTTCTTATGCATTGAGAGTAAGACTAGTATATTTGTGTTGCCTGCCTATTACAGAGCAAACGGTTGAAGCTAAAACTGATTAGATTTTTTTACTGGCACTTGTTAAAAAAAAATCTTATTTGTAGATTTGTGTTATCTGACTGCATCAAAGCAAAATGTTGGAGGTAAATCTGATTAGATTTGTTCCACTAATGCATCAAGAATATTGTACTCGTAGATTTGTGTAGCTCCTTGTTACAGAGTGATAGATTGGAGGCAAAACTGATTAGCTTGGTTTTGTGGCATTAATATATTGAGAGTTGGAGTTTGTATGTCATTCTATTTTCAGCTAATTATGCAGTTCATGATGTATTACTTATATGCCCATGTTTCAATCTCGATGGGATCAACAGGTTATCTGGTTATATTTCTATTTGCTATTATAAGTTTTGCTGGTGGAGAGATGAAAGAATGAGTAAAGAATAAATGAAAATAAATGGCAATTCACTTCCCACTTTACTTTCAACACTTGAGATCCTGCAACAGCTCTATTTCTTAAATTGCTTATTTTTAGCTGGATAAGATGCTGACACGAAAGATTTGTACTTTAAGTCTGTTCTGTAACCTCCCTCTCTGTCTCTCTCTGTCCCAAAGCAAGCACCATGCAAAAGTGGTGATTATGAAAAGCCGCGCAGCAGCAAGCATATAAGTAACTGAAAGCTGGAAGTTACTTTATGGGCATTGCTTTGTTCTTGCTCATTGATAAATGAAGAATTGTTCATTTTCGAACAATTGGCAATTATCCTCTACGTTACGTTGAACTTCAGGCTGTACTAGTTACTTAACAAAAAGAATTTTTGGTGACAAATGTGCATTTTTCATAGCCTAATACTGCATCTTTATATCTTTTGACTAGGTGATGGTGCAGCATTTGGACTGATCTAACTCAGCAATTGCTTGGGACCCAAGTTAGTATTTTCTAATTTTATTGATAGCAACTCATGGATTACAGATGAAATGAATCTTTTGAATCCTCCCCATTTATAATTGCACCCAATGAAGTTCCTTGTGTGTAGCTTTGAGGAAGAGAATTCCACCACATTACAAAAGTTGACCCTCTGAAGAACACGTCTTTCCCTATCTCATTCTTTTCATGCCATTTCTTCAATTTCTCTCCAAGCTTCACAACCTCATCTTTCAAAGCCTTCTCTTGGGTTTCATCTAATCCTCCTCTTACACTAGTTTTAATCCTTAGTTCTTCCACATCTGCCCAAAATGTAGATTCCCCGCTTGATTCCTCCGTTTTTGTAGCATGTTCGAGCCACTTTTGTGTGAATATGTAGCGCTTAGGCCTCCCTCTTCTCGTGTACGGCCCAGTATCTTCGTTCTTTAAATGCCGATAGTAGTTTGCAATGTCTAGAGGCTCGACTAGCTGACGAAATCTCGTTCCGAGCTTAACCCATTCTTCTAATCCTTCGAATTCGTCCGGAAGTTCAAATCGCAGCACCATTTCCATAATTTCATCCCATATTCCTCCTAGCTCTTGTCGCTTTACATTGGCTTGGAAATTACTTGGATCGTTTTGGAGCTTGAGCCGGTCATAATATCCGACGTCATTTGTTATCAGAGCCGATTGGTAATTGTTCTCTAACCAAGCTTGTTTCTTCAACATCTCTTCCTTCTTCTTATCGACTTCGATCAGGTTCCTTTTCTTTCGCTGCTCCGACACTCCGGCAGCTCTGAGATTCAATCTTCCTCTAGTGCTCTGTAAAAAAAACGCTAGAAATTGGTTCAATACCAAACTAACATGAGTTTGGTAAATTCATCCATATAAAATATAATATATTCCTAAATTACAAATTAATAATATGAAGCTTATTGTTTTTATATAATTAATTTATAATTTTACTTATTTAAGATAACATCAGTAAATTAATTACTTAAAATTAACTTTGAGGGGTACTATAGACATTCACTCAAATGAAAGTGTCATTATTGTTAAAATATTGTCTTAGTTTTCATTGACGTGTCAAAGTGTTAATTTTGACAATTATTTACCCATTTTTTCTTGATTAAAGGGTTAATTCTTTTACGTACCAATCCAAGCTCGTCTATGGCCATTGCCAATGGATCTCTTCGAACAGCATCTCCGAACGACGATAATGGCAGCTCCTCCAACTTCTCCAAGACTACCATTTTTCCCGGCTCTAGGCTTAGTTGAAAGTAAGTTTCGTAGATCCAGTGATCCTTCAAGCTTCTGTACGAAATCGTCGGAGTTTCTGATTCTGCGTTCAGCTGCTTCGAGAAGAAGAGCGTCTGCAAACAAGCTTCTGGATTCTTCACCACAACCAAGTTTCTGTCATCGGTGCAGAAGATGAAGGTTCCGAATGGTCTGTAAGGGCTCATCTTCACGAAGTTCGGCAATGTGTTGAGCAAGAGATTAGTGATTCCGATTATGTTGCAAGCAGATTGGCTAGCGATAGCCGAAGCATTCCTCATCGTCGTCGTAAAGAAATCGGAAGCTTGTTGAGTTCTGGCTATGGATTCTAGGGTAGATGGTTGGGATTTCGGATTGAAGGATTTGAGAATCGACTGAAATCCGGGTTCGATGGATGAGAGAGGAGAGAGATGTATTATCGGAATGATGTCGTACCTCGTCGCGAAATTGATGAAATTGCCCGACCAGTTTTCTCGCTGGAGAGCGTGGGAGAAAATGAAGTTTCCGACGAGAGGAGATCCGAAAGTAACGCAGATGGGCTGCTCGTTTTTCGCTTCCGATCTCCGCTGCTCCTCCAATTGCCAGATTGTTGCGAGGATGGCGATCGAACCTCCAGAAGAATGACCAGAAAACACTATTCTCCTCTTCTCCTTCAGATTGTTCCTCACCTGAGAAAATTCAATAAGCTTCAGTTTGTAGGAAAGTTCTCTTTCTTCCAGGTTCCATTATTGAACAGGATTAGTTCAATTAAAGATATAAGCTCGATTTTTCTCTGTTCATCGGGAAAATATAGATACTATACAATTTTCTAAATTTTCCAGCAACAAATAATCAAATCCTGAACGGTGGAATATAATGTTTTGCAGAAACATGGTGAACAAGATGAAGTCAAATACCTCAATTTTGAGCTTCCCCAGTATCTCTTCAAATCTCTGCAGAAAAACTCGATTCACCATTGCAGCTGTGTCAGTTCCGATGGTTTTGAGAGAAGGAAACAGATTCCGATTGATTTCAGTTTCTCCAAAGGATCCATTAGTAGCATACCAGCCATCTACAGACCAGGATCCAGGAAAACTGATGAGCACCATTGATGACGACCCACTAAGCTTTTTAACACGAAATGGCTTTTCTGGGTGCCTGTGAGCTTCCATGGCTAAGCAGCAAGCTTTCCTCATAACATCTTCTTTCATTTTTATCAGCTCTTCCAGCTTCTCTCCTGCCATCTTTCAAAACCTGGTTTTCAAGCTCCTGATTCAGAGACTCAAGAACAATGACTTGGGTATGTGCAAAAAATCCATATTTTATGATGTTGATTTTGCGAAAACGATGAACTTTCTCAGTAACTCAGTACGGGAATTGTTTCTTCTTTCGTTCACATTTCATAGAAAGTCTGCACTGATTTCTTTATAGGAAGAAAGAAATAAGAAATGGATGGTTAGATACAGACATCAGTCATCAGACATGGCTGTTCATACTTGAGACCATAAAAAAGCTTTTCTTTTTTCCCCAGAAATCTCACTTTTTTTTAGCCTTCGTCGTCATAAAGTGTTGAATAGCACAAAAATCTTAGCTTTTGAAAAAGTCCTAGTCTCTCTGATTGCATCAATTATTGTTGGTCTAAAAGCTTCTGCAAACAGAAGTTGGCAATGCCGTAATCTTTAAGCTTCTCTTTGCAGACTGTAACATATAAGTTACAGATTTTGTTGCTGCTAAAATAAATCCGGTGATTTCATGGTTGATGCGCATCGGAATAGCAGCTCCATTTACAGGATCATAGTTTATTGGGAAAATGACTGATCAATGACAAGTCAACTAATAAGTTAACTACTAATGTATGAGAAAATGATAAATTCAACATCGCATTCACGTTTGTCGTTAACAAAAGGGATTTAGACGTCGCGGCGTCCAGGCAAAAAGGACCTGGACGCTAGGGGTGAGATGGTTCGGTTCGGTTTTAAATTAGGATCGAACTGATTTGGTTTGGTTTTTCATTTTAGAAAACCGAAAGTGAATCGAGAGAGTTCGATTTTTCTCGATTCGGTTCTAATCGGTTCAGTTTTTTATTCTAATCGGTTCGATTTTTTATGGCATGAATTTGTATGTTTTTTATTTAATTTTTCAGCTTTGTACTCGATTTTGAGATCGGTTTGGCGGTTCGGTTCTTTTAGTTTTTGTCGATTTAATTTAGTTCCTAACTTTCTTAATATATTTCATGCCATTTAATTTTTTTAATTATCTTAATTATATCTTTTAAACTCTGATTTGGCATAAAAAAATTCAACAGTGCAATATTACATAACAACAACTAAATAAAACATCAAACTCATAGTTTCATGATATGAATAAATTTAGAGTTTTTACAAATATTAACAATTCTAATATTCAAAACAGATTCTAAACTGTGAATCAATAATTAAACAAACAACAATTTCTTAATTGAGAGACAAAAGCAAAGAATACATGTATTTATAGATCTCCAACCGGTCAATCTATGAACAAATTTCAAAGTTCAATAATTTAGGTAACACTCAACCTCACCATACAAACATTTTCTTTACCACCAATTGAAAAAGTTTTCAATTCTATAATCCTATTCCTAAATACATAGCAAGAACTTCCATCGACAATATAGTTATATATTGGATACAATTTATCGTCCCAGAAAATATAAGAAACACACAAAAGAAAAACTCAAATTCACTCTATCTATATTTCCCCGATCTGTAAACACATACAAGAAGAAAATAAATTTGAGTGTAGGATAGAAACGTTGGGTGGGTTGGGGTAATTAAAGTTTTCAAGAGAATAAGACTAAGAATAATAGGGTAGAGGAGAGTAGAATAAATTTTTGAAAAAATAATCATTTATGTCAAAAACTTTTTACCATAAATTAGGGTGAGTGATTAACAAGTTTATGGGTTTTTGAGGTTTTATATTTTTTTATTTAACTTTCGGTTCGGTTCGGTTCGGTTTTACCCGGTTCTTAAAACAAAAACCGAGAACCGAACCGAACACCTCGGTTCGATTCGGTTCGGGTCTATTTTAAATTTTTTTCCGAATGGAACCGAACCGAACTGATGAATAGTATTCAGTTCAGTTCGGTTACCCGATTCGAACCAAACCGATTCCCACCCCTACTGGACGCCTCGGCATCCAGGCCAAAATGGACCTGGACGCCACGACATCCACGCAAAAGGGGTCTGGACGTCGCGGCGTCCAGGCAAAAAGGACCTAGATACCACAGCGTCTCTGGAACTCTCTATTTTTCATGCATGGCTACTTTACAGTCTGCAGCGGTTCTCGATCAATTGTGTTTTATGGTTACTTCAAATTCTTTATGTATATGTTTTACGAATGTAATGTTTTTATTGGTTTTTTGACCTCTGCACCTTCAAACGACCATAACTTTTGCTACAAGTATCAAAATTGATCGCAGAAGGTATCAAATCGAAGCTCTCTCAGAGCTCTATCATTTTTCATTGAGTTTACCCCATGACCTTGTTGAGTTATGGAGTCTAATTTTGTTGTTTAGGTATTTTGGTATATTCACCCTGTTTTCGTAACCCTATTTCTTTAGGTATATAAAGATGTAATTAGTCTTCTTTGGAGGTTGGTAGAGAAACAGTGTGGTGAGACAAAAACAACAAACAACTTTTGTAACTCTGTTTTGATCATAGTGAGAACTGTTAGCGGCCAGTGGACGTAACTCTTATAAAGAGAGTGAACCACTATAAACTGTGTGTTTTCAATTTTGTCTTTTTCTTGATCAATCGTTTCAATACAAGTCGGATTAGAGCGTCTAATCTCAACACTCTAATCCCAACAACTGGTATCAGAGCTTCAGGTTGAAATGGTTTCGACAATCAGGAATTGATTTGTCGAAAGTATCGAAGGAGTTGGAGTTTTTCGTACTCGGATCAAATTTTTTTTTTTCTCTCTGTTGCGTCGTCTCTTGAAGGAGTTGCTCTCAAGAGTCCTTCAGCGAAGAACAACAACACAGTCATCGGTCGCCGAAGAGAAAGAAGGAAGCCGAAAACAGTTTTTTTTTCAGATTTTTCAGGGCAATCTATGAGAATGTCGTTTTCTCAAGAATCAACCGTTGGATCACCTTTAAATTTGGACAGTAGGTTCGCGACATCAAGATGTATATTCTGAACGGTGGAGATCGTTGTATGAGCTCTCCAAGATGGCAGGCTAGGGTAAAAACGAGACTGCACTTTTGTGCTGGGTATTGATAAAATGACAAAAGAAGACAGTACATACGGTATTAGTAAATTTGATGGGACTGATTATGCTTTCTAGAGAATGCAAATTGAAGATTAATTGTATGGAAAGAAGCTTCATATCCCTTTGAGTGAGAAACCAAAAAAAATGGAAGATGCTGAATGGAATCTTCTTAATAGACAGGTTTTGGGAGTCATCCGATTGACGCTAACCAAAAGCGTTGCTCACAACCTTGCAAAGGAAAAGACCACCGCAGGATTAATGAAAGCGTTATCTGATATGTACGAGAAACCATCTGCAAATAATAAGGTGCATCTGATGAAGAAATTGTTCAATCTGAAAGTGGCTGAAGGCACTTCTGTAGCAGCTCATCTGAACAAATTTAATACAGTGGTAAATCAGTTGAATTCTGTAGAGATCGACTTTGGGGATGAGGTACGTGCCCTAATTTTACTGGCATCTTTACCAAATAGTTGGGAGCCTATGAGAACAGCAGTCAGTAATTCAATTGGAAGCTCAAAGTTGGTATTTACTGATGTGAGGGATCGAATTCTAGCCGAGGAAGTTCAAAAAATTGATTCTAGTGAAACATCGACGAGCTCAGCATTGAATGTGGAAAACAGAGGGCGAAATAGTAACAGGAATTCTAATCGGGGCAGAAGCATATCAAAGTTGAGAAATGGAAGGGGTCAGTCTAAATCTGGGAGAAAATTTGAGTGCTGGAATTGTGGCAAGCAGGGTCACATCAAAAGGGACTGCAAAGCACCTAAGAAGAACAGTATTGACAAAAGTGATGGAGCAAATGCAGCAACTGAAGAAATCACAGACGCGTTGATTCTTTCAGTCGATAGCCCAATAGACTCATGGGTTTTGGACTCGGGAGCATCTTTTCATACCACGGCACACAAAGAATTACTTGAAAATTATGTAGCTGGAAATCATGGGAAAGTCTATCTTGCAGATGGTTAGCCACTGGATATTGTTGGCATCGGGGACATAAAATTAAAGACAACAAACAGGTCAGTTTGGAGTATCACTAAAGTGAGACACGTTCCGGGGTAAATGCGAAACTTGATACCAGTGGGGCAGCTTGATAGTGAGGGTTACCACGTCAATTTCGGGACCAATGTTTGGAAGGTAACTAAGGGAGCAATGATCGTTGCTCGAGGTCAGAAAACAGGAACTCTATACATGACATCTACATGCAGAGATACAGTTGCAATTGTTGACAGTCAAAGCAACACAGATTTATGGCATTGCAGGTTGGGCCATATGAGTGAGAAAGGAATGAAAATTCTTGTCAAGGGTGGTCAGATTCAAGAGTTAAAGTCTATTGAGCATCAGTTATGTGAGAGCTGCATTCTTGGCAAGCAGAAGCGTGTCAGTTACCTAAAGGTTGGGAAAGAGCCAAAGAAGAAGCAACTTGAATTAGTGCACATCGACGTGTGGGGACCCGCAGACGTTTCCTCTCTTGGTGGATCAGTCTATTATGTGACTTTCATAGATGATTCAACAAGAAAGGTATGGGTCTATTTTTTGAAGAATAAATCTAATGTTTTCAGTGTGTTCAAGAAGTGGAAGGCCCTGGTCGAAAATGAAACGAACCTGAAGGTGAAATGTTTAAGATCTGACAATGGAAGTGAGTATATAGATGCAAATTTTAAAGAATATTGTGCTATAAATGGAATCAAGATGGTGAAGACCATTCCTCGAACGCCTCAAGAAAATGGAGTAGCTGAGAGGATGAACAGAACGTTGAATGAGCATGCAAGGAGCATGAGATTGTATGCCGAATTACCTAAAATTTTTTGGGCAGATGCAGTTAGCACAACAGCATTCCTGATCAATAGAGGACCCTCTGTACCTTTGAATTTTAAACTTCCAGAAGAAGCTTGGAGCGGAAAAAAGGTAGATTTTTCTTTTATGAAAGTATTTGGCTGTTTATCTTATATTCATGTTGATGACTCTAATAGAAGCAAACTTGATCCAAAATCTAAGAAGTGTTTTTTCATTGGCTATGGTGACTCCGAGATTGGTTATCGTTTCTAGGATAATCAAAATCAGAAGATCATACGCAGTAGGAATGTCATCTTCAACGAGAGGGTTCTCTACAAAGATGCAGTTGGTAACACTTCAAACAGTGGGAGTTCAGTATTGAAAGAGTCTACTGTGGTCAACTTCAGAGATTTTTCAGGAGAAGATACTCTGACTAGAAAAGAAGATCAGAGTATTGTTGAAGAAAAAATTGATGAAAATATGGCTCCAGAAGAAAATATGCAAACGCCGATTATAGAACTAAGACGATCATCCAGAACTAGGAAACCAACTCAGAGATGGTCCCCGTCTCTAAATTATATTTTGCTTACTAATAAAGGTGAACCAGGATGTTATGAGGAAGCCAAACAGTCAGATAATTTGATTGAGTGGGAGGCAGCCATGAAAGATGAAATGGACTCACTGAAGTCAAATGAAACCTGGAAATTGACTAAGTTGCCAAAGGAAAAGAAAGCACTGCATAACAAGTGGGTTTACCGAATTAAAGAAGAGCCTGATGGAAGCAAGAGATAAAGTTAGATTAGTTGTCAAAGATTTTCAATAGAAAGAAGGCATTGACTACATTGAGATTTTCTCACCAGTGGTGAAGCTGATGACGATCAGAATTGTTTTGAGTTTGGTTGTGAAAGAAGATCTTCATTTGCAGCAAATGGACGTGAAAACTGCTTTCCTTCACGGCAGTTTAGATGAAGAAATCTACATGCGTCAACCACAAGGTTTTGAGGTGAAAGGGAAAGAGGAGTTTATGTGTAAACTTCATAAAAGTTTGTACGGTTTGAAACAGGCTCCAAGACAATGGTACAAGAGATTTGACAGCTTCATGAACAGTAAGAACTTCGTGAGATGTGAAGCCGATCACTGCTGCTACATTAAAAGGTTTGATACTTCCTACATTATACTGCTCCTTTATGTTGATGATATGTTAATTGCTGGAGCAAGCTTGACTGAGATTTACAGGCTGAAGAGGGAGTTATCTAAAGAATTTGCTATGAAGGATTTGGGTGCTGCAAAACAAATTCTTGGAATAAGAATATTCAGGGATAGAGGTGTTCTCAAACTTTCTCAAGAAGACTACGTGAATAAAGTTCTTACCAGGTTCAAAATGCAAAATGTGAAACCAGTTACTACACTTTTGGCTAGTCACTTCAAACTATCTAAAGATCAATCACCGTCGATCGAGGAAGAGAGGAGCTACATGACAAGAGTTCCATATGCCTCTGTCGTTGGTAGTCTTATGTATGCAATGGTTTGTACACGGCCAGATATTGCACATGCAGTGGGAGATGTCAGCAAGTATATGAGTAATCTAGGAAAACAGCATTGGAAAGCCGTAAAGTGGATCTTGCGATACTTGAAGGGAAGCTCAGGGTTTGCTTTATGTTTTCAGAAGTCATATTCTAGTCTGGATGGATATGTTGATGCTGATAATGGTGGTGATATTGATAGCAGTAAAAGCAGAACTGGGTATGTTTACACTCTTGGTGGTACCGCAATCAGTTGGGTCTCGAGGCTTCAAGATGTAGTTGCTCTTTCTAGTTGTGAAGCAGAGTACATTGCAGTGACAGAAGCCGCGAAGGAGATGATGTGGTTACAGCCTTTTCTACGAGAATTAGGCCAAAACTACGATGGGAGTATATTGCATTGTGACAGCCAGAGTGTCATCCTTTTGGCAAAGAACCCAGTTTATTATGGCAAGACAAAGCACATACAGGTACGCTATCATTTTATCAGATCCATTTTAGAAGATGGTGTGTTGGCACTTGAGAAGATATTAGGGAGTCGAAATCCAGCTGACATGTTGACGAAAGCTGTGACTAGTGAGAAGCTGAAGTTGTGCGCAACTTCAGTTGGACTTCTTGGATGAGATATGTGCATGATGCCGCTGCAGATGGAGAGATGATGTGATTAGTCTCCAAGTGGGAGATTGTTGAGTTATGGAGTCTAATTTTGTTGTTTAGGGTATTTTGGTATATTCAACCTGTTTTCGTAACCTATTTCTTTAGGTATATAAAGATGTAATTAGTCTTCTTTGGAAGCTGGTAGAGAAACAGTGTGGGTGAGACAAAAACAAGAAACAACTTCTGTAACTCTATTTTGATCATAGTGAGATCTGTTAGCGGCCAGTGGACGTAGCTCTTATAAAGAGAGTGAACCACTATAAACTGTGTGTTTTCAATTTTGTCTTTTTCTTGATCAATCGTTTTGATACAAGTTGGATTAGAGAGTCTAATCTCAACACTCTAATCCCAACAGACCCCCCTTTCTCGACCCCAAAATCATGCATTTAAGCCCTCAAATTTGCGATCCCTTTTTGCCTGGACGCCGCGGCGTCCAGGTCCCTTTTGTTAAAGGCAAACATGAGTGCGATGTTGGATTTGTCATTTTCTCATACGTTAGTGGTTAACTTGTTAGAAAATATACCACAGTGGTTGACTTGTCATTGACCGCAAACCACGATGGTTGATTTGTCATTTTCCCAAGTTTGTTAAATCCTTACATTATTTCCATCGGCGCTGCCGTCAGTTTCAATCTGCTACAGAAAAATGTCAAATCCGAAGCTTCAAAAACAATTGATTCGTGGGTGTTTCCAGCATACAATAAATTTTGGAGGCCGAAACAAAATCAGGAGGCGGATGTGTAATTTGCACCCTCTGATTTCTGTTCTCATCTTGATTTCAACACCATATGAGCATGATTATAATGTATCTCGTGCTCTGAGTATAATATTATCTATTTTTGGTTGAATCATGTACGATTTTGTTATTAAAATTAGCTCAAAAAGCGTTGTACTAGGTAGGAAAGAAAACTTTACTTATAAATCATACATTTTTTACTCTCCCAATCAATGTGAGATTGTGTACCTCCACTAGTATAAGTCGGATCTACACTTGGGTCATCCTTACTTTTCCAAGGCAGATTGCTGCAATGAGCCTAGCACAGGCGGCATTTGCAGATATATAAACATTAGGACCCCAATATATTCAACCATGCACAATAAAAGGCTATTCAATCTTAGATTTTAAGTGCAAACTTTTGGAAATATTTAAAACCAACAAAAATCGTCGCATAATGCTCAAGGGGGGAAAGACATGGGCAAAATGTAGAGAAAACTATCACTTTTAATCTAAACTATATCTTATAATCGTTTAAAACAAATGTTAACTAAAATAAATTATATTGGCAGTTGCATGGATATAAACATCACCGATAATCTTCAAAGGGTCTGACCTTGTTGCCAAATGGAGAGCTTCGAAGCTCGATAATCTTCGCAAGTTAGCAGCAAATAATATAAGATTAGATTAACTTCAACACTAGTGTGTTATTGGATGCCACCCAAAATTTATGGTGTAAATATGTACACTCCACAATAGAAAAGGTCACTGACCTAAAAGTGGAAGCAAGAGGAGACCAAGTACTTTAACTTTAACGATTTATAATTCAATTTCAAACTCTTCAATCTCCGGGAAATAAAAATTAGATTAAAATACTTGATTAAATAAAAAAAATATGATATAACAAATGTTGGATTAATCAGATAAATTAACTGTAATATCTACGTTAAACGGGTAGGTTCCACTTTGACTAATAAAAATCTCTCTCTTGGCCAGAAGGAAAGTGGAAACTAAGCAAACATCACAATTCAGCAAGAAGATGCGCGGGTGTATGCGAAGTGGAATCCAAGTAGATAGATGTGAGCTAGGTTGGGAATCTACGACAAGATGAGTAATTTTGACTGATCGTACAAACCGAAAAGCTAAAATAATGGAAGCCCAGACTCTCTTTAGAATATTACTAGGATATACCCTTTTACAAGCAGATATTGGATGATCCACCATGGAAACACTGGCTTTGGAATATTCAGAGATAACTGGAGAGGGAGAGAGAGAGAGAGAGAGAGAGAGAGAGAGAGAGAGAGAGAGAGAGAGAGAGGTTCAAACATATATATCATCGTTCATTAAACATGATAACACAGTCCCCAGATAGACAGAAGAGCCTATTCCATTTCTGAGAGATTTGAAGGCTTTTTCATAGTTTTGAAGGAGTTTGATACCACCCCCATGGCTCACTGGACACGTACTGCGTAACCTGCTTCACGCTCAGATAATTATCCAGTCCCCTGTTCATTCCAACAGAAACCAACATTTCATACCCTCCCAAGCAGCAGCCAACATCTAATCTTTACCAAATTTGTGTTTCAAGCTACCAAAAAAGGAAGCATACCATTCGCCTAATTCCCGACCAAAACCACTACGCTTGATGCCTCCCCACGGGGCTTGACAGAAACATGGTTGGGAGCAATTGATCCACACAATACCTGACTCCAAAGCCTGCAAAAAAAATTGAAATTTTAATATATTGCCTGGTTTATATTAATGAATCTCTTCTCTTTCTTTTCATGTTTACCTTCGAGATACGATCACACCTTTCTAGATCGTTCGAGATCACAGCAGAGCCTAACCCGTATCTATGACAGACAAATAAGAAGCGGCATCAAATGGGTTTCCAGATATAATAAGCCTATTACCGACTAAAAAGACTGAAGAAACTTTATCTTACTGGCTATCGTTTGCTAATTCAATTGCTTCGTCTTCAGTTCTAAACGTTTTGACACAAATTACGGGTCCAAAAACTTCTTCTCTCCAGATTTGCATGCGTGTTGTCACGTTAGTTACGATGGTCGGTTCAATATAGAACCCTTTCTTGAGATGCTACAACTCATTCATGGAAACAAATTAAAAGAAGAAATATTGTGGAGAGAGATACACGTGAAATGTTATGTGTACCTGAGGACGACCCCCACCGGAGAGAATGGTTGCGCCTTCACTCTTGGCAGTTGAGATGAACTTCAATATTTTCTCATACTAAATAAAACAAACAGACAATTTGAATCATTAGCTACTACCAACTTCAGACAAATTCTAAGAATCTAATCGACAAAGGGTTCAGATATCTACAAGCTGCAAAGATCTCGAAAACTTAGCTAAATGACAATGTCATGTGCTCAAAACTAACAGAAATGATAAATACGACCAGTAAAAGTCCTCAAGTTAATATTAGTTTCCATGATTCCAGTTTTTCCATATATTTTGATATTCAAAATCAAATTTTTGGAGATTGTTCGATGATCATTCTCTTGTACTTGAACCTAAAGCTTCTTTTTAATTTATTGAACCTCTAGTTATCTAAAGAATATATTGAAAAAGCATCATTCTAACTGTGATCATACAAATAAAGTTGGAATAATCACATTGCTAGTTGCAGGGAGAGTTACATTTGTGGTGAAAGGGCCACAATAAGAACTAGCATGGATGGTAGGGATTTCATTAGAACTTTCAAGGACATCAATCCCAAATGAAAGACGTCAAAGAAGAAGATATACACTTACTGTAACGTCCCTCAGTCCTCTCAGTACAATATTGTCCGCTTTGAGCTGAAACTCGCGCAGTTTTGTTCTGGGGGTTTAACCCAAAACGCATTGCACTTGGAAGGAAGGAAAACTCTACTTATAAATCATGTATTTTTCACTCACCCCCACTTATATGAGCCAGACCCTCACATGGGTCTTTCTGTCCTTCACAGGGCAGACTGCCACAATTACTATTTATAAATTGTGTAGTTATTTACATTATTTAGCTTTACACAAAAAAATATGATTAGTACAGTGATATCGATTTTAGAATGTAGCCCATTTTCTTGTTTGGAACACGACAGTGAATGCAGAAATGAAAACTATTGAGTAACCTGCCCTCCATTAACGACAGGGCCAAGCCGACAACCATCTTCCAAGGGATCTGATATTTTAATGTTTCTGCACAACTGTACCAGCTTCTCCAAAAATTCACTAGCAATACTTTCCTACAACAAATAAATGCCATAAAAGAAATTAAAGAGATATCTATCCTCTCCTCGGAAAATCTTTTCGAGAAGCTTTAATTTACCAACATTCTTTCCGCTCAATCGCATATGCTTACATGTATAAGAAGACGGGACGTTGCACTGCAAATCTGACCATTTGTCCAAAAGCAACCGAAAGCTGTCCACTCGGCAGCTAAGAAAAAGTTTGAAAGTAAAATCAAACAGAATTTCCAAACGCGTGTTGGTTTATAGTATTTCATTTTCCAACGCTGGACAATTGAAATGCTATAGAATCAATAATCCTAGAAGTATAAATTTTCAATCTTGACAGGAGGCACTGACCTTTCTCCAAGTCAACGTCCTCAAAAACAATAATTGGACTTTTTCCACCAAGCTCAAGTGAAACAGGCTGCCAACAAAAAGTGAATGAGAGTTTATGATCAAAGAAAAGACAGTAATGCGATAAAACAGTCAAGGTATGAATAAACCTTGACCACTTGAGCTGCAGAAGCCATTATCTTGCTCCCTGTGAGCGTGCTGCCTGTAAATGCAACCTGTTCCAATGTTGCGTATTAGCAAAAAGCAGTAGTTTGTGTCAAATATTTAACAAGCACAAAACTAAATCTCAAACCCATGATTTACGGGTTTTAAATCAAACTTCAAAAAACTTAAGCTACTCTAACTAAATAAACATAATCCTAGTTAGAATTATAATAACAAAAATTAAATTTTAATGCATATTTCAACAGTTTGAAGAGAAAGGGAATCAAAGTTACAAGCGCGCAACCGAACCTTGGCAACATGCGGATGCGTTGCCAAAGGAGCACCAGCTTCAGGACCATAACCAGTCAAAACATTGAGAACACCAGGAGGAAGGCCGATACTGCTGCATATTTCAGCCAGCTCCAAACAAGTCCTGAAAATAAAACAATGAAAGGGAATTAGAAAAAAAAAGAGATCAACCTACAACTAAGAAAATTTTTTGTCTTTATTTGATTGACATACACGGAGGCAAGTTCGGATGGCTTGAGGATCGCAGCACATCCAGCAGCCAGTGCAGGAGCCACTTTCCATGTAGCCATCAGCAGAGGATAATTCCTTTAGCATAATAAAGAGTAGGATGAGATTCAAAAATAAGGCACTGTAAAAGATGATTCTTGAGAATTTCACAAAAAGAAGCAAACCATTAGTTATTACCATGGAGTAATCAACCCAACCACCCCAATGGGCTCCTTAAAAACATAGCTCTTGAATGTATCCATAGGGACAGAAATTGGTGTCTTCTGCTTAGCATCCAAGGCTTCAGCAAGGTCTGCGTAGTACTCAAAACACCCGGCCACATCATCCTAGCAGATAGCCGTAAGCATTTAAAGCAATTTGGTTAAATGTTATAATTATACTTTTAGAGTAACATGTGGACCTCTTATAGGAAAACAAATAAATAAACGTGTATACCATATCCCATGCAGCTTCATCCAAAGGTTTTCCACCGTCAATCGCTTCGAGCTTTGCCAATCCGGATTTCTTCTCCAATACCTGTATCGGACAAGAACTCAATCTCAATACTTATAATTCTAAATGAACACATTATGGGAATCCTAATTCTAATAATTTAACCAAAACGCGTGCATAAAAACAAAAACTCACATTCGTTGCTTCAATTAGAGACAAACAATGGAGAAAAGATAAGATCACTGAGTCCTAAAAATCTAGAAAGATGTAATTTTTATGTAGCTTAGAAAAGTACAATACTTTTTGGGTGAGATAATCTTGAAAGAATTCAACTGTATGCGATAAACCAAATTAAGCACAATTAGCCAATATTGCTTATTCTGGTGTTTATCAGTGGTGGTATGACTTTAAGAGTTGCGGTAGCAATGCCAAACCTATTAGGCAATATGGAAAGGAAGATCAACCTATTTGATGAGGGTATCAAGTTGGAGCAAGTCCGTCTTGAGTAATTCGATTTGGAATCGAAGAATTTCCTCCTCAGAATCTACAGGAAATAAAAATAAAATAGGAAGAAGAGCACCTTGGCAGCAATGGCGCGTAAATACTTTGCACGAAAAGCACCTGAAGAAGAGGCCCATGCACCCCCCTTATTTTTGTCGAGGGCTCTTCTAGCTGCATTTACAGCTAGTTCTACATCCTCTGCAGTAGCTGCAGGAATATCCCCTACAGCACAAATCATGGATTCACAAATCAAACTTAAAAATTTAGCCTGAAAACTAGAAATCCTTTATGTTTGTTAGAATCTGCTGGAAGAATAAGGAAAGATTCTGAAATCCCCATTTTTTACGCGATTAAAGTGGGATCAAAACCCAACATTAGATCACTTTTATCCTACAATCACCCCGGAATTCAATCAAGAAGAACCAGAAAGCAGAGGAAGAGGAAAGCTCCTCAACAATTTTTTCCTCGGGAAAGTTACTTCATCAAAGATGATAACACCCCAGTTATATTCATACATATGTAAACCTAAATCCATAATTTTTTTTAAGAGAAACAGAGTGTGGAGAGAGAGAGACAGACCGATAATTTCTTCCGTCGCAGGGTTGATGATGGGGATGCGTTTCTTTAGAACTGGTTCCCTCCATTCTCCATTAATGAAAAGTTGTCTACTGGGTATCTGAACCGCCATTTTTTAAGCTTTCTTACTCCCTGCAACCGCACTCAATCACTCTGCATTATTCTCTTCTGGCTGCGATCAAGTATCAAGCTTTTATAGAAAGTCGAGACCTTTTTTCCAAAAATTTTCACATTTAATTTTCAGTGCCCGTTGAAATTGACACTGATCACTTCTTTCACGTTCAGCCTGTCAATTGTGTTACGCGTGTCTCTCTCCATAGCTGTCTGAAGACAAGGCCAATCTAGAGATCAATGAGTTTTAAATTTTAGAACCATTCATGGAAACTAATTGCAATAATAAGAATTGTTTTTTCAAGTTTCTTTTGCTCTATTAAAAGCAATAGATATAAGAAAGGGAAGATTTGCCCTAGTTATTTGTCTAAGAATCCGACTTGTTTATTCCGTAGAGAAGACCAGTTAACCACTAAACTGTTATGGTGGACTGCTTTTATAGTCGGGAAGGAAATTAAAAGAGCGAAAGAGAAATCTTCCAAGTTGTCGAAACTATGAAAATTATTTGTTACTTTTTCTATTTTTACTCTCTTTTTCTGTGCAATCTCTTTTTTCTTCTTCTTTTGCTTCAATATGAATACAATTTTCTTCTTACCTTTGGTTATCTAGCCAGTACCACAACCAATGGTATCAGAGCCACTATGATCGTCTAAGGTAGAAAACTGACTAAAAACTGATAAAGATAGGCTGAAGGGTGTGGAAGAGGAAAATTTAAAGATTTAAAAATTGACTCATTGCATCAGAATTCGTTTGAAGATAGAGATTGTCAGAATTTAGAGTTTTGAATTCGTTTTGTTGGGCCAAGGTAATGAACACGCACTATGAATCTCTTTCATAGAATTCATATTAAGGTAGAGATTATTAGAGTTCAATGTGATCTGAATTCTATTGGGCGGAACCAGTGGACCCACATTGTAAATCTCATTTAAGATTTAGTTTTCTCTATAAATTAATGTAAGTTAGAGTCCCAAAACTCACAGTTGTATTTTGAGCTTTATAGTAGATTTATTCCTCTGCCTATGTTTTTTTCCTGAAAGGGTTATTCCACTTAAATTTAGTGTCCCACATCGTATTTTTTTTTCCGGTTATCGTTTGATCTCTAATAGCTCGGGAGGGAGCCAACTTTTTTACCAAAATTCCTAACACAAACCACTCAAATCAGATTACAAATACATATGTTTCTCCCTTGGACTATTATGATGCTCTTGTTGATATACCATTTAATGAGACAATAATTCATAAGAACATACTATTGTGTATAGAACTTGAGAAGACGCTTATGTTCTCAAGAAGTAATGTTGTTGGTATTGATGGAATGATTTTCATTAATCTTGTGGTGATGAATAACATCTTGGAAAATTATTGGGGCTACCATGTTCCTGTTGATGTTGTAGTTGAGGATCTCTTTCTTATTCGTGGAATGATAAACTATAAATCAACGAGGAAAAAATTATTTTTTGTTTTCTTGTGTATTGTCTATGTTGCCCATAATAAGAAGTACGTAAAACGATAGACAGAAGAGAGACATTGAAGACGTATATGATTGTTGGACATTATAAAGATCCTAATATAGAGGTGTGCCTTATTATTTTGATGTCTGATAGGTGGTATAGATTGTTTATGGAACATTTTATTCAAACTGAAGTTGTATACATATCATGATTTTTTCATTGACAAGGAGAACCTCATTAGATATGGAAACCAAGTGCTTACCTACCGAATTGTTGATTGAGTATTTTCTCAGATTCCTATAAAGTTTACAAGTACGGTAGAAGGAAATATGAGATACGAAGATTTTGATTATTTTATACTCGCTGAGGAGGATAAATCTTTAGCTTAGTCTTGAGTTCTGGTTCAAATGCATAGATTTGGATGAATTTGGTGATCAATATTCGTGCTTAAATATGGGTGCTTCAATTCAGCATCAAACTTAAACTTTGACGATGAAAGGCCTATCAACAATCAAGGAAATGATGTTTCAGATGTCAAAAATCAAGAACTTTTTCGAGCTATTGCTCCACTCTCCTAAGAACTTCTTTATATCCTTAGAGAAAAGGATATTGTAAGGGGGAGGACTGTTATGGTGGACTGCTTTTATAGCCTACATGGCGCTAATGGGAAGGGAATTAAAAGAGGAAAAGAGAAAGCTTTCAAGTCATAGATTCTCAATCGAGCATTGCCCATTGCCCATTGCCCATTGCCTAACAAACAATAATGAAAGATCGTTCCCAAAATACAAGGTTTAAATTAAAAAAATTTAAAGTAATTATAAGTTCCCAAAATATAAAGTTTAAATTAATAATTACTCAAATACAAGTATAAAATTACTCATGTTTTGACTTTGAAAAACTAAAATAAAAATGGTAATTATCAAAATAACCTTTCAACTGTGGACTCAATGACAAACGGACTCTTAAACTATTTTTTTTTAACAAACCAACGCTTAAACTATCATATTAACAAATCAACCCTTCTCAAGTGTTTGCGGCCAATTCTGGTCACGAACGCCCGGACATGAACATAAATGTTCAATTTCAAAATCAATTTTAGTTGCAGACGTCCAGTCATGAACACAAACGCTAGGTCGAGGGGTTGTGAATGCTCGGATATGAACGCAGACACTCAATTCCAAGACCAATTTTGATCGCAGAAATAATTGATTTCTTAGAAGATAATAGTTTAAAAGTTTGATTAATTAACAAAAAAAAAATAGTTTAAATGTGATTGACTCCTTAATTAAAAAGTTATATCGATAAATATCCCAATAAAAATTTGCCCTTAAGTGGTCCTCTCTTAGGAGGGTTGGCCACATAGGATGTCTTGTCAAATCGATACGACATTAAAACCTTATTATTAAAATTTCCATACAATTATTTTGGATTACATAAATAAATAGGGAACTTGAATTTTATGTTAAACGTAATAAAAATTGATCAATTAAATATACAAAATTTACCCGTAAAGTAATCATAAAAAGTCCATTTAGGCCTAGTAATCTTGTGTTATACAATAAATTTATGTTAATAAAATAATTATTAATATTTATTTATTTTTTATGCATTCCTTAAACAAGATATCAAACCAAAGTGGTTCGGTAGGAGGAGGCCGTGAACCAGATTAACTAATCTATGAAACAAAACTTGACACGCTAGTTCAGTTCGGGATTATTTAATCTACTCATGATTTCATTGAATTTAAAATTATTCTTTTCGTATACTATCTTAACTCGATTGCGGGTTGTGACAACTAATGATCAATTAGTCAACTTCAAATCTAAACCATGCAACCCATTGAATTTAATTAGGCTTGAGAGTAAAGTAATTGTATTTTATTGGTTAGTTGAGCTTCCTAACAAGCTATTAAGTTAATATTAACCACCCTATATGGTTTGGTTGGGATAGTGCCCACCCTTCTATGCACGAGATTAGGTGATTTGACAGTGATTCATCGTAACGATCCAAAATTTCATATTAACTTAAGACGTGGGTTAATAACTTTTTGAACACCTTTTCTTCTTTTGGAGTGAGTTCGACCCAAAAATTGTTATAGTGGTATGGCAAAGATTTTGATCGCACTAACTATTCTTCAAGGATTATTCGTGAATGTCACTAGTCATTGTCAACTGCAGTTCTAGAAGAAGAATAAATTATATGGACAGGAATCAAACAAGGTTTGAGATATCCGCTAATAACAACTCTTGAGAATCTTGATTTACTCAAACAAGGTTTAATGTTCTTCTTTTCTAACGCGTAGGACAATCTTGATTTATTCGAAAAGAGTTTGACCAATCTGTGGGAATGGAAGAATTTTATATGCTGATAGCCGAATTAATGGATGGAGCTTCACAGAAAACGCCAAATTCAAAGCTGAAAGATCATCGAGAATTGAGGGATGACGCGAGATAACAATCAATAAAAAAAGAAGAACATGAATCGTCATATTAAAATAGTCATGAAAATATAGTATAATATAACAGTATGAACGAATCCCCAAAATCAATCAAAACCTAGAGAGAGAGAGAGAGAGAGAGATGGAGGGAGAAACTAAATTTCTAGGACTGTCTGCGCAGCCTTATTTATTGCACTTGTTTTTGATCCACTGGAATCCGACGGATGTCCCTTCCTTGACCTTTTTAAAACCAGTAGCAGCAACCGATTTGGTCTTATCGAAACCTTCTCCAACCTTCTTCTTGTACTTGGCAGTTCCGCCGTTGCTGCCTTTCTTCTCCTCCGGTTGACTGATCGGCTCCCTGTAATCCCACTGATCAGCCCACGACGTCTCGAAGGAGTTGCTCCGCCCGGCCATTCTCGAATCGCAACAGTTTTCTCACCCAAAAAAAAAAAACACGAAAGTGACGAGAGCTTTCCCGAGAAAATTAGGGTTTCTGAGAGAAATCGAAATTGAGAGAACTATGAATATTTAGTAAGAGGCGGGGGAGAATTTATAGTGTCGTCGGTCAAAGAGGAGGAAATTTCGAGATTGAAAAGATGATTACGTCAGCACACACGTGTAAACCGCCAATTGATTTTGTTTATTGTGCTGCTGACCAAGATACCTAATAAAATTAATTATTATTTTATTTTATTTTATTTATTTTCCCTCCAAGTAACGTTGAACAGCTCTCCCATAAAATATTAGCGTAATTTTGACACGTTTAAGTGACAACCCTTTCATTCGACACGGTCGGATCACTAAGGCTGATGTTTGTCTCTGCAACAACAATCTCAATCTAACCCCAAAAAACTATCTTTACTTGATATTGTCGTTTAATTTGATTATGTATGGTCTAACGTGACATTACTTTTATTAATTATAATAAATTAAATAGTGAATAATATAATAATAAATTATGAAATTAGAGTGCACGATAGACTATTACATTTAATTTAATTATTTAATAGACTTTGTAGCTTTAGAAAATTCCTCTTATTTTATTTTATAAAAACCCTTTGGATTTTTCAAAATAATTATTAATAAAAAAAATTCAATTTTGTAAAAAATGAGATCTAGAATGAAAGAGAAAGAACCGTGTGGAATTGGGTAATTGGTGGGTACATTCTTTGACCGCCCTCATTTCTTAATGAGATTGGTCATTCTTCAAAGACCACACGCCAGAGCTTACCCTTCCCAGAGCGTTGGCTATATCCACTATTAGTTGCTAAATGCGTAGAAGAAACTCATTAATTAGGGGTGTGCAAACCGAGCCGAAATCAAAAGAATCGAACTGGAACCAATCAATTCGGTTCGGTTTTGGTTTGGTTTGCACACCTAAAAATTGAAGTTCGGTTCCTTTTGGTGAGGATCGAGTTGTTTCGATTCGATTTTCAATTTTAGTTTCTCAAAACCGAAAAAACCAAAACCGAATTGTGTATCTAGGGTTGTTCTTCTTTGAGTTCGCAATGAATGCTTCATTTCATTCCACCATTTAGACTTCAGAGTCTTCCAGTCTCCAAAGTCCAAACTTTCAATTTCCGTCCCGAATCCAGCCAATCATCGCTATTCGCTGTGAGTGTTCAATCTTCTTTGTAGTAAGCTCTAAAGAATATTCGTAGTAAGCTTTGCTTTTATATCTACCCCTTCTTTTCTTTTTTATTTTTATGCAGTATTTTGCTCTTTTGCTATTATACATACCCAAAATTTGACTCAGCCTGTTCTTCAAATGAGCTCTTAGTCTCTTGTCATTTTCAAATATAACATATTCTTCTATCCTGTGTTGCTTTTTTTGCTTAATTTTCCTCGGGAAAAAATCAAAAGGTAGTCTTCTCTTTCTGTCGCTACTCTTTTGAATTGATTTTTGTTCACTTTTTTTTTTATGTGAAAATGAACCGTAATTGATCAGCTTCTATGCTTTTTTATGTAATTATTGTAGTCCAAACTTTGTTGTGATTCATGATTGCTGTGATTTTGAAGATTTCTGTGATTTTTGGTTCAGCATGTCTCGATTGTGATTTTGGAGATTGCTGTGATTTTCTTTAGTGATTGATGTGAGTTGTTTTAATTTAGCATGTCTCCATTGTGAGTAGTTTTAGTTTAGCATGTTTCTGTTAGATGGAGTTAGAAGTACAAAACTAGAATATAGAAGATACTTTTGCACCAATTCTGCATATAAGCGGTCGCAACATCTGAAATGTCAACATAATTAAGAAGAGAAAACTAGCAGACTGTGGAGCACTTTATTATTTTTATATTTTACAAAAAAGTATGCAAAATTGAAACCGAAGCGGAACTAAACAGTTCAATTCGGTTCCATATCAAAACCGAACCGAACCATAAAACACCCCTATCACTAATGGTTCAAAATAGCTCACTCAACCACATAATGAGTCAAGGTCGGGTTGGACCTGCTTGGTTTGCTATTGTAGTGAGTTGAGTCCATGCATATGAGCTTGCTAACTCTAACTCATTTTAAACTGTAAAACACTTGGTTCTTTATGTGGTAGTCTGCTTTGTGAAGGTCAAGATGACCATGTGATGGTCCGACTTATACTAGTGGGAGTGCACAATCTCACATCGCCTGAGAGAGTGAAAAATTAATGGTTTATAAGTAGGATTCCCCTCTCCACCTAGTACAACACGTTTTGTGCTAACCCCAAGAACAAAATCATGCAAGTTTCAAGTTAAAACGAACAATATTGTACCATGAGTATTGGGAGACGTTACACTTTAAGTTTGGTGAGTCGACTTGTTGGCTTGAATATTATGTGTATAGAACCAAACCTTATGTGCATGAAAAATTTGTGTGCGAATTAAGAATGTGTAAGATGTAAGAGTTTTTTAGTTTGTTCGCATTTAAGCATAAATTTGTTAAAAAATATTTTCCTTAACTATCTGATTACCATGTTAGAAATCGAACCATAACTAAAAAAAAAATACAATTTGGGACACTAGAAATTACATGGAAAAACTCTTGTAGGAAAAAACTATGGTTAAAAGATAATATCACTATTTAAATATTGAAATATAACTGTGAGTTTTGCGATTTTAGCTTACATTAATTTATAGAAAAAAAAACTCTAAATGAAATCTAAGATATGGGCCCACCGACTTGATCTAATAAAATTCAGGTCACACTGAAATGTAACATACTCTTATATATATTTATTGACATACACACACGCACACACTATATATTAGAAGTTATTTAATAAATAAATATAATCAATATTTATATGATTGACTGTATAAATCATATATATTTAGATCTAAACTTTCTAGTATGGTATATATTATTACGAAGTCATGAATAATTTATATATGAACATGCCCTATAATTTAATAAATTGTAATTATCAATATTCCTCATAAAGTATAGGGTCATATTCAACTGATACTTTGAACATTAATTTTGAATCCTGATACCTCAATGTTTTAGGTGTTACCAACAGATACCTTAAACTTCAAATTTTGAATTATGACACTTCAATGTTTGAGGCGTTACTAACTGATACTCTAAATTTCAAATTTTGAATTTTGACACCTCAATGTTTGAGGCGTTACCAATTGACACACCTTCCGTTGCTTCATCTGATAAACGATTCACATGAGTTTCACGTGGAATGAAAGAAATGCAGCACCGCACACTGTATATTGGTCGTTCGTGGAAGTGTTAAGTTATGTGTTATGGATATCCAAGTTTCATGTTCAGATATTCACTTCGCATATTTACATCTCAATGTCTAGTCGTCTGCAAATAAAAATTGCTCTCTAGTCTAGACAACCGTGACACAATATTTTCTCAGGTTTGGGTGTGTGAAATCCGGCCCAAAAATCAAGTTGGCCCATTCCATTTTATGTAAAAAAAAAAAATTAATTAAATGATAATAAATTAGGAAAGAATACGTTTTAGGAAAACGTATTCTCCCCCTATGGAAGTTGCAGAAGTGCCGCGATTTTCCTCCCAAAACGGTCCCTTCCCCTTCGATTTTTAAAGCAATCAGTTTCCTCTGCGTAATTAATTCTCCTAGTCGCCAACTCTTGCCGAGAAGATTTCTCCCTAAGACCAAGAATTTCCGAGTGAAAGAATTGGAGCCCTAAATCAGTAAGTGATCTCTTTTTGGGTAATTTCTTTTGATAGATTGGTTGGAATACTGAGTTTACTTTCCAATTTCTGTAAGGATTCGTCCGAGTTCAAAGGTTTGAGCAATCGGGTTCTTGGATGTGACTAGTTTCTTTCCGTTGAGTGTTTGCAACAGAGGTATACTTTGCATCTTTAATCCTCTGTCATTTGGGATGTAATGTTGAAGTTAGATTTTCTCCCCTTCAATTTTTGTCATATTCTCCGCCTAAACCAATTCTAATGGACACGATTATTTCAAAGGTTGAAGCTTTGAATCTGTTTTGGCCAAATTAAAGCTTTATACAGCGATTCCTTTCTCAAATCAAGGATTTTGATTTGTCGTGAACATAAATTGGAACCCCGTTTTCAGTAAGTAATCTGTTCTCAACAAGTGGTTCAATTGGTTGGTCAGAATGTTGAGTTTTCTTCTTGATTTATACTAGGATTTCATTCGAATTTGAAGATTTGAACATTTGGATTTCTCAGACAACTTGGAACCTCTTCGATCGTGAATCTTTTGCAGAGGTATACAAGATGATCTTTTTCCTCTGTTACGTTTAGCGTTGGTTGGAGTGTGTAGATTTGGATCCCTTTATTGATTTCGTTTGTGAACCAGACCAAACAAATGGTCTTTGGGCTTGGGGTCATTTTTGGGCTTTGGTCTAACTCTACAAGTTAGTGACCAGAATAGGGAGACAATGGCCCAATGCCCAATTGGGCTTGGTAATACAATTGAATGAGTTTAAAGATGAGCCTGAATTTAAATCTAACGCTGGACTAAATGGTAAGTTTGACTAAGCTATTTTGGGTCGTGATTCAACTTAGTTTTGGACTTAAATCAAACTAACTTTGGGTCATAAATATTGCATAATTCAATCCAATTACATTTGGATAAAGTTTAAATTATATTGAATATCTAGTTATAAAGTTTAACACTTAAACCCTTGAATAGGTACATTTAATTGAATTAAAATTTCGGGGACTATTGGATTTAAACCTTTTGGATTAAAGCTTCAGTCGGTGAAAGTCTACTTTGAGGTAGGGATTATTTTCGTTATGCACTACATTTTGCATATTATTATTTTTAAATAATTCTTTTAAATTTAACAATTTATATTCTAATGAATCACTCCTTTTTAAATATTAGAATTTGTTAAATTTTATTTTACACATTCTATCCCATGAGGTGTGTTTGTTTGTTATTTAATTTGTTAAAAATGGATTTCCTTAGAAATGTCCTTGGGTTTTAATCCCTAAAGTGCAACTAGAGTAATGGGACAGCTATATGTGCCGTGTCCCTGGGTACAAAACCCTAAACCTGATCAGGGTCTTGTTTGGCTTGCGATCGTCGAGTATCGCCTTTATTTCTTTAAATGTTATGACACATAAATGTTATCTAAATTTTTTTATATATGCCTATTAAAAATCTTTCTTTTAAATTCTGAAAATTTTAAATCCCTACTGAGTTAGACAACTCATCCCTTTAAATAAAATTTTTAGGAAATTATCTGTCAGACTTCAAGTTGCCAAGTCAAGAATAGATTCCGGCATCCTCGTTAAATTTCTAATATTTTAATAATCCCTCTTGAGAGACATTTGTGAGGTACTTTTATTTGTTTAGATGACTGTAAACCCTAAATCCTTAATTTCTTTTCCGCACAGTCTTTCTTTTATTTGGATATATTTCTTTACTATCTGATGTCGCTTTTGGACCTGTTAAGCCCATTGTATTTTGGGTCTTGGCTTAATTAATTAAATTTTCGTCTTCCGCTGCTGCATAATTGATTTAAGTGAAATGGGCCGGATCGTTCCCCATTCTGTCTCGGGTCCCTTGCGGGTCGTGACAGGGTGTCGACATGTTGAAATAGCACTATGGTCTGGATGAGTACAAATCGTTTAATAGATGAAGTAATTGAAGATATATTAGTTGGTAATACCTCAAACATTGAGGTGTTGGAATTCAAAATTTGAAATTTAGAGTATCAGTTGGTAACTCCTCAAACATTGAGGTATTAGAATTCAAAATTTGAAGTTCAAGGTATCAGTTGAAAACATCTTAAAGATTAAAGTGTCATAATTCAAAATTTGAAGTTCAAGGTATCAGTTAAAGAGACTCTATCTTCGGGGTCATATTGATAATTACCCATTAGTAAATTTATAAACATTATTAAAAAGTTAATTAGATTTGGTTTGTTAAGTTTGTGATGTCATGTTTTGATTCAGTGCGACTTGTGTAGACACCAACTTGTAATGCCATCATTTTGAATTACCGAACTAAAGAAAGCTTTAACCCACGATAATTATGAGATGATTAATAAAATGTTAAATGCATGGTGAGATTAAAAAATGAGTTCTAACAAAAATATAATTTTAAGCATGAAAAATTGGTAATGTATGACGTTAATTCATATATGCACTTGTTTTTACTTATTGAGTTTATTTCACCGTTAATTTTGTGATGTGAGTGAATTTATATTTGAAGAAGAATTGGCGCTGATCAAATATCTTCTTGAGGCAGCGAGCATACATAAGAGGGTTTTGATAACATCATAGTCGAGCTAGAGGATTAAATCAAAGTTTTGCTATGGTATTATTGGTATCATTTAATTATTGAGGATGTTTTATAAATTTTATTCAGTTAATAATTAGAATTTTCAATAAACACAATTTTAATGTTTTGGATAATAAAGTTTGAAAATTATTTCATATTTAATTTTGTTATTTAATGAAATTTTGAATAACCCTTATTTAAAATTTTAATTTTCTTTTTTTAATGTATTTTATTTTGACGATCATTATAGATATAGTTGTGCTTATTAAATGCTTCTTCTTTAATTACTAATTTTACTATTTTCAAAATTTCATAAAATTGTGTAATTTAGGAAATCAATTTTAGAAAAAAAAAATTAGGGGGGAAATTGAATTTTGGATAATTAGATTACTAGATGATGAAAAAGCTAGCAGAACCAAAGACTAAAGGGTAATCACATCCCTCAAAGAGGTTATTTTTCATCAAATACAAAGTCAAGGCTATTTTTCCACCAAGTGTAATAAAATAGAGATGAAAGATAGCAAAAAATTCTTTTATTGATGCTGTAAAACATGGCATACAAAGATAAAATGTAGAACCCTTTTAAAAAGAGCTCCCAATGTTAATTTCCTAAAAGATCTAAATCAATGGTTATTTCCTGTTGATAAAAGATACTTATCTACGTTGTTAGTCTATTTCTTACAAAGAACTACTTTGTCCTAGTAACTCAATAGAATCAAAAGACTCTTAACAGTACCTGCAATAGAGGTAAGTTGGGGAAGATTAGAGATGAGATTCTCCATGGTGAAAAGCTAAGATAGTGAAGTAAGAAGTATTACTAACTTGATGGATAATGATTTTTAAATGTCAGAAAAATTTGAAAAAACTATAGAGCAGTGGTATCTAACTAAGCGAAGTCTGCTGTAATATCTAAATCTTGAATTACCTAAGCCTAGGATAAATCCTGAAAATTCTAATCCATGTTTTGATATATTACATCAAAATCATAGTTTAAGTGGAAAACCAGTAGAAAATCAAATCATCGATATCTCGCTTGTTCTTGCCCATAATATTGATTATATCTATAATCAGATTTTCCTGCTATCAAAAATAATCTTGAAACATTTTCATCAAATAGAGGAAACACATTTAGAGATTCAAGACAAACTACTCATAAAATTATCCCGTTTAGAAGTAGTAATTGACAAATTACTACAATCGCAAGAAGCAAACACTGCCCCTGTTCCGCAAGAAATTGAAATCCTTAAAAAGGACACCAAAGAAATTCTTCAAAAACTAAAGCAGACTGAGAAGCAAAAAGGAGTAGACATTGACGTAAGCCAGCAAATAGATAGTCTTACAAAGCAACTATCTACATTGAAACTATCATCTGAAGAATTTCCCCTAAAAGGTAAATCTACAGCTAAACAGAAGCTGTACTATCATATTGATCCAAGAAAAACCTTTGAAGAAGTTAAAAAAATGGATTCGCAAAGATGAACACTACTCAAACAACCACAGAGGAACAACAACCCCCTGTCTATGATGACCAAATAAGATCATATCGATCTATACAACGCATGCGTCATAATCTCACCAGAAGATTTCAAAACCTTAGACACTATACACTGGAGAATTTGCTAGATCCCCAGGAGCAGGTTCAAATTTCTCATAGGCAAAGAGCAAATCTAATTCCTGTAGAAATCTTATATGGAACTCAAAACAGTGCAGTTCAGCATAGGGTATATCAACATTATTCTGAAAGACGACTCCTTATTACAGACGGACAAAAAAGGGATCTATCTTTCTTAGAAGAAAACAGTTTTCAACAATTATTAACACAAAGGCTAGAACATATTTATCTGGGATTAATCATGATAAGAGTTCAAACATTACATCGACAAGCAACTGAAGTGCAAAGTCTTGTGGTATTCAGAGACACCAGATGGACAGATGACAGATCAATCATTGGAACGATGGAAATGGATTTATTAAGTGGAACACAACTAATATATTTGGTTCCAAATTTCATGGGAGGGTTACAATATTTTTATCACTATTTCCAATTAGCTATCCAAACTCGTGGGTATAATAATTGGCAAGGTAGCGAAAGTAATCTATTAATCACAAGGTCATTAGTAGGACGACTTACAAATACCAGTTCAACCAATTTTCAATTAAATGCAAATAACGCTCTTAGTTATTTAGCATCCAGAGGAATACAGGCAATTCAAGGGCAGCAGCATTCTTCATCAGTACCAAACACTTTATGGCAATTACAACCATCCCAAAATCGACCCAGCAGAGCCCCAACTAATATTTTCTCCAGAGCTAGACCAAGTTTCAATCTTCGCTATCCGAAAGAACTTGGTAGATCCTTCAGGTTCTATGGAGTTCTAATTTCCTTATTCTGGTTGACTACCTGACGCTGTTATGTTCTAGTTGCATTTGTTATTCAAACTTGTCTTAGTACTTAAGGTTTTCATGAGTACTACTGCTGTTCATTTTTAGAACCTTCACATCCTAATATCTGGAGTTTAAAGACTGTGAGTACTCGCAGCAGAGGTAAGACGAGGAAATAAACAGTTGCGATTCTGAAAAAAAAAGGAGGTAAGTTGAAGCAATTATTAAATATCAGCAGTACTGATTGAAAGCGCTTTTCTACTAATCAGGTTTGAATAACCGATTCAGCCATAATATTCAGCAAGGTAAAATCAACCAGAATAGTTTAAATTCCTGTTTCAAATTCTCATATTTTGAATTTCTTATGAAGTTAATTATGCCTATTACTATTAACATTCCTCGTTACTGTCTAGATCATAAAAGAGTGTATATTGGCCCTGATGAGATTATGCAACTTTTATCTGACCCTAATGAACTTATTGAGTACGCTAAGGCGTTGCATGAGGAGCAGCAGCAGAGCTATTTGGAATACATATATCACCGTGATATGTACAACGAAGCACTGAAGAAAATAGGACCGGACCAATACTTGAGCCCCCTGGCTTCCAAGTATTCTACAGACATCCGGATATCTGGATTCGACATCTACGATGTACAACCCCTGTTGTATATTAATCCAGATCTGTATGTCACCTGCCTAATCACGCTGGCATCAAGGAATTACCCTCGAATGAGGAAAAAGGTCATAAAAGCTGGCGTCAAGAGAATCATCTTAACCAAAGCCGACAAAGCTCTTAATCAAAAGTGGGACGACTACGTCCACATCGCTGAAAAATATAAAAGCATCTTTAGGGAAAGCAAGGAGAGGAGACGCAAAGAATCATCTGTCAAATGCAGCTACAATGACCCTACCGTCTACGGCCTCTTCGCAGAAAAGAAGCTCCATAACTTCTTTCCCACTAAAGATCCACAAGAACCTGACCCCACTAAAGAAACACAAGAACCAGAAATCAAGCGGCTCAAAACAAAATATCCCAACTCGACATGGGATACACTGGGCCCAGAAAGCGGTAAATACAATTACTATGTCCGCTACTCTACCCCACCAGCATTTGCCGATGGCTCACCGGAACCAAACGTAACTGCATCCGACTGGGGAGAAGAATTTGATGATGTGACCGAAGACGTGGCCGCAGGGACTCCACTCGAGTAAAGAGTCCAATAATGACCACTTGCACCCGTGGTCCTAGTGTGTTGGGTTAATTATTTATGTTTTGTATTGTAAAAGATAGGATAGAATTATTCGAGGTGTCTGCCTTAATAATTCTATTTTGTCTTCTAGTATTTGTTTGTTTGTTTCAGGAATAAAATTATTAAGTGCGCTCAGCCTTAATAATTTTATTCTCCGCGTGGTATGATAAGGTTAGCAGGCTTTTGTAAAAGGAAAGATTCGAGTTGTCGATGGGGCCCAATGAGCACCCGGACTCGAATATATTCCTTAATTATTGCCTTGCCAACGTAAGCGCTTAGGTCATAGATTCCCTTCAGGAGTCTATTTAAGTGTGTATCTTTGAGATTGCAGGACACACTTGCACTCCAAGAAGTCCTACTTTCTCCCTTGTAATCTCCCCTTATTGTCAATACCACTCCATCGTTTTCTACTACTTCCTCTGCGCTATTTTATTTCGGACCTTTGTTTTGGTATCAGAGCTTTGTTTTTTATTTCGGACCTTTGTTTATTAAATAGAAACTGTATTATTTGACTCATTAAACAAAATAACAAACCAATTTGTTCTCTAGATACACTAATTTTCAACACTCCCCCTTAGTGTATATTTACGATCAATAACTCCAAGAGCACTTATGAAATATTCAAACTTAGGTTTTCCCAAGGCCTTTGTAAATATGTCAGCAATTTGATCATTTGTAGAAATTCCCTTCAACTCAATTTCTTGATCCAGTATCTTTTCTCGAATGTAGTGATGGCGCACTTCGATATGCTTTGTTTGCCCATGAAATATTGGATTTACAGCAAGTTTGATTGCACTTTCATTGTCCCATTTAATCTGTATAGCATATTGAACTTCACATATTATATCTCCAATTAACCTATTTAACCACATACATTCTTGTGCAGCCATAGTTACTGCCACATATTCAGCTTCAGTGTTGGATAAAGTAACCCTATGTTGCTTCTTACTATACCAAGATATCATTGTTGAACCAATGCCGAAGCATTATCCAGAAGTTGAATGTCTATCACTTGCATCACCTGCCCAATCAGCATCAGTGAATCCACTAAGAATTAAATTTTCAGACCTTTCATCCATAAGACCATGATCAAGGGAGCCTTTACATAATGTAGAATTCTTCTTGCTACATCTAAGTGAGAGCTTCTTGGGCACTGCATAAATTGAGAGATGATATTGATAGAATAAGAAATTTCAGGCCTTGTTATAGTTAAATAAATTAAACTACCAACAAGCTGTCTGAATTTTGTAGCATCTTTTAACAATTCTCCATTATCTTTCATTAGCTTTAGATATGGCTCCATGGGAGTGGCTTTTTCTTTTGACTCCCCCATGCTAAAATGTTGTAGAAGCTTCTTTGCATATTCCTTTTGAGAAATGAAATATCCTTGATCTGATTTTTGAACTTCCAAGCCAAGAAAATAGCCAACTTCCCCTAGATTCTTCATTTCGAAGGGAAGAGAGAGATCATTTTTCAGCATAGAAATCTCAACCTTATTATCTCCCGTAATTATTATATCATCCACATACAGTAGAATCAATAAATGCATGTTTGATTGTATTTTAACAAACAAACTAGAATCTGCATCAAAAACTTTAAATCCACAGAAGGTAAAGTATTGAGCAACTTTACCATACCAAGCACAGGGTGCTTGTTTTAGGCCATACAAAGCATTCTTCAACCGGTACACATGGTTTGGATATTCATTTGAAACATAGCCTTCTGGTTGCACAATGAATACTTCTCAATCTAGATCTTCATAAAGAAATGCATTTTTTACGTCTAGTTGCCATAATTTCCAATCTTTAAAAGCTGCAAGAGAAAAAAATGATCTTATCGTTACCAATTTTGCAACTGGACTGAATGTCTCTTCATAATCTAAGCCATAGCTTTGAGAGAAACCTCGAGCAACAAGTCAGGCTTTGCATCTCTCAGTAGACCCATCTGATTTTCTATTTAAACGGTAGACCCATTTGCAAGTAATAGGTATACAGTGCTCTGGTTTTGGAACCAAATCCCATGTCTCATTTTTATTTAAAGCCTCAATTTTTTCTTGCATGGCTACTTTCCATTTTGGATGAACTTTGGCTTCTTCATAACTTGCTAGTTCTTCATTTATTACTCCAGTAAAGAAGCATGAAACAACAAGACATTGATTTAGCGGCATCTCATAATCTTGGAGGTACCTTGATTATCTTTTCTCCCTTATAGATCTTCTTTCAGCTTGTTGTTCACCATCCATAGCATCTGTGATGTTTGGAGTTGAACTTTCACCATTATTTGAGGCCTCCACATTATTTCCAAGATACAATGGTATAATTCTTTGATCATCCTCTAGAGAGATTTTTTGATTTGAGGAACTTTAGGTAGAGAAGTATGATTTCACTTCATCAAATACCACATCTCTAGGAGTAACAAACTTCTTTGTTTCTGGATCTATACATCTCCACCCTTTCCTACATGAATCATATCCAACAAGAACACACTTCTTTGCTTTTGGGTCAAGCTTAGTTCGGTTAGTTTTTGGAATATGTACATAACATATCGAACCAAATACTCGAAAATAATTTACATTTGGTTTTTCCTCGTGTAAAAGTTTGAAAGGAGATTTCTCTATACCTGGCCATGGAGGTAGGCGATTTATTACATAACATGCACATTGGATAGCTTCAGCCCAAAGTTCTCGAGAGAGATTTTATCATGTAGCCGGAAGAGACTAATAGAAGCTAGATGAGCTAATTTCCTTTCTGAAACACCATTTTGTTGGGGTGTATTTGGACATGTCATTTGCTGTCGAATACCATTTTTGCTGCAATATTGAAAAAAATCTTCTGACATATATTCACCTCCATTGTCACTCTGCAAGCATTTGATCTTCTTTCCAAATTCACTCTCCACTGTATTTTTAAATTCAGCAAACTTTGACAGTGCTTCATTTTTCTCCTTTAAGAATTTTATCCAAGTATACCTTGAAAAATCATCTATTAGCACCATGACATAATGATATCCACTATAACTTGGTGTCTTCATTGGTCCTATTAAATCTGTATGGATTAATTCAAACATGGCAGATCTACGATTTGACGAATTAAGGAAAGGGAGACGATGAGAATTACCAAATTGACATCCTTGACAAATTACATCTTCATGAACATTTTGTAAAGATGGTATGCCATTCACCAACTTTCTTGAGGAAATTTTTTGCAGCATTTGGTAGCCTAAATGATCCAACCTTACATGCCAAATTGTTATGTTATCTGCTTGGCTTGTTTTCTTTACATAGGCTTCACCTAATGATATTACAAACAAGGAACCTTGCCTTTCACCAGAGACAACAACATCAGTAGACATAGTTTTATTATTATCCAGAACTTTTACATCATTTGGCCCAAATAATACATATTTTCCAGAATTTATAATTTGAGAAACTGAAACTAAATTTCTCTTCAAACCTGGAACATGGAAGACATCATTCAATTCGACCATGTTTCTATCATTTGATCCAATCTTCACAACTCTTTTTGCTACTGGATAAGCTGAATCATCTGTTGTAACAATGACTCACTCTTCTTTGTGTTGTCGTACCTTAGAGAGTAATGAATCATTCCCAGTTACATGATGAGAGCAACCTGAATCGATAATCCACTGCTCTTTGCATATTTCATGATCAAGCAAAGGTTGAACTTGAGTTGATTTTGTAGCAACATTATTTTTTTCCTTCAACTGTGTCAACTGTTAAGCATTGCTCTCATGCTGGCTGATTGTCCTCTTCATCTTCACAGGCAATATTTGCTTTAGAAAGTTTTACATGACAATTTCTCTTGATATGTCCAGTTTTCCCACATATGTAACACTTCAAGGATTTGTTTCCTTGTGGGTTGTTGCCTAAACTCTTTCATTATTGCTTTGCTCTAAATTTTTCTCTTTAATTCTTCCACTCGAGCAAAGAGCTGCATCAAATTCAGAAGTACGATGTTTGGCTATTTGTTTAGCCAAAGCTTCTTGATTAGAAAGTAGATTTTCTAGTTCTTCAACCAATGGTTGATTTGCCTATTCTTGAATAGAGGTAACAAAAGGTGAATATTCTTTCTTCAAGCCTCGAATAAGAAATCATCGTAGTCGAGCTTCATTGATCTTCTCATCCATATCTAATTCTGAGATTTTAGCACAAATATTTTTAACTCGCAAGAAATATTCAAAAATTGACATACCTTCTTGCGTGATCATTGCTAATTCATTCTCTAGAAACTGCAACCTTGCTGTATTTTTCTTAGAGAATATCCTCTCAAGAGTTTCCCAAACTTCTTTTGGAGAATTTATGTCATGAACATGATCAATAAACTCCTTGCTAATGGAAGTTCTCAAGGCAAACAAGGCCTTTCCACATTTGATCCTCCATGTTCTTCTTGGTTCAGCATTGTCAGGAACATCAGCTGAAATTTCAGCATCTGCACCAACAATTAGATCCCATAGGTCTTGACCTTGAAGATAAGCTTCCATGCACATTCTCCAATATTTATAGTTTGTATCCACAAGCTTTTCAACACCGTATTGTGTATTTGAGCTATTTCCCCCATTTGCTAATTCCATCTCTCCACTGCTTTCAACCTCCTCCAACACGTAGCTTTAACCTTGATAGACAAGAAGAAAGAAAGAATTTGTGAAAGTGCTTTAACATGGCTCTGATACCATGTAATAAAATAGATAAAAGATAGCAAAATAATTCTTTTATTGATGTTGTAAAACATGACATACAAAGATAAAATGCAGAACCCTTTCAAAGAGAGCTCCCAACGTTAACTTCCTAAAAAATCTCTAACATATCTAAACCAACATGACTCAGTTTTCCTATTAAATAGAAACTGTATTATTTAACTCATTATATAAAATAACAAACCAATTTGTTTGATAGGCCTCCTATACGTTTTACTTACTATAGAAGGAAGAGGGATTAAAATGTAAATGCACATTCTTGTAATAAAAGGGGGGTCATTCAATTGATTGACGGTTATCGGGAGAAGAGAATAGAGGGTAGAAGGTAGAGAAGGGTGGGAGAGGGTGCCTCAGCAACGAGCTGGGTGTTCCAGAGAGTTTGTAATCCAAAGTATTCCTGAATAAAGATTTTTCCTTCTATCAATTTTAGGAGCCTCGGCGACAAGCTGGGTGTTCCAGAGAGTTTGTAATCTAAAGTATTCCTGAATAAAGATTTTTCCTTCTATCAATTTTGGTATCAGAGCACCGGTACAGGAGTATGATTACTCGATCAGAATCGTAGAGAGAAGGAGCGATGGAATGGCAGAAGGAAATGGCTCATGTAAAAGAAGAGTTGAAGAAGATTGATAAACTAGCATCGATGGAGCGTTGTATTGTACAGATTCAGGAGTAGATGGCGAGAATGGTTGCAAAAATGGACGAACGTTCTGCATCTTCAGAAACGAACGATGGGCCCCGAAATGTTGCGATAACGAAGGAGATGGGGGATGAAAACCGTTCTTTCGTGAATAGGGATTTTGTTTCACGAAGGTTAGAGCTCCCTATTTTTTCTGGAAATGACCCTGAAGGGTGGATAATCAGAGCCGACCGATACTTCGCTATAAATCGGTTAACAGATTCTTAAAAGATTGAAGCAGCCATGGTGTACTTTGAAGGTGCTGCTTTATCCTGGTACCAGTGGGAGAGCGGAGTGTGCCCATGTCGATCTTGGGTGATTCTGAAGAAGAGACTGCTGGCAAGAGTTGGTCATCTCCGCGGGGGTACAGACTGTGATCGATTGTTTTCACTGAAACAGGAAGGAATGATCGAGGAGTACAGGACGCAATTTGAATCCACAGTTGCCAACTTGATGGATATATCTGAAGATGTCTTATACAGTGCTTTCTTCAGTGGCTTAAAGAATGAGATTAAGGGGGATGTGAGGCTTATGAGACCGGTTGGGCTTCAAGATCTTATGGAGTCTTCACAATTAGTTGAGGAAAGAAACGATTTGATCAATTCTGAGAAGTCTGGCAACCGAGGTTTACCTAGGCCAAGTTGGTCTAATACAGTGACAACCAGGACTATTCTTGTTCAACAAACGACGGTGCCCGGCTCCGTAATTTCAAAAGGTAAACTTGTGGAAGCTGGGAGGCGATATCTAACAGATGCTGAGATGAAAATTCGGAGGGAAAAGGGATTGTGCTTCCGTTGTGATGAGAAATTTTCTTTTGGGCATCGGTGTAAGAAGAAGTTTATGCAAGTTCTGATGTTACAGGATGAAGTTGAAGATCCTATGGAAAGGTCCAGTTTGCAGCTTGAAGATGAACCTTTTCTAGATACAGACATACGAAAATCAGTGGAGATTTCCTTAAATTTGGTAGTTGGATTAACTACTCCGCATACCATTAGACTATGGGGCAAAATCAAAGACAGGAAAGTCATCGTCTTGATCGATTGAGGAGCTACCCACAACTTCATTGGCAGTCACTTAGTTCAAGAGTTGAAATTGTAGGTTGAACTTTCTGCTAATTATTGCGTTCAATTAGGCAATGGGGACTCTATTAAAGGCGGTGGAATCTGTAAAAATGTTCTGTTAGTGTTACCCGAAGTGGAGATAATAGAAGAATTCTTACTGATAGAGCTGGGTAATGCCGACGTCATATTGGGAATGCAATGGTTGGAATCAATTGGAGAGATGTTTTTGAACTGGAAGGTTTTGACTATGAAGTTTACGGTGGATGACAAGCAGGTGATTATTAAAGGTGACCCAAGTCTGTGTCGAACTAAGGTGTCACTTAAGGCCATGATGAAGGCTTTTAAAAAAACCAAACAAGGGGTATTAGTGGAGATCAGAACCTGTATGTTGGAAAAAACTGATGCAGAAGAAACTAGTGACAAGCTTCCTGAGGCACTGACTGTTTTATTGGATCAGTTTGCCTTTTGAATTACCAAAAGGGCTACCTCCAGTAAGGAATCATGAACATTCTGTTGTTTTAAAAGATGGAGTTCATCCTATTAATGTCCGACCTTACCGTTACCCGATGATGCAGAAAGATGAAATAGAGAAGATGGTAAAAGAAATGCTATCAGCTGGAATAATTCAGCCAAGCCTAAGTCCTTTCTCGAGCCCGATAATCCTTGTTAAGAAAAAGGATAATACCTGGAGGTTTTGTGTGGACTACAGAGCTCTCAATCGTGAGACGATAAAGAATAGATTTCTTATTCCGGTTATCGATGAATTAGTAGACGAACTATATGGCGCAGTAATCTTCTCAAAGTTGGACTTGAAGTCCGGATATCATCAGATTCGGGTTACTAGCTTGGATGTTCCGAAGACGGCTTTTCGTACTCACAAAGGACATTACGAATTCCTAGTCATGCCTTTCGGCCTATCAAATGCTCAGGCTACTTTTCAATCATTAATGAACAAGGTATTTCATCAATACCTTCGAAAATTCATTTTAGTTTTCTTTGATGATATTTTGGTGTACAGCAAATCCCTTACAGATCATATAGACCATCTTCAGATCGCTTTTCAGATTTTAGATACGCAGAAGCTATTTGTTAACAGGAGTAAATGTAGCTTTGCTAAGGGTGAGTTGGACTACTTGGGACACATAATATCCAAGGATGGGGTGGCTGCTGACCCCAGTAAAGTTAAAGCTATTCTAAATTGGAAATCACCTACCAACATTAAACAGTTGAGGGGTTTTTTTAGGCTTGACAGGTTATTACCGAAAGTTTGTGGCCGGATATGGGGCAATTGCATTACCACTGACGATGCAATTAAAAAAAGATCAGTTTAGCTAGAATGACGAGGCAGAAACTGCTTTTCAATCGTTGAAACAAGCTATGACATCCTTGCCCGTATTGGCATTACCGAATTTTAATGAAAAGTTCATAGTTGAGACAGATGCTTCAGGCAAAGGTGTTGGTGCAGTTTTAATGCAAAACCAGAGGCCAGCTTATTTTAGTCAGCAACTTTTGCGCCAACAGCGACTTAAATCGGTTTATGAACGTGAACTGATTGCTATAGTTTTAGCTGTACAAAAGTGGCGACCCTACTTTTTAGGTCTTCCATTCATTGTTCGGACGGACCAGAAAAGTTTGAAATTTTTGTTGGAACAACGGATGATAGCCGTTGAACATCAAAAGTGGTTGACGAAGCTGCTGGGTTTTGACTTTGAGGTGCAATATAAGTTGGGAAGTGAGAATAAGGTAGCTGATGCCCTTTCTAGAAAGGAGGAGGCAGATGTAGTGACTGAGCTGCATAATATAGTTGGGCAATGTTCGTTTACTTTATCAGATTTGGAAGCTGAGCTTGATGTTGATCCAAAATTACACCGCATCAAAGAAATGTTGAGGTTACAGAATAATGCAGTGCTGAATTTTCAGCTACATAATCAGCTACTTTTTTTTAAAGGGCACAAGGTCCTTTCCAGTACTTCTCGGTATATTCCTACTGTTTTACAAGTGTTTCATGCCAGTTCAGAGGGAGGTCATGCTGGATTTCTGAAGACGTTGCATAGGGTGACAGCAGAGTTGTTTTGGTTTGGTAAGAGGAAGGATATCAAACTGTTTGTCAAAGCTTGTGAGGTTTGTCAAAGATATAAATATGAAGCTCTTTCTCCGGCTGGGTTAATTCAGCCTTTACCAATTCCTAACGATATTTGGGAGGATATTGCAATGGACTTCATCGAGAAGCTACCAAAGTCTCATGGTGTTGACACTATTCTGGTTGTCATTGATCGGTTGAGCAAGTATGCCCATTTCTCATCTTTATGTCATCCTTTTACAGCTAAGGATGTTGCAGAGCTGTTTTTTAACGATATCTTTGGTCTACACGGTTTACCCAAGACAATTGTCTCTAACCATGATAAAGTTTTCTGTAGTAAATTCTGGAAAGAGTAGTTCAAGCTACATGGGACTTCTCTATGTTTTAGTTCTGCTTATCACCCACAATTCGATGGTTAATCGGAAGTGCTCAATCGAACGATTGAGTCATACTTACGGTGTTTTACAGGGGACAAACCGAAAGACTGGTCCAGATGGCTCTCATATGTCGATACCATTCTGCTATTCATATGGTACAATACTTCGTACCATTCTGCTATTCATATGTCGCCTTTTAAGGCAGTTTATAAACGTGATCCACCACCCATGTTAAAGCTGGATTTTCCGACTTCGTCTGTGGTATCAGCTGTTGATTTACAATTACAGGAGAGGGATGATGTTTTGGTTGTTCTTAAACTTCATTTGCAGCGAGCTCAAGTACAGATGCGGACTTCGGCTAATAAAAAGCGTAGAGATGTGCAATTCTAGCCTGGTGATTTGGTATGGTTACGTCTCCAGCCTTATAGGCAAAAATCAGTAGCTAAACGATTATGTGTGAAGCTGTCTCCTCATTTTTTTGGTCCTTTTCGAGTGTTACAACGAATTGGGCAAGTGGCTTATAAACTTCAATTGCCAGAATCTTCGGTAATTCATCCTGTTTTTCATGTTTCTTTATTGAAACGGGTTTATGGTGAGGTGCAGCATAGTGTTCCTTTACCAGATGTTGCTGAATGATATGGACTGGTGGATACAACCAGAATCATTACTAGATGTTCAACAACAGTGCGGTGATGAGAAGAAGACATTGGTTTTGATCAAGTGGAAGCATTTACCTCCGTTTGAGGCCACTTGGGAAGATTTTGACCTTGTTCGGTTCCAATTTCCTACCTTCAACATTGAGAACAAGATTCTTTTTTGGGCCGAGAGTAATGATAGGCCTCCTATACGTTTTACTTACTATAGAAGGAAGAGTGATTAAAATGTAAATGCACATTCTTATAATAAAAGGGGGGTCATTCAATTGATTGACAGTATCGGGAGAAGAGAATAGAGGGTAGAAGGTAGAGAAGGGTGGGAGAGGAGCCTCAGCGACGAGCTGGGTGTTCCAGAGAGTTTGTAATCCAAAGTATTCCTGAATAAAGATTTTTCCTTCTATCATTGTTCTCCAAGATGCACTAATTTTCAACACCAAGTGCATTAGGATTTAGGTTTAGAATCTAACAAATGAAAAATTAATCAGATTTTTTGGGTTCCATTTTAGTCACTTTTAACCTTTATAATTCCTAAAAACTTTACAGAATTTGAATAAAAAAACTTCAGCCACAAACCATCTCTTTCGAATTGTACTACTTCTCAAAAACTTTTTTTAATTATATATAATCATCTATTTTTTTTATTGGAAAATTTGCAATACAACCACTGAATTATGAAATCAATGAAAAGAATATCACTAAATAATTTTTGCTAACAAATAAAATATTGAACTATGGAAAATGAACTACGCAAACACCGCTGTCATGTTTTTCGTTAACCTGTTAAAAGAAACATTAAAAACGAAAAGACTTTTCAATTTTTCTAGCTCTCCAGTAGGGGTGTTGGTGTTCATGGTTTGGTTTTGATATGGAACCGAACCAAACCGTTTAGTTTCGGTTTTGGCATGCAAAAACCGAAACTGGTTTTTTAGTTATTTAGAACCGAACTAGAACGGAACCAAAATTTTGGTTCCAGTTCCCATTTTGCACACTTTTTTTTAATATAAAAATAATAAACTCATTGTAAATTTAGATGAATTGATTCAGTTTTAAACCAAAAAACTAAAAAAAAAAAATAAGGATCAAGGGAGAGGGAGACTAAATATCATAACCAACAATCACCATCTATATATTGAGATCTTGTCTATCAGTCTAGAAAGCGACCACCACCCACCGCCTCCATCAACTTTTCCATTCAACAATGGTAAAAGAACACAAACGAAGCCATTAAAGACACACAACATGACACTCTCCATCTCCTTTCTTCACTACTTTCAAATCTCTAGTCTGTCAAAGCATTTCAAAATCTCTTTCCAACTAGATGATATTTGAGTGTTCAAAAGAGAGAAAGAGAGAGAGAGAGAGAGAGAGGAAGAGATTAAACCTGGCAACCAAACTTAAGGAAGACGCCAAGGGAAGGCAAGATGATGGCTAAGAGAATGTCTACGCATTTTGCTGTACCCTCATCCACCATTGTTCTCGAAGCCTGTGTTTAGAAAGGGAGAGGGAGAGGGAGAGGGTGAGGGTGAGGGTGAGGGTGTGTGTGGATTTGCCCCTTACGGGAAATATTGGCATTTTCAGAGGAAAATAGCGACAATTGAACTCCTCTTTTGCTAGCCGGCTCGATTTGTTGAAGCATGTTCGAATCATTGAGGTAGAAAGCATGATTAGGGATTTACATTCGCTCTACGCGAACAATGCGAATCGGCTGACCAAGGTTCTGATCGGCGAGTGGATCGAGTAGCTAACTCTGAACATTATCACCAGAGTAATCGCTGGAAAGAAGTACGAACACTCACAGTGAATAATGATGATGGGTAGGACACGAGACGAGAACTAAAAGTCTGGACTCTGGAGACTGGCAGACTCTGAAGTCTGAATGGCAAAATAAAGAGAAGTGGCCATAGTGAACATGAAGAAGAACAACTTACAACCCTAGATACATTACACGGTTCGGTTTCGATTTTTTTGGTTTTGAGAAACCAAAACCGAAAACTAAACTGAAACAACTCGATTCTTACCAAAAGGAACCGAACTTCGGTTTTTGGGTGTGCAAACTGACTAAAACCAAACCGAATCAACCAGTTTCGGTTCGGTTTTAGTTCAGTTTGCACACCCTTACTCTCTAGATATCTCTTTGTCGAATTTGTTGAACTTTAATTTCAATATCTTTAGTTTGTTAAGGTTCGAAATCAATTTTTATATCAAACATGTAAAATTATTGTGGGTAGATGGAAATGTTGATACTTACAACAAATAGAGTAAAGAATAATTTTGAATCCTATTAAGCTTGATTATCGACAAGTTTGTGCAGTTCATTAGTGACGCTGGAATAAATTCAGACAGTTTGTTAGTCGATAAACTCAAATAGTTCAATAATTTGAGGTAATCCAATGAAAATAGAAGATTTTCAGTTAAACTGTTTATTGAAAAATCAATGTACTCTAAGATAGACATATTTCCCATCCACTGAAGAAACTCGCCAAAAAATTCATTATCTACTACACAGAAAGACAAAGAATTCAACAAATGAAGCAGAAAATATTCTTTCCATAGAAAAAATGAGTCTTCCACTGCAGAAAGTGTATCATTAACTAATTTGCTATGAAAAAAATTTGAAATTTAACTGAAAATGTAACAACGATTTGCTTCATTTATTTTCTATAGCTTATTATTTTATTTATTAATGAAAATTATTTAATGGTTAATTTCACACTCATTTTATAATTATAAGGGAAAATGACAATTCAACCATCGTGGTTTACGGTCAATGACAAGTCAACCACTGTGGTATGTTTTCTAACAATTTAACCATCCACGTATGCTAAAATGACAAATCTACCATCGCTGTGAGAAAAAAAAACTGAGGGTACGCCAATTTTGGCTTGGACGCCGCGGCGTCCAGACATTTTTGCCTGGAAGCCGCGGTGTCCAGGCAATTCTTGCCTGGAAGCCGCAGTGTCTAGGCAATTCTTGCCTGGACATCAATTTTTGCCTGGACACCGCGGTCTCTAGGCAAAATGACCTCTTGAACTTCAAACGACCATAACTTTTGCTACGAATGTCAGAATTGGACGCATAAGGTATCAAATCGAAGCTCTTTGAGAGATCTACGACTTGCAATAGGATTTATCCCATGATTTCACTTTTTTGGCTCCATAATCAATCGTTTAAGCACTAAAATTTGGGATTAAAACATCGTTTGAAGTTCAAGAGGTCATTTTGTCTGGACGCCGTGGAGTCTATGGAACTCTATATTTTTCATGCATGGCATTCTCGATCAATTGTATTTCATGGTTACTTCAAATTCTTTATGTATATGTTTTACGAATACAATGTTTTTTATTGGTTTTTTGACCTCTCACCTTCAAACTAGCATAACTTTTGCTACGGATGTCGGAATTGGGCGCAAAAGGTATCAAATCGAAGCTCTCTCAGAGCTCTATAATCGTCCTTGGGTAAACCCCATGACTGCCTTTCTCAGCCCCAAAATCAATCGTTTAACCCTCAAATTTGCGATCAAACATTTTTCCAGACCAAGCAAAAGTTATGAGAGATTACCCAATGATGATTATAGAGCTCTGAGAGAGCTTCGATTTGATACATATACATAACGAATTCGAAGTAACTTCAAACATCCGTAGCAAAAGTTATGCTAGTTTGAAGGTGCAGAGATCAAAAAACCAATAAAAACATTGCATTCGTAAAACATATACATAACGAATTCGAAGTAACCATGAAACACAATTGATCGAGAACGCCATGCATGAAAAATAGAGAGTTCCAATGGAGAGTTCCCAGGCTTCTTTGCCTGGACGCCGCGGCGTCCAGTTAGTTTTGTCTGGGTTAACTTGAGTGCGATGTTGGATTTGTTAATTTCTCATACGTTAGTGGTTAATTTGTTAGCAAATATATCACAGTAGTTGACTTGTCATTGATCAAAAACTACGATGGTTGATTTGTTATTTTTTCTAATTATAATTAAGTGGTTGGTTGGGTAATTACGCTTTTTTTTTTTTTTTTATCTTACACTTAAGATGTCATCTCCATTAAATTATGATAACTTCAATTTAACAATCCTATTGGTTGAGGAAAATCCTCGCATATTTTAATCACCTTGTCCACACTCTCGCCTATTAGGACATGGAAATCTTCTTACGCCGCGCACTCTTGTCCGTTCCTTGCAAATTAAGCTCAGTAGAGTCTCTGTGTGGACGAAACATTAGGTGTCAGAGAAGATTAAATAACATAAATTTCCTTCCCATCCTCCTCGTCTCTTTCATCCTCTAGATCTTGTCCTTGCCAATCAATCCGAACTTACAGAGAGACTGGTTGCCAAAGAGAGATAGAGAGAGAAGAGAGAAGCAATGAGATGATTAACTTTCTAATAAGTTTCTGTTTTTTATTTTAAAAAAAAGGCAAACTTTTTATGATCGTTTAATACAGTGTGCCGTAGTGTCAATTCGACTTGCAAAATCAAAATTTTAAGTGTTGAATTTTATAGATAAGATGAGACTTTAAACTAACAAATTAGGTTGATTTCTAGCTTTAATTATTTAATACTTTTTAACCTTTTTTTAAAGTAGTTTTTGTTTTTTTTCAGTTGCAGAGTAAAGTAGTCACCTCTTAGTCTTAGAAGTCAAGAATGGAAGGGAAGGAAGGAAGGAGGAGGATAAGAACGTAAATAGCAGCCTCCGGAAGGCTAAATTCGGAAAGAGATGACTCGAGAATGGGTCAATCGAGAAGCTCTTCACTCAGCTGCGCTCTGTCTTCTTCGTTCCGTAAGAACGAATCTGTCTCGGTTGAACCACTCTGTATATTCATCTTCATCATCTTGCTTCCCCTTGAATTTTTCTTTGAAAAAGTGCAACCTTTTCTGAATCACATGGTTGGTAGTGGCAAACCCAGGTGGAGATTTTTATTTCACTATAATCGTTCTGAACCAAAAGACCCACCTAAAGAATTTCTCTGCCCTATTTCTGGCTCTTTAATGGCAGATCCAGTTGTCGTTTCTTCTGGCCAGACCTTTGAGCGACTTTCTGTTCAGGTTTGCAGAAACTTGGAGTTCTTTCCTAAGCTTGGAGATGGATTGAAACCAGATTTCTCCGCTTTGATTCCAAATTTAGCTATGAAATCGACGATACTCAACTGGTGTGAAAATTCCGGCGCTGAACAGCCTCGAATACCCGATTACGGCTCTGTTGAGAGGATTGTCCGTAAGTTAATAGAGGAAGAGGAACAGGAATCCGTGATTCGAGTTTCCGAGCGGGAACTCTTGAATGGCGTAGCAGATAAACCGCCAGTGCTGTTCTCTCACGCTGCTTCTGAGATAAACCACCGAGTTAACTACTTCAATTCGAGTTCTTCTGAGGAATCGGTGATCGTCGAAGCTAGTCCAGGTATTTCTCTGCCTTTCACAACTCGACCTTCGTGCTATTCGACTGCGTCGTCTTCCTCCGAGATTTTCGAAAATGAAGTCCTAATCGTAAACCGAGACCCCAATTCTTCGAACTCCGAAGAAGAAGAACTAGTATCCAAGTTGAAAAGTTCCAAAGTATATGAGCAAGAACAAGGGGTAATTGCGCTGAGACAAATCACGAAAAGTCGGGAAGAATTCAGGGTTTCGCTCTGTACTCCTCGACTATTATTTGCCGTCCAATCACTGATTTCGTCAAGAGACTCTACTGTACAAACAAACGCCATAGCCTCGTTGGTGAATCTCTCCCTCGAGAAGGAGAACAAGGTGAAAATAGTTAGATCCGGATTGGCTCCCCTCTTAATTGACGCTTTGAAAGGAGGATACAGCGAGTCGCAGGAGCACGCTGCCGCTGCGCTTTTTAGCTTAGCTCTTGAGCACGAGAACCAGATGGCGATCGGGTTTCTCGGCGCCATCCCGCCGCTCCTGCATTCCCTGCGATCCGATAGGGAGCTGACTCGGCGAGATTCCGCACTCTGTTTGTATCATTTAACCCTAATTCAGAGCAACCGAGAGAAACTCGTGAAGCTCGGCGCAGTTCCGACCCTGCTTTCAATGGCGAAATCGAGAAATTTGACGAGCGCGGTTCTTATGGTACTCTGTAATCTAGCGGTTAGTCCGGAGGGCAGAGACCTGATGCTGGATTCCAATGCGGTTGGAATTTTGGTGGAGATGTTGAGAGAGAAGACCAATTCGAAAAGTATTCAAGAGAATTGTGTGGCGGCTCTGTACGCTCTTAGCCATGGGAGCATGAGGTTCAGAGGGGAAGCAAATGCGGCGAAAGCAGCGGAGGCCCTGCGGGAAGTTGAAGAGAGAGGAAGTGAAAGAGCAAGAGCGATGGCGACGAAGATTTTGCAGATGATGAAAGGGAGAGTAGCTGCCAATGAACAAATACTCGACCTCGACGACTGAGTTAACTAGGGCGGACTTGGTTAACTCGGGATGGACTCACCACCGTGTAGCGGCTGGGAGAGCCCCTCTGTAAAAGCCGTGAAATTTTTAAATAAGAAATTCTACGTGTAAATTTTTCGCGTTGAAAATCGGTCATAGCGTTGAAGTAGATCGAATTGTCGTGTAGCGGCCACGTACGCAAATTTGGTCATTTGGTCAAAATCGGTGAAGTTGAAATTTTTCGAATAAAGAATTCAATTAAGGAACGAAATTGGACAGTTAAATTGGATCTATAACATCGTTAGATGATGTTTGGATTAAATTGAGAGTTTGAATAGCCTATGTGATATATAATGTGTATAATTGATTTATACACATTTATTTGAATTGGGAAAAGAAATTAGGGAATTATTGGATAAAGGAAATAAATGAGTTAGAATAATTCAAATAGGAAAAGGAAAAGATGAGAGATGAAATGGGGGGGAAAAAAGGGAAGAAATCCCATCATTAATATTTGAGATAGAAAGTTCAAGGTTTAATTTGAAGAAAAAAAAAAAAACAAACCTTGACAAGAGGAAACAAAGGTTTCCTCTTCCCCATTCTTTCCCCCTCCCCTGTGTTTCGCGTCGGCTGAAGAGAAATCGAGAGGGAGAAGAGAGACGCCGGCCGACAACATTCGCGAGAAAGATCCCGGCGACAAGCGAAATCGGTGACTCCCGAGCGGCGCCGGCGACAAAATAGCTCAACCCGAGCGTGTTGCTCCGATTTCGGTGAGCGGGCGATCTCAGATCCGTTACGACAGCTCCGAGGCCGAACCGATTTCCCGATTCTGACGACAAACAGATCCGATCTATTCGGTGGGTGAGATTTTTCGATCTGGATATTACTCTGATGTTAAGATCATTCTTTTATAATGTCGTTGGTTGATTTGGGATTGGATTTACAGCGGTTGATCTAAGGGATTTCGGACGGACAGTCTCCGGCGACGACAGCTTTGGATCTGAACATATTTACGATTTTCCGATGAGAAAAACAGGACGCGGATCCCGTACTATTGGTGAGGAAATTTCTAGTTGGACTTTTCCATTGTGATTTTTAGTCTTGAATGTGATTTCGCTGCTTATTGGAGTGATTGATTGCTTAGTTGGATTTCTGCTGTTATTAACGATGAAGGGCTGAAGTTGATATATTGGTTTATGAATTAGTGATAAGTTTCTGAATATTGCTTGGATTATTTAGGCTTAAATTTGCAGAACGTATTGTTCATGCCCCGTGATTTTTGTTCTATTTGGGTTCTGCTATAGTTTTGTTGGCTGTCAAATTTGGTATTGCTTGTGAGAGATCCAGTGGAATTGTTTTATTTGGATTTTAGGTTTTGCTAAATTGTATGATTCAAGTGATAAATTTTGAATATTGGTTGTGATTCCAATCAATGGATAGTGGTAAACGTAAGCTTCGTTTCGTTATTGGTTATTGATGAGAAAACCATGAAAAATCCTTATGACCTTGTTTGCATTAATTTGCTCGGTTAATTTGGTATTGTTGGGTATTAAAGTGGATTCTGACTATTTAATTTCGAGCACTAAGATTTGCTAAGTTCTGCATTTGAGTTCTGTTTTATAGTTGGAATGCAACGCTAATAACGTCGTGGAATCTGTTGCTCTGTTAGTTGAGCTTAAGATAGACATGGTTATAAATATGAATTTTGTTGATAGCCGTAAAGATGATGTATGTTCTGACGAATGAGACTTTGGATTTTTAAAGCTGTGTAGGTGTTCAGGATTTGGATTATGAGATTAAGAAATGTTGTTAGATAAAGTTGGAAACTTTATTGGAATTCTTTGCAAGTTGGTTGGTCTTTGTATGAGACCCTCGCTTATTTTCCTAGAATTTAATTATGATATTCTCGCGTTTATACATTTGCCAGGCTTAGATGATTTCAGCGAGAGATACGATTCTTGCGTAATTGGTTGCTCTGGTCGGTAAGGCAAATCGTCGTCGAGGTAGGGATTTCTATACCTCTTGCGTTATATTACATCCTATCCCGTTTTCCAAAATAATTATTTTGTGGACTACCACACTTGGAAAATGACGGGGACTGTTCGACAGTACGTCCGTTTTTATTAGTAGTATGTTTTCTCAAGTTTAATTCCGTACAAGGTTTGAGATTTATTGTGCACATGTTGAGGGATGGATCCGCCATCCCCTTTGATACCTTCTGCTGCGTGAAGATTGATTGTTTGACGTGCCAAAAAATATAGGTGGGGCATTGGTGACGTGTCCTCAGGTTGAAACTCCTGAAAGTCGTAAACCTCGTATGGGAGGGTGATGACGCCTCCTTGGGTCGCAAGCCCCTAAACCTGGCCAGGATTTGTCCCACGGATCAGACGGTTGTCAATCGCTGAGACTTGTTTATCCTAAGTCCACATGTAGCGAGCAACTGTATCCGTTTTATTTGATTATATGATTATACGATTATACGAGTTGTGTCGTGCAGCCAGGTGCGCCGGCAACTCGGGTGACTTACGGAATCTTCGGATCGTCGTCATTATTCCTGCCTCATAAGGTGTTGTCATCGATGGGTGACCACCTCTTCTATGTTGTGTGGCGGGTGAGTCCATGAGTGACCACCCCTTTTCACTGACGACGTTTTCAAATTGGAAAACGATGATGGCCTATTTTACGAGGTATAGCTGTCTATGTATACAGCAAGATTTTTAATAAAAGCCTCATCGATGGCCCTTGGGTCGGTTTGGTAAAATGATAAAGAGTTTGAAGTGATTTTTAAAAAAATCCATGTACGGTAGTATGAAACATAACCTTGTTCTCGAAAAATGTACAATACCAGTTTTGCATGAGGTGCATTTAGTATAGCCATACTTTACTGAGTTAGTCACTCACCCCAAACGACTCCTCCCCCAAAAACTTCAGGTAAGAGCAAAGAGTAGCTGAGGATCAGGAGTTGAAGCATTTTATTATTTCTACTCGAATGATTCATCGTTATTTGGTGAGGACATTTATGTTTCCATTTGGGTCTGTAAACCTTAAACATAGTTGGTTTTGGATTTGTTGCACAGTACTTGGATTATATTTTAATTTATGCACTGTTATCTTATCGTGATCCCTACTCGGACCTAGGCCCATATTATCTTGGGCCGAATTAAATATTATAAGTCTTCCGCAAAAATTCACGCCTTGGGCTGGGTGATCGGGTTCTCTATGAGGATTGGGTCGCCTGACCCGGCGGTTCTATTAGGCCCGTCTTCGGGTCGTGACACCCTCACTCTCCAAGTCAACCGCTTTCTGATTTATTTGAGTGACTACTCTTCCTTTTTGTGCATTTTCTTCAAAATTGTAAATAAGATTGGTTTGATATTCTTAACATAAATTGATCTGCCTGACACTTTTTTATGGAAAATAAGTCACTTTTTTATGGAAAATAAGTCAGATTATTTTAAATAATTTTAAATTTTTACCGAAAACGTGATTGTGAGGGTCGCGTCATTCATTTATCGTAGTTCAATATTTTTATTACAGTGTCTTGCAAGACACCTTGGTGAGGTGTCTTCAAGACACCTCATGGTGTCTCCTGAGACACCGCCTTTTTTATGCGGTGTCTCAGAAGACACAACATAAACGGTGTCTTGTGACACACCGCCTTTTAAGCGGTGTCTTCTGAAGACACACCGCGTACAATTTTAGTGTTTGGATACGATTTGTTGAGACCCGTGTGTCTCATGTCAACTTATTAATGGAGAAAGTAACAGTAATGTCGGCTTTATTATTTTTCCATACGTCAATGGTTAACTTGTTAAAAAAAATATCATAGTAGTTGACTTGTCATGAATCTCAAATTACAATAATTTGTATTCATGTGTGAAATAATACTAATAATTAGATAATCAATTAACTTAATGATGTAATTAAAAGGTGGAATTATTTGTGAAGGGATGGATTTCTTTTTTAAAATCGATGACATGACATGTTGACACCAATGAATACTTAATTTTTTATTTCTAAATGCTAATTGACAAATCATTAGATTTTGTCCCTCCAAATATGTTTTTTTTTGTAAGAAAAACCCTCAAAAACCCTTAAATTTCTTTGATAATATCTTAAATTAATTTTTTGTGATAAATAAAACTATAAATTATTAAAAATAAATTTTAAAATTATGTTTTTCATTGAAAAATATGTCTCCAACATAAGGCACTACCTTGCCCACATCAACATTTTAATTAGTGGACAACCAGGACAATTCATAAACGTCTTTATCTTAAATAACAGATGATTGTGGCAATTCATGAAATTTGAATTAATTTAGATTTAATAATTAAATTTATAGTGCAAACGTCCATAAGATAGTGTAATTGTGTGCTAATTAAAGTGCAGACGTCCACAGGTTGACACAGACTTCTCTAGTTGACATGGATTTCTGTGACACTTTTTTAACGAAAAATATAATTGCAAAGTTTACTTTGTAACTTTTTTATGGTTCATAATTTTTATTTATTAGTAAAATTAGTTTAAGATTTGGCCTGTCACTGACCTTATTGTTCATTATTTATTTTGTTAGTTACCTTTTTATTCTATTAGCCTATATTTATTTATTTTTAAAATTGAATTATGTAATGGGTTTTATAATTATGGCAAACTATGAGTTTAGCTCTTAAACTATTTTGGTGAATAAGAAGATCATTGAGTTTTGCTCCATTAACAAATTGACATATGCTTTTAAAAAACCATATGTCTACATGTGTCAGCTTATACGTTTTCTCTCACTAGAGGTCCAAAAACCACATGTCACGGTTTAGTTGTCAGTTTTTGGGTTTAACCATTTAGAAAACCAGAAAACCTGACCCAAACCGGAATTAATCAGGCCCACCCTACCATGCCCAAGCCTATACTCAAATACAAACCCAAACTTGCATTAAATCTACCTATTACCCAGGCCCATACTTATTACCCGAATTGGCGTCTTAAGTCTTCCCGCTACCTTCATCCCTCGACGCCCAAGGATCTGCAGAGTGCGGACACAGGGAGGAGGAAGTGAAAATTATTGAAGAGTTGCTCATCTTCAACTTTGTTTTCAATTCGTCTTCAACTTTCGTATTCTTGTTTGACTGTAATTCTATTTTTATTGTATTTACGAGAAATTTGTTGATGCTCTTGTGGAAGAGAAGGTTGGAAGCTAAGAATACGGTGAAGGGGAAAGTCGTTGCTAAGTGTTAGAGCTTTAAATGGAAGGGTAATTAAAGTCTGGAACTAAACTGGGACCGAACCATGAAAACCAATATGCGTCTGTTTGGAATCATAATCTATGATTCTGGTTTTGTTTTTGAATTTCAAGAACCATTAGATTATAGTTTGATTTGATCCTAATTCTAGAGTGAAACCAGAACAAATCACCTCGTAAATTTTGATAAGTTTTACCAAGACATAGGCCGTTTTGGTGCCGAATCAAAATCAATGACAATTTTTAAATAATTAAAATATATAACAATTTTAAAGAATTGAGTAGATCATAAGTTTGGTTTGGTTCAATGACATAGGCGGTTTGGTTTGGTTCGGTTACTTTTAACTCTCCCCTCCTTATAAGGTCAATGTCAAAGGACGAGGCATCATCATCTTCTTCTGAAGTCAGCAGCTCCGTAACACCCATTTTCTGTAGATTAGAGTTCATCTCAATTACATGATAATTGATCTCTAAATCAATATCCGTTCCTGCCCTTGTTATCGAATCCGAAAATTTACGATTTGTTGTATGATTAATGTGATTCATACCTGACCCATCGGAGATGCGGCCCCGCATTTCTTTGACATGCTTCCTGATTTTTGTTCTGATCATTTTCGCCTCTTCCTCGACGCAAGGAGATCTCCGCTCGGCTGGTAAAACTAAAAGGGCACGTATGAGAGAGAAAGTTCGCCAGATGTGAGGAAATTTGTTGATTTTGCTTTTTCTTTGATGGGTCTGCGATTTTACCAAACTTTACGTAATTGGTATCAAAATTATTCTGATCTATCTCAGTTTTTGCCTGTTTCTGATGCAGCTCGCTGAGTTTCTCAAAGATTTCCCTATTTTCAACTCAATATTGGCTATGTTTAACTTGTTTTATTTATTTATTTTTGTTTCAACCAAAATGGAGATTAGCCCATATATGATATCAATTTTTGTAGGATAATTATCTGGTGATAAGAAATTGAATTCTTTATATCCGAACATATTTAGAAGCGATGAATTCTTTTATAGTCTTATATGGTTACATAGTTCAATGAAGATAATCTTCTGTTAGAGAAAACACTTTGTTTAACATTTTAGTTGTTTTTGTTGCCTTTTAGGTTCTATCATGCGTACGACAACTATATGACTTATGCATTTCCGGTTAGTCATTTTTCATATCCTTAGTGACATGCTGGTATATTTCCATTCTATGACGATGTAATCGATATATTATTTGCAGCACGATGAATTAAAGCCTCTTACGAAAACCTTCACAGACTCTCTCAGTGAGCTTGGCAATCTTAATGTATTACATGTCTTTCATTCTTATAATGTCTAGTTGCATCAGAAAGGTAATTAATTGATCTTCTGATTTCAGCTTGAACACTTACCACAACATTATAATGGCTCTGCCCTTACTCTTATAGAGTCATTGTCCAGGTATAACCCAAGTTGAATGTTTGTGGGTTTCTTGCTTACTCTTTTTGTACTTATAAATTGATAAAAGGGTAATGTCAGGCATACCGTCTCATCTTACCCTCTAAAAATTTACCTCCTTTATGTCAATTATTAATTGATGTACTTGATCGATTATTTTATTTATTTATTTATTTTATAATATATTAAAAAACCACACTAATGAATGAATGATATATGAGAAGGTTAGCATAAAAAGTAAGTTTGAAGAGTATATCTAGCATAACTCATGTATAAATGTATTGACTTGCTTTCCTTTTCTTGATGTTCTCTGATGATTTTTTTGATTGTTCTGTCTCAGTCTTGTTATCTTAGGAAACAATACAGAATTTGAGAGGGCAGTGGTTTGGCTATCTGAAAACCTGAAATTTGATGTTGATGCAAGAATAAATCTTTTTGAGGTATGAATGCTCCATTTTTATCGGGAAGTCTATGGCTAATTTCATACCTTAAATTGCCCACTTAGACTGACTCCATGAGATGGCATTTTATGTGTCAGCTTAGGTGGTTGTTCAACTCAATCATTTTTTTATCCTGTAAAATATAGGAAACAAAATTGTTTTTTTCCTCTCTCTTCCCCCTAGTCTCTCTCCAAGAACCTACTTTTTTTTTTGAAAGAGTCAATTTCTTATCTTCAAGATACAAACTACAACTTTGCCTCTGCCCCCATAAACCCCTATTTTCTGTTCTCTTCAAACTTTTTGCTTGAGGAGGGGAGAAGAAATTGGGGAAATAGGAGGCAAGTTGTGATTTTGTGAGTTCTGTTAATTTTTTTTTGTTGCGTTGGACATATAGAAACCTTGGAAATGAGTATATTTATTAGAAATTGTCAAATTATATCCTTAATTTATCGAATGTTTGTGTTAGTTTTTTGGTGGAATGCATGATTATTTTGCGATTAAGATTACAGAAAATCAAAAAGAAGTAGGTGAAGGTGATAAGCATAAGCCACCCCACTGATAGATATTGTCCGCTTTGGGCCGCCCATACGGCCCGCACGGATTTGTTCTCGACTCAGCTCACGCGCGCTGAGTCAAAACGCGTCTATCAGGGAGGGAGGGCCAGCACTTATAACCCAGCCCTCATCACTCCCACCATCCGATGTGGTACTAAGGGTCTCCTGGCTCACCAGGCCTAACCCAATAGTCCACCCCGATCACGGGGTCCAGCCCAGTCACCTGGCACTGGTATTCCACCATCGGACCGTGGGCCGGCTTTGATACCAAATGATAAACACCAGCCACCCCACTGATAGATATTGTCCGCTTTGGGCCGCCCATACGGCCCGCATGGATTTGTTCTCGACTCAGCTCACGTGCACTGAGTCAAAACGTGTCTATCAGGGAGGCAGGGCCAGCGCTTATAACCCAGCCCTCATCACTCCCACCATCCGATGTGGTACTAAGGGTCTCCTGGCTCACCAGGCCTAACCCAATAGTCCACCCCGATCACGAGGCCCAGCCCAGTCACCCAGCACTGGTGCTTATCATTTGGCTCATCAGACGCGTTTTGACTCAGCGCGCGTGAGCTGAGTCGAGAACAAATCCGTGAGGTCCGTATGGGCGGCCCAAAGTGGACAATATCTATCAGTGGGGTGGCTGGTGCTTATCATTTGGTATCAGAGCCGGCCCACGGTCCGATGGTGGAATACTAGTGCCGGGTGACTGGGCTGGGCCCCGTGATCGGGGTGGACTATTGGGTTAGGCCTGGTGAGCCAGGAGACCCTTAGTACCACATCGGATAGTGGAAGTGATGAGGACTGGGTTATAAGTGCTGGCCCTCCCTCCCTGATAGACGCGTTTTGACTCAGCGCGCGTGAGCTGAGTCGAGAACAAATCCGTGCGGGCCGCTGACAATATCTATCAGTGGGGTGGCTGGTGTTTATCATTTGGTATCAGAGCCGGCCCACGGTCCGATGGTGGAATACCAGTGCCGGGTGACTGGGCTGGGCCCCATGATCGGGGTGGACTATTGGGTTAGGCCTGGTGAGCCAAGAGACCCTTAGTACCACATTGTATGGCGGGAGTGATGAGGGCTGGGTTATAAGTGCTGGCCCTCCCTCCCTGATAGACGCGTTTTGACTCAGACCGCGTGAGCTGAGTCGAGAACAAATCCGTGCGGGCCGTATGGGCGGCCCAAAGCGGACAATATCTATCAGTGGGGTGACTGGTGCTTATCAGAAGGAAAAGAAAATATTTGATGATGTCCTCGACTCTAGAAGACGAAATTGACTATTTGAATTCTAATATTTCTCATAGTCAAATGTTAATTTTTACTGATTTCACATTTAAATTTTTTTAAGAATTCAATGCGTTCAAATTTGTAGTTGCACTGAAGAAGAGGAAATAGGATTTGGAGCGAAAATCTTGGAGTGACGGATTTTCTTTTGCTGACTTTGATGGTTTAGAACTTTGCTTGTTGTAGTATGAACATCATATCAGGATGCTCTCTTCAGATTTAATTAACTTCCAAATGCTAGGCAAAGAGATTTTTGTTTATTAAGTTACAATCAACATGTTCTGAAATTTTTTATCTTTCTTGGCCATGATTCATAGTGCAACATAAGAGTGCTTGGAGGACTCATTTCTGCTCACATTCTTGCTACTGATTCTATGAAGAGAGTAGCTGAAGGTGTCTATAAGAACCAATTGCTTATGTTAGCTGAAGATTTAGGGAAACGATTTCTACCTGCATTCAATACCCCCACCGGGCTGCCATATGCATGGGTCAACCTAAAGGTACACATCATATCTCTCATATCTAAACCAAAGATAACAGTAGTTGATTAAGGAAAAATACTAACCTTTTATCAAGGCTAGATGCTGTCGGCAAAAATAACATAGTTGAGTGAAGTTTTTTATTTTTTGGTGGAAAATAGCAGAGATGTATCAAAATGATTATTATGTTTTCTATATGCACTTAGATCTAAGTGGCAATGTTTAGTTCATTTTTTAAGTGCTCGTAAATTTAATTAGATCTTGGATTGAAGATTATATTTCTAAAATAGATATATGGTTTTGATGACATGTCTGATATTTGTTACATCAACTTAATTGTTTCAACTAGTTTTCCTTTTAATTTTCAAAAATGTAAGGATATGGTCTTTTGTTTGTTTTGATAAGAGCGAAATGTGACTCCGCATCAATGCCAAATTCTGTGGACAGTATGGAGTAATGGAGAATGAGACTACTGAAACAAGCACTTCAGGATGTGGTGAGGTCTTATTATTAACAGTTAAGATGAGCCCATGGTAGAAATGATGAGTCCTGAAATTGGCTGAATTTCCATCTGAATTCAGGTTCTCTGATTCTTGAAATGGGAGCCTTGTCGCAATTGACCGGTGACTCAAGGTTCGAATCTGCTGCTTTGCGTGCTCTTCGAAAGTTATGGAGCCTGCGAAGTTCATTGAATTTACTCGGTACAACTTTGGATGTGCTAACAGGGGAATGGATTGAATTTTCATCTGGGATTGGGGCGGGTAAGTTGTTTTTTTGTTATGAAATAGAATGGGTTTATCTTATTTATGTTCGGAGCTAAGGGAAAATAAGAAAAGAGAAAGATAATGCTCAACTGCATGAAAATATCTCTAAATAGTGAAATGTGTTCTCTTTGGTATTTTAAATTCTCTAGCGCTGTACTTTTGGTTGCGTTTGTTCTATTGAAAGTGTAAATATCCTATTTCAGCCAAATCACTTTGCTGGGTGGAAATAATATTGGTTTTTAACTTATGGAGAGCCATCATTTACTGTCTCTGATGTTAGATTATATTTGGGTATTTTACAGGGGTTGATTCGTTCTATGAGTATCTCTTCAAGGCTCATGTTCTTTTTGGCAAGGAGGAGTTTTGGAGAATGTTCCAGTCTGCTTACCTTGCTGTGCAGAAATATTTTAGACATGGTTCATGGTATGTTCATTTACAAATATTGCAACAATTTTGCTAATTTTATCTTCAAATCGACTTTAGATAGTATCTTCTGCAGATATGATTCTATATGATTTTTTTGCTTGTGAATTCACGCCTTCATAGTAAGTTATTATTATCTTGTAAACATAGGTATCATGAAGCGGATATGAGAACAGGAAAAGCAACTTATTGGCAGCTCACTAGCCTTCAAGCATTTTGGCCCGGCCTACAGGCTAGTTGTTGAAGATATCCTATTAATAATTTAACTGCAGATCAAAGTTTTGACTTGTCTGTCTTAATTTTCTTTAACAGGTTCTTCTTGGGGATATTCCAGCTGCTAATTCATCCCACCGTGAGTTTTTCCATGTGTGGGAAAAGTTTGGAGTCTTACCCGAGAGGTATTCTTGCAAAATGTCTCATTTTATCAACACAAAAACCCCCCCAAATAATTGGAGTTTTCCATTTGAATTCACGTTTGATTTGATTTGGTTTGGTTTGGTTGTATACCATTCACATCTCTAAAATCAAACAGGTACTTATTGGATCAACAAATGTTGCATCCGACTGAAAAGTATTATCCTCTTCGCCCAGAGTTGGCAGAATCAACCTTCTACTTGTATCAAGCTACAAAAGGTTTTGCTTATTTTTTTGTTTGCATATTCGTACGGTTACCATTTAGGCTGCGTTTGAGATTGTTTTTGGAAGCCTAAAACTGATTATTTCATAATTTTAACCACAAAAAAGTGCTTGGTATTAACACGCTTCTTTTATTTTTCTTTCAATTCGTAATTTAATAATGAAATATCATAATTTGTTAAGCAATTAAAATTGATAAATCACTTTTAAATGCTCAGCTACCATGATTATTAAAAGAACAAACCGGTGGCCAGAAGAGAATATTTATCCTGCATTTTTATTAAATCACAATACAACAATATTTTTGCAAAATTTTTTAGGGGGGATGAATTTTCTTCAATGTAATGTCATTTCATAGCTGATAGTTCTTCATAGAAGATGCATGTTGGTTCTGCACTCTTCTTGATGACTCCACTAATGATTGATTCTATATTGGTAGATCCGTGGTACTTCGAAGTGGGTGAATCAATAATTAACTCTCTTAACTTATACACCAAAGTCGAAGGGGGATTTGCAAGTGTCAGAGACGTTACAACCATGCAACTCGAAGATCATCAGCATAGTTTCTTCCTCTCCGAGACGTAAGTGCTCTCTATGTTTCTCCCTTTCATATCAATCGAAGTGGCTCGGGTTACCTGATTATTTTTTCAGTAAAGTCTTTGAGATAGTGTCTTCTGCTCTTAACTGAAGGTGCAAGTATCTATATCTCCTCTTCGACGACTCATTTTTGGCTGATCAGACTTATGTTTTTACTACGGAGGGCCACCCTCTGCCAGTATTACACGCTTGGCACGAGAGGCTTCCGGAGCCGTACATTCCGACAAATTTGACATTTTTTAAGGTTTTTTCCATTCTTCCCATCCTACAAATTCTAGATACGAAGATCAATGATATTGTCTTTACTTTTTACTTTTGGCTCAAGAAGTTGAAAAGTTGCTTTGGCAAGGCCAGTGTCTTCTCTGCATTGAATTATCCATGGAGTTTGTTCAGTTGTGGTTTCTTCCCAAATTGTGATTTCAAAATTAAAAGAGACTATTTTTCATTATGCAGAGTGAAAAGCCTGGAAGACACACCAGCGCAATGTCTCTGCAAGTTTGTCCAGCACTGTCGTTGAAGTCAGGTAGACAAGACGGGCAGGAGATTGAGAGTGCTTGCCACATTCCCGATGCTCGAGGCGACCATCGGTGCTCGACTGACGAAGGATGTGGAGTCGATTCCACCACCTGCAGGCGGCGACTATGTAGTTCATCAGGATATTGTGGGTTATGGTTGAACTTTTGATCTATAGAAACTGGTGGCATATCTAAAAGGTAAAGAAAAGCAAAACAGAGCATACTTTGAAAATTTTTTATGGAAAAATCTACATGTTCTTAATCTGTTCTGTGTAATGCGGTTTTGCCGGTTGGGTAAATTGGGATGGTGCGGACAATGGTCCCGTGTCGATCTAAATAATCTACCATCGCTTGACAAACAAAAGTGTTGGAAATTCTATAGGAAATTGAGCAATTTCTAATTCTGATGACGATTATCGTCCTCCCCAAGAGCTCGAACCAGTTTAGTTCGTTATCGTCACTGCTGCTAGTTTAAAGAGATTGAATCATTAGGTAAAGCTAGTTTTGGCAATTTATTGAATCCTCTATTGGGTGACTCCATAACTTGCTAGTTCTATAATTAATTAAATATTTTAGGGTAAATGGCAAATCAACCATCGTGATTTGTGATCAATAACAAGTCAACCCCTATGATATTTTTTTAACAAGTTAACCATTGACGTATGAGAAAATGACAAACCCAATATCGCGGTGTCTCAGCACCGCAGTTTTGCTGTGTCTTGGTCAAGACATCGCAAAAAAGAGCGGTGTCTTGTGCAAGACACCGCAAAAAGTGCGGTGTCTTGCACACCTTTGCGGTGTCTTAAGATTTGAGTGTCTTTCTTTTCAGACGTCGCAACGTCTTTCTTCTCAGACGACGATGAACATCGCGAAAATAGTCTCTCTTACGTGTCTGCATTTTCTGCCTTGGCTTAATACACTGCAAAATGGTAATTGAATTGTTTGCCGACAACGCGTATTAGCGGTGTCTTGTAAAGACACTGAGTCGCAGTTCTTTGCAGTCTCAAGACACCGCGTGTCTTGCGGTGTCTTGATACAATGCGTGTCTCCTGTCAACTTGTTAACGGATAACATGATTGCGATGTTGGGTTTGTCATTTTTCCATACGTGAGTGGTTAACTTGTTAAAAAAAATACTATAATAGTTGACTTGTCATTGACCACAAACCACGATAGTTGATTTGCCATTTACCCAATATTTTATATCTAAAAAATACAGAACTAATAAATGAGTGGTATGAAGGGATGTTACTCATAAGCTATAAGATTACTCTTTCCAAAGATATAGAGCATGTACAATAACCCAAGTTGCGATACTACATCGGGGCCGGGCAGTAACTAGGAAAATCACATCTTACAAGTGTTGTTGTCCTTGCATGCTTCACCCTGCGTGTAAATCCGAACATTTCTTAGTTAAACAATGCACTTATAAATTGTTTGATAATTCAATGCTCTGCATAGATCTCGGGATGAAATTTTTATCTTATCGTATCGCTTTACAATCGTTTAAATTACAACATTCAAATGCAATAAATCCGTAACAATTTAACTCCGAATGCGAGGATTAACCATGACGAGTCACTCCCATTGGCATCCTTATTGAATTAAGAATTACACAAGAACAGACAGAATACCTTGTTCTTCTTTCGCTCTAGCAAAATATCATCTAAAGGCGGTCGACCTGAACCCAAAATTTATAAATGTTAATCATCATTCAGAAGCCATAACGAAGAAAGCACAAACGAAGTTAGCAACCCTGTGAATATTTTCAATACGATGCAATCAACATCTCGATTCTCAAGAGTTTCGACTTATCGCATATCAGAGAGTATAAGCATTTGATCTTTAAAAACAAAAAAACTGCCATATCAGTTCTAACGGAAGACTCTTGGAATGCGAAAATTAGAGTAAAACACTTCACCTGTGATTTGAAGACGATATTTTGCCCAAACAGCATATATTGCATCAGCCAACTTTGAAACCTGAGCACAGTAAAAGCTTTTATTGAGCGGGGGTTCATACAAATATGGTTTGTTAGAGATAGAATATAAGGATATGTGGCTGAGGTGAATTTCAAAAGCAAGTTATGCACTCACTGGTTCATATTTTGTGACAGCATAGACCCACCCAAGACCTACTTCTTCATATAGTCTTCTAAATGCCTGCAAGGAAAAACAAACATTAGAAATACTTCATTTCTTTGCTGTTTCATCTCTCATCTCATCTCATCTCCAATATAACTTCTTTTCATTAGCTGTATCCAATCTTTGTTGTGCACAAAAACAGAAACCAATAAAAGAGAAAGCGTGTTAAACTGTCTGTCAAAAAATAAACGTTTTTCTCGTATAAAACGGACAATATGCGAATCAAATGGAAAAGCAAATTAAATCAGCTTTGAGGATGACCAAGTATAGCATATAAGTGATAAAGATAAGCAAGCAGAGGAGAAGAAGCATGCCTCAACATCTGTGACGATGATACCATCTGCAAGGATAGCATGGATTCTTCCCATTGCCTATCAACAATTAAACATCACCATATAAAAAATAATGCATGATGCCATAATTTCTCCATAATTTCCAAAATGATTTTGCAAAAGTATGTAATCAGGATGATATTTTGTATCATAATTTAAAGTGTTATACAGTTTCATAGTCAAGGCCTTGATTTTCTTCAGGAGAGTAATCATCTGAACTTATGTCCACAAACTTGATAGTTCCATAGCTGTTATTCCTCTCTCTCAGCATATTAACCTGATGTCAAAAAGAACCTAAAAGAACATTTAGAAAGGACCAGAAAAACCAACCCACTTTAAGAAACATTTAAAAACTGGAGAAATTATCCAGCAATTATTAAATCAACCTCCATTTTAAGTGTTTCAACTTTTAATGCAAACCTCTCGCATGCAGAGCGGGCAGTCCCCGTCGTAAAGCATTTTAATCTTCCAATTTTGAGGCGACTGCTTTTCATCTTCTTTCCAGGAAACCATGGGATTGGCTGCTGCTTCCCCAATGGAACGAACAAAATATTTAAATCCTGCAACAACGTCAACAAATTCAAGATCATCTTAAACCAATACCCATTTATGAAAAAGAAAACTTTCTCCAATCGGTGAGAGAAGAAAAGAAAACAGAGCCGAAAGAAAGAGGTCGAAGTACCTGGCGGTTTTCGAGAGAATGAGATGAAACTTCGGGAATTAGGGTCAGAAAAATGAAGTCTGGGGAGAAAAGACATTGATAGGAGTAAAGGGTTTCTCAGTCTAGCTCTGTAAATCAACGCCATCTTCTTCTTCCCCCTTTTTCTCGCAGAAGATGTTCAGTTTCTCGGAGACTCCATTTGTATATCTGTTTCATTTACGTGGCAAAGTCATGTTCATTTGTTCCCTGATCCAGGACCACTTTCTAGCTATTCTTCCGCCCGTGAACCCGGTTCGATAATTTTGCCAAAAAACACATGTCATCTCACTCACTCACTCACTCTATGTTAATTTATTTGAACACGTTCATCATTTGGTCCCTAACGAGGAATCGACCATACAAAAATAAATTAAAATAATATGATTTTAAAATAAAATAAAAACTAAAATTGAGAGAATAAATTAAAACATCTCAATTATAAGGACCCAGAATTATTCAACTTTAACCTAAAAAATATATTGTAATTTATTAATAACTTTAATATTCTTTTACTTGTTGTTTACCTTTGTTAGGGTTTGGAGTGACCCAAATTCTATTTGGGTCAGGTCGGTCTCATATCCAATATTAAGGTTATTTAGTTTCTCTATATATTGATATTTGAGTCGAAAAACTCATTGTACCTTGATTTCCAACTAGTGATTTCTCCTCTGTCAGTAATTTTTTCCCGTTAGGGTTTTTCACGTAAATCTTGGTATCCTTACTTCCGCAATTTTCTTTTTTCATTTTGCGTTCGATTCTCAACAACCTTAAACTATAAGAGGGTTGATCGAAACTCAAATCATGGGTTGGATAAGTCCGACTTATTTTAGATTTGGTTAACCTATGAGTAACAACGAATGCTGCACCGTCTTTTGTCAGTATAAGCTATCTTCATTTGAGTTAACTTACTATGAAGTGCTCATTTTCAATGAAAACAAAAAAAGTGGGTCACAATGTAAATTATAATAGCTAATGGTAACAATAGAAAACTCAAATTCTATACTTGACCGGAAGATCCACTTACCCCGTAGGGTTCCAGTTGCAAAGCTCTCTCTCTCTCTCTCTCTCTCTCTCTCTCTCAGAGTGTTTATCCGAGCTAGAGTTCTGAAAAAATGGCGTTCTTGCTCAAAACTACTGTGGCATCGCATTTCCGATCTCAATTTCAGGTCTTCCTTCTTTCACAAATGATGCAGTTATTTTCTTAAGGGCTTCCGTGATTTTGAAAGCTTTCTAAATTGTGTTCTGACTGATCAGAAAACGGGGGAGGATTTATCACAGTCGCGGCGTCGATTCCACATCGAGCCAGGGGCTCGAGAAAAAGCTGTGAGACTCTTTCTCATTCGTCTCTCTTTCTTTTTCACTCTTACTAAGAACTTGTGGCGTTTTATTGATTGAGAAATCTTTCCTCTTTGATTTCATTGTCTGGATGGGTGACGATTATTTATTTTTCTAGAATTCTGGACATTGTGGATTTTAGGATGCTCATTTTAAGAATTGTAGGCCGAAGCAAAAGTTTACATATTTAGATGCATATTTGGACAATTTTTTTTCCAAGGATGGTCTGATTGATAAATTACTACAAATTCCCAAAGATTCTGAAAGCTTATGGGCAGTTTTGTTGATTGTCAATTTGTATGTTACTTGACTTTAAAAAAAATTTCCCATTAGAAACTCAGGGTGATGAATAGCTTCCTTGGAATTCTGTGTAAAATTGTGAAGCATGAGCGTCACTCATAAAGTGTCCACCTTAGTCATAAAGAGATTCTCGTAGTTAGACCCCGAACAAGTTGAGCTAGGTTATTAATTGGATTAGTATGTTTCTGTACCAACTCTTAAATTAGATCTTGTCTTTGTTTCCAGATCTTATCTTTATTTTTTTGTAAACTGGAGTAAGCTCATAGTGTTGGAAAACATTTTTGATTATGATTGTTGTGTGAACTCTTCGCCTGCTATTGAATTCCCAACTTGATGCTTTCTTATTGACCTCCTATACTCTGTGTTGTTCTGGTGTTATTGAGGACACTGCCAATAAACAAACGCAAGCCTGTCATAAGTTTTGATCCATCTTTTGACTGATTATTATATGGGTTGTGCAATTTTGTAAATATACTGATTGTGTGCAATTCTATACTGAGTTGAGTAATAACTTGCAGTTGTTAGCAAAAGACCCGGCTCTAAAACGGTTCAAATCACACAAGAAAGGTGCCAAAATGATCAAACAAATTGGAGACGTTTTAACTCTTGTAGTTGTTACAGGTATTATTAATTTCTTATAGAAGTGTGTCATGTTGTTTATCAATATTCTACAATGCATTACGCTGTTTGTTTTTTGCTACCTTAAACGGTCTTGATAAAATCAATATACTTTTGATTATGATGAACATCACGACACGAGATGAATAATTTTGATTATTACTAAAAATTCTGTTACAAGACCAATTTTTGCTAGATTTTATAGCTCAATTACAGGAGTTGAACATGGAAGTTTTATTGTAAAATATAATGATACCTTAGATGATCGATACAAGAATATATGTCAATTGGTCATCTGACTCATCAGTTCCATTGAACTATATAGAAAGTCGTATGGATAGAAAGTCATGGCAGTTAATGTCTTATTTTACTCATTACCACATCCAGTAGAGCTCTCATATCTTAATGTTCATTTTTCAGGTTTTTGTTATGAAATTTATGTTAGAGCTATCATGAAAGAAGAAGCTCGGAAACAAGCTGAGGCTGCTAAGGAAAGTGCATGATGAGCTGTGTATTTTGATGGGTGTCTGTTAAACGATATACCATTAGTAACCCAATGCTTAATAAGCAAAACAAAGCCCAAACACTTGCAAACTCTCATATTCATGACTTACTTTGATGTCTCTCAGGTATTAATCATCAATAAATATTTTGTCTTGAGTGCTTTTTTTTGTAGATGTTGTGTTGTGATGCGGGCACGGAACGGACTGCACGTGATGGATGAACGCAATGCTTCTCACCTCCTTGGATAAGGACGCGGTTGCAAGTTTCTTTCGTGATATAACTCACATGAAAGAGACTTTATATATAACTCACCAAAGGGTTCTTTGGATATCACTCACCAAAAGAAGAAAAAGGATTTCTCCAATTCTCTAAAAGCAAAAGCTTTTTTTTTTATTAATCTCCGACTAAAACATAAGAGTAGGTGGCTTTATATAGCCTTTTGCGAATATAAATTAGGAAACCAAAAGAAAATAGGAAACCTATAAAAAAAATAAGAAACTAAAAAAAAGATAAAAAAATCTACTAAAAATCTTTTAATAAATCTTTTTAAATTTTTAGTTTGTTTTATCTTCTAAGGCTGAGATATCTTCTCTTTCTTTAAGATCTTGTTGTGATTCTCGACCAATTTGAAATCTTTCTTTGATCTTTGATTTGATATTACATTATGCTGTTTCCAGATGATATAGTTACTCATGAATCAACAATAAAGTTCTGTAAGGAAACGAGGAATTCGGATAATCATTAGAATGCAAAGGGAGAAAACCTGGTTAGCTGCACACTAGAGTGATTTGGCTTCACAAGTGAGTAGGAAAAGTTCATTTTAACCAAGCACTATTTTGACTAGTTTCAGACCATTGCCCCATGATAATGGGGTCTCTCACAAGTACATAGATGGTATGAAAAACTGAAGTTAGAGAGGTTGGAAGGGGTATAAATTTGATGGAGATCAACAAGTCGACGTGTCCTCATTCAGCTACATCGGGTTTGAACAAATGAGCATCAAGATTAGATTCATTCTCCTGATTCAATAGACGTACAAAATGGTTTGATAGTACTCAGAGGTAAGAAAGACGTAATCTCGTAAGCATGTTTTGAAGAAATACTGATGTCGATTGTCGAAAGCACACCAGTGGGTGCAAAAGATTCGATATAGATGTATTATTGAGTGGGATAACAACCCCAAGGTTATGCTTCATCGGCAGGTCGGACAAGCCTTGACCATTTTTAGGTGGTCCAAGGTCGGGCAGCCCACAGGTTCGTTATTTTACCTTCAATGTCGTGTGCCGCACTATACTGAATCAACATTGACTTTTTATAAAAGTTAGCAAAGCTTGCGAGAGCGACCCACCTATAAAAACATTACAGACCTAATCCGAGGTCCGGCAAGACCTCAACCAGACCTTAAAAAAAACATTAACTTGGCCTGCCACGGATGACCTTGTACAGTCCGTAGAATAGGCAAAAGTGGTTGAAGGCCTATTTTGGAGTTTGCTAGACTGATCTATGTCATTGAGGGAGCATAATTTTATATTTTTTTTGAACTAACTTAAATAAAATTGTGTAGATTTTAATGTAAAATGGATAATATTAATTTCTTGAAACCATTTTATTTGTTTGATTATTGTCACAATTATTATCTAATATTCATTTTATACTATAAAAATAGACAAATATTTCCTATTTTTCCAATAATCTAGCTGTAGTTTCCGTATCCTAAGCAATCTATGAGGTGGAGCAATTATCTTCAAATGGAAAGAAGAAGAATAATAAAAAGAACCTCCTTTTAAATCATCTTTATCTCCAAGTCGATTATCCTGAGGCATGTACTCTTTGTGACCCTGTTTTTGCTCACTCTCTATGGCCCCAAATTATCCAGAGTTGGTTTGACTGAACCCACTAAATCTCGTAACTAATAACAAGTAATAAATAACACCCCTAATTAATATTATTTAAGAGAAAAACACGTAAAAATAATGAAATAATATTTAACACATGGTCTCAATATCATCCCACTTCCTTACAAAACTCCAGAAACTCATAATTTACTTTTTCCACTTCTATCACCTCGTCGGTTTTCAGATCGGATCAAACAGAATTTAAATGCAACGTCTTTAATTCACTCAGTACAATATTATTCGTTTTGAGTTAAAGCCCGTATAATTTTATTCTTGAAATTAATCTAAAGTGTGTTGTACTTAGTAGGAAAGACAATTCTCCTTATAAATAGTGGATTTTTTGGTAGAGAGAAGAAAAGAAAGTGGTATGGTTGCTTTCTCTAAATTGAATTTGATTATTGTATGACACATGAAGGAAGAGATGTCTAATAAGGCAACTCCTTTCTATGCACAACTACTCATCCTTTCCATAAACTATGATCTTCCCACATCAGCCATTAAAGCAAAAGATTCTGCTGATCTATCTTCTTCTCCTTCTTTTCTTCTCTTTTATTTTTTCTGGGTTGGACAATCTGTGCCTACTCTGTCACCGGACATCATGTGTGGCAATAAGAAACATGAATCATTAATTTGCAGCTTCTGAGATGCTATGTAACGAGGGTTGCCATGTTTTCGACGTTGCTTTTGCTGTCTTCGGTCTGCTTTTCTCTTGCTTTGACACCTGAAATGTGAGATTGGATCAGAGACATTTTAATAAAATATTCATCTGCTGTTGGTTTTACCATCTGTTTTCAGACAAAAAATCGTAAAAAAAATTGAGCAAATTGACTGAAATCATACTATGGTCTGCAAATTGACTCTTGAAAACTGATTCATCTTTAAAAAACATATATGGAGGAAGAAAATTGATTTAATGGAACTTTCACCTGATTGTTTTGTTGATCAGATCTGCTACCCTGTTTCTCTGCAGATTCAGGTTTGTTTTTCTTCATCTTTGCTTGTTTCTTTGCCCACAAACACTTCATAACCTCTGAAAAAACCCATAAAAAAACCATCAATATTGTTATAAAAAAATGTTTTTGCAGAACACGAACAGCTTGGTTTGCAGTTTTTATGGAACCTTGCCCTCAGAGGTATCCATCAAATCAAATATAGCCTCACAATCTTCGGAAAAGAAGAAATTGATGACAAGAAACCCTTGTCCATGCTTAAAAAGCCCATCAACCCAGCAGAGAGAGGATCAAGAACCAGCAAAGAGAGGATTAAAACCAGAGAGAAGAAGACAGCTGACCTTGAGAGGTAATGAGTCTGTAAACTTGACCAAGAACAAGAGTATCCCTCGGTCGAAGAAGCTTGATTCGAGTAAAACGAACTGAACTGGTAGAGTTCTGAGTGGGGAGATTAAGGTTGTCTTTTGAGGTGGAAATGGTGGTAGAGATGAGAAGAGCAACATAGTGACCAGGATTCATCTTCATGATCTCATTTGCAGAGACAGGCCAGTAAAAGCTCTCAACTTTCCCATTTGGGTGTTGAATTAACAGAGTTGCAGAATCAATGGCTTGACAATTTCCCATCTTTCTCTCTCTAGAATCAGCTTGAAGAAGAAGAAGAGAGAGAGAATGACCAGGGGAGAACGCAGGCCTGAAGAAAAAAACCAAGCTTTTTATAGCCACCAGGAGGAGCAAGGTACTTTGCTCATCATGATTTCTCATTATAATCAAATATTGATGTCTAATTTTCTTATCTTTCTTGACAACTATTTGACTCAAAAGTATAATAATTTAGTAATTTCAAGGCAACTACAGGGGTGTTATTGTCCACCATGTCATGAAATGTTGAACCATGATTGGTTGATATAAATTACACCAATCCAACAATTTCTCCATCCTTATCCTAGTTATTATCTCATGAATTACCAACCATTTTTAGCATAGTTGGTATCCAAGATCTAAAAATTATCAATATCAAAAAAATTAAAATGGTTAGAGATCGAACGATAATCGAAAAAAGAAAATACGATGTGAGATATATGATTTACGTGAAAAAACCCTTACGAAAAAAAACCACGGACAAATGAATAATCTACTATGAAGATCAAAATACAACCGTGAGTTTTGTGACTCTAGCTTACATCAATTTATAAAAAAAAAAAACAAAATCTTAGATGAGATCTACAATGCGGGCCCACTGGCTCGACCTAATAGAATTTGGGTCATACCAAAATTTAAAATAGATTTTTGGACAAAAAAAAAGGTTAAAAATTAGAGTTGATGAATCATGAAATGTGAAAAATATTGTAGAATGTCATACTCAAAATCTATGAATGATGTGTGCATATCATAATTTGCTAGGACCACTTTAGTTAGGGGAAAAAGGTCTAATTTTTCAACATTTCAATTATCTAAAAAAAAAACTAGAACACAAATTATTCAATCAGTTGGATTCTAATTTGAAATGAAATAGAAGTAAATCAAATGGTTTCAAACTTCATATTTATATAACATGAAAAATTCTATGGAAGTCATGTGTAAGAATGAGATGATAGATTCCTAGAGAGGTGTGACAAGTGCTTGCATGTAATGAGTGGATGTCTCATGTGATATTTTAGGAGGTTGAAGCACTCATCCCTTCACCTTTATTTTTGTATGTCTTACATGCTCTCTCCCCCCTTCCCACCATCTTTTCCAAAAAGTAAATAGATCACAAAATTTTCTAAATCATAAAGAAAATAATTCATTTTCTCTTAGATAATTCAAGAAATTTGAAAAACTATGATGTCGTGTTGACAAATTGAGTTGTAGAATTTAAGAAGCTCGATCAACAATCATGTTTATTAAGCTCAAAATGAATGCTTACGAATCACCAACCGCGATGAAATTGTAATATCACTTCATATATAACAAGCTAGTCTATGAACAATTAATCTTTTGATAGTAGCGAATCAACCAATCTCATAATATTACATGATGATGTTGAATCATGATCAAATTGAATGGATTGGAAAAGGGTGGGTGGGAGATGGGAATGTTTAGAAATCCATGAGAGAGAGAGAGAGAGAGAGAGAGAGAGAGAGAGAGAGAGAGAGAGAGAGAGAGAGAGAGAGATTGATTGTGATGTGGGAGGGGGACCAATGAGAGACTTCCATGCATGCTTCCTCAAAGAATATACAAATCATCATGTAATGAGAAACTCAACCCTTTGTCACGTCTTCTCTTAAATCAAGTATTTCAATTATTATTATTTTTCCTTTTTATTAATCATTTTTCCATATTTTTGTAACATTCTTCGTTGCTCTCAGTAAAATATTATTTACTTTGGACATTTTGTCTTTGGAGTTTACCCAAAACACGTTGTATTAGGTAGAGAGGGGAATCATGCTTATAAATCATGCATTTTTCTACTCTTCCAAGTGATGTGGGATTGTGCCCCGTAATATGGGCCGGACCCATACTTGGGCATTTCTTGACCTTCACAGGGCGGACTACCACAATTTTTAATCTTTGTTTTCTAAAAAAAAGAACAAAGTAGAAAGCCATGTATTTTTTGGGTGGCTAAAATCGCTAATTTATAGTATATTATTTTCAATTTTCATGTTGTTATAATTTAATTATCGCTCGTTTAAAAGGCACATCCTCTAATTAATCCAATTGACATAGACATATCTACTCTCTAGAATAACAACCCGAGCTGACCTCAAGTTGTTAGGCTCACACGCAAGAATAATTCAAAATGTTAAACGATCAAACTCATCTAATTTATGGCTCACAAACTAAATTAATTAATTTTTTTTTCACGTTCATCTTAGTTTTGTTTATGTAGCTCGTTTAACAAATGAGCTATTCTCAGCTCGGTAATTTAGGATTTTTCCCGAGTCCTTTAAGATGTCTAATTTATGAGAATGGAAATGCTATTTAATTATAGAATATAGTTTATTTGGATATGAAATCAACCCTCTTTCTCTCTCGTTATTGTAGTCAAAGAAAAAGAATAATAATCACATGCTTGAGTGGTTTTATTGATAATCTCCATCTCATCACATGCCTAAAGTTGTACTTATTCTTAGTAACGTAATTATAGAAAAATTAAGCAAAATAATATACGTGCATGTTGGTGGTGATAATCAATGAAATGCATCGAGTTGACCATATCAATCATCTTTGTGCCTATCATAAAATTTAAAAAATAGTGAAATAAGTGAAAATTGATGGGTTATTGTTGTTTTGTGTTTAATATTAGAAGAAAGTCCAATGTTTTTGTATTTTTTTAAAAATTATTTTGGTAAAGCATAAAAAAAAAAATTAGAGGGGGGAAATGAACATCTCCTCCTTTTCTTCAAATATAATTGGGTGGGGCCCAATTCATTATTTGTGGGACCCATGCCCATTCACCAATCACCACACCCAAATAAGAGAATCGTTTTGTAATTTCTTGTAATCTTAAAAACACGGGGAGGAATTTCTATTTTGTTTTAATATTTTTGATTTTTTTTATTTATTTTATGTTAAATTTCTCCAACGTGGAGATTCTTCTTTGCAAATTCATGGGGAGAGAAGAAATGGGCATTGTGTGAGAGCTGTCGGCATCCTCTTGATCGCCAACACTGAGCGGTCCAATGCCTAATATTTTTTCCACAAAACTATGTGGCACATGTTGATCGGTAATTTTTGGTCGCATGCACAGTCGACCGGTCCGCCAATGAAATGTGCACGAAATGGATTTCAGCGTTGGACCGGCTGATTACTTGCGGACGAGCACCAATCGACCGGTTACACGTGATTCTTTGCTCACCGAAGAAAATGTGTAATCTCGATGCGGTGTTTTATGATTTCTCCACGTACTTCTCCTTTAAGGATGGCGATGTTGGTGATGAGTTAGGTGAGACTTTATGGGGATGAATAAAGCGTATTTGGAAAGTCTCTGTGAAGAAAGAATAAAAGAGAAATGTGAAGGGAGAAGGACAGAGAGTGTGAGGAAGCAAAGAGCTGATGTGAGCGATAGGTAGAGAAGAGAAAGTGAGAAAGAAGAGAGTGAGGAATGAGTCTGAGAGCCGAGAGCTAAGGAAATAAAGATAAAAGCCAAGAAAGGAAGAGAGAAGCTAAGAAATAGCCAAGAGAAGAAGATGAAGGAGAAGAAAGAAGAAGGGGCAGGGTCTTCTCTCGCGTGTTCTTCTGGTCAGGAGATTTTCTCTATTTCTGTTTAAGGATTTTATTGGAATAATTGTAGAGGATAAAAGTGTGATGGATGTTAATAATGTTGTTTGTGACGATATATGCTATGTTAAGGCTTGGATTTATTCTCTGATGGTTTGATGTAGTCTTTTTGTTTGTTGTTGGCCACTGTTTTATAGATAATGATGATGAAATGTTACTCTGTTGATGAATGAACCCTGTTAAGATATGGTTATTGGACATTGAGGAAGATCGATATGCTCTTATTGGATTTATGTTCTGTGTCTCAGTTATTGAAAGATAAATGTTGTTGAGGTTTTGATTTTGCTGTTTAATTACTGCTTGGTTAGGAATCTTTGATGATATATTTAGTTATGAATTGATTATCACGGTTGAGGGTTGTAGACTGATTTATGATGTCTGTCGTTTACGAAAATCATAAATAGTGAAGTGAAGAATAAATGCAATAAATGAGGAATAATGGTATAGAAGTGGTTAAGGATTTTATGATTTAACTGTGGAGTAGTAATTGGTTCGTTGATTAATTATTGATGATTATGGATGTTCTATTGCCTTGTAGGTATTATGTTAGAAAGTTAGGTATTGTTGTTGGATTTTGGTTCTGTATGTTGTATATATCCTCTGTGAGTTCCAGTTATGAAGAATGTTATTATGTTAAGTGTTATAGTTATGGAACTCTGTGAGTTTGTTTTTGGTGTTTATATTCTGTATATGATAAGCTATATAGAGAGAGGTTTTGAGATAAATAGGGAAGTTGTTTAAGATTCTGTAAAATTGGTATATTGCAAACTGCTGGGTATTAAGTCTTGGGAAAACAATTGGTGCTTTCTTTCTAAAGATAGTACTCAATTTTGACATATTCATCGTTTTTTATGTCTGATTTTTTTCTTGTTTTTTAAGCCTGGTTTTTTTGTATTCTTCTAGGAGGAATAATTTTTTCCCATTTCCTGTTACATACTCTAAAGGGGATTAAACAAATTTGTGTAATTGGCTTCAGTTTCCAGGTGATTTTTTATTACTTTTCCTATTGAAGTTAATTTTTTGACTGCTTTTTAATTTTTCATTCTTTTGGTTAAGTTTTACTGCTTTCTGGTATTTCTTTATTTAACATTTTTTATCATATCATATCGTCATTATAGTACTCTTACAACATAGGGATTTTCATTTAATGTTTTTTGTTTTAATTTAATTGCTACAAATACAATTACTCTTTTTCTGGTAGATTTTCTGCCTAATAGATTTTTTTTCGTTCTTCTTTTTTGGAAAAATAAAATCTGCCCTCTATCCTCTAACGATATCTTCTGCCCGAGGAAGAGAATACCTTTGTATTCTCATCCATCTTCTTATGTCTGTTTTCTCTTCTATCCCCTTCTACTCCTTCCCTCCAACCCAAAAATCAAACTATCCCAATAACAACTAGGACTCATAGTATTGGCTTTATCTCTTTGTTATCTTCCTTAAAAGCTTTGAAGTTTTTTAGAGCTGCTATCGTTGGCGGTAAACGGGGAGACTTGGTTCTTGGAGCGCACTTGGTTTCTAGTATTTCATTTTTTAACATTTTATATGCTCACTTTATATCTCCTCTTTTTTATTTTTCTTTTATCCAGACTCATTTTTTTTTTAGAGCCATTTCAGATTTTTGTCATTTATGGTTGTGTTGGTACTTTGTGCTGTCCTCTCCCTTAGCGCTCACTTCCGCCATTTCAGATTATATCATCCTTCTTTTTGGTGTTGCTTTCCGGAACTTTGTGTTAAAAAAAATTTGTTGTGTTATAGATAGATTTTCTTTTTTGTGTTGTTTTCAATCACTTGTTGAATTTGCGCTTACTCATGAGTTTTATTGTTTGATTTCATTTATTCCTATTGTTTTATTTGGTCTATTACTTTTAAAAATCCAAGTTCTTCCCACCATTTCTCTCTTGTTTTTCCTTCTTTTTCCCTAGACTTCTGTTTGTTCCTGTTTAGGATACCTTCTACCCATGACCATATTCTATGAGCTATCCTTTTTGGTTCTTGACTTTTATGCATTCCACTACTGTTATGAATTTACTGAAATGGACAGCTGGATATGCTCTCAACTATGAGCTTTCCATAATTCTTTTATGGAAGATGTTTTGCCTCTTAGAACCTTAAACAAGGTTTCTATTAAACTCATGATTGTTAACAAAAACTTGTGAACATGTTTGAATATATTCAAAAACCAGTTCCAGTTGAAGCTCATCCTAAATTTATCATGTGTTGACTTATAATTCAAAATCAGACCCATATCTTGCTCATGTTATTACTTAGTGTATTTTTTATAAGTTTTTTGCTCCGCATGCTTGCTTGATTCAATCGCGTTCTCTTTTAACATAAGTTATCATAATCTTTTCATCGATAGAATTCTATGGATTTGTGCTTCTTTAATAGCCTTTCGAAGAAAAACGTGTTATATCATACCGATGAAACAAATCTTGACATATTTCCTAACATGAATGAAGACTGGACTGTTGAAGTCCGTGTCTTATGCAAACCTTTGCAAAAAATTGCCCGCCTTAGCCCAACAAAATATCAGAAACTATTTCTTGTTGATTCTGAGGTATTTTCTTGTCCATTCTTTTGTTTTTCGTCTTTCTAATTTTTCCCAAACATTCCTAATTTTTTCCTGCTTCAGGGAACATGAGTTTATGTCACTTTGTTCTTTTTCCAATATAGACATTTTCCATAATACCCTACAACTCGGAAAGAAATATTATATCTCAAATGCCTTAGTCACCGAAAGTAAGCCAAAGTTTGGACTTGGAAATCAACTTTATGAATGGATGATCAATGCCCGTACGGTTGTTGAAGACGTGCCCATGTCAGAGATTGAGTTTTCTCTAAAAACATTTGCTTTCACTTCTTTCCATCAATTGCAATCCCATGCTGGAACACGCCGTTTAGTTGGTAAGAAATTTTTTTTATATTATTTGTCTCTTCTGTTGTTTCATTTCCCTTGGTTTTTCCTTAGTGATGTTTTTTTTTTGTTGCCTTTTAATTCATGAATTAGAAATAATTGGTGTAGCAGTTGCAATATTTCACATAAAAAATATGAATATAAGGGGCAATACATTGCAAGTTAGAGAAATCTTGCTTGTTGATTCAAGATATTTCTCTATTTTTAATCTTTCGCCCCTATTTCTTTGTTTCTCACAAATGTTTTTCTTGTAGTTTGTCTTCTATAAGACTTTCTATATGGGGCCAGCTTGTATCAAATGAGTGTAAAACAATTTTTTCAGTGATTGAGAAGCGTCCTGTCGTCATAGCTACAAATTTGTATGTCTCGTCATTTTATGATATTTTATTTTTAAGTCTTGCATTTTCACAATCCTCTTCCGATAGATGATATATGTTTTTTTTATAGGAGTATCTCTTTCTATTACAACAAATATCTCCATCATCATGGAATCTACTCTTTTTGCTTTTGACACTCTTCAAAAATGGTTTCGCCTTTTACATTTTTTTAAAATTGTTTTGTTTTTTATCTTCACTCTCTTATTTTGTTTGGTCTATTGAAAAAAGATTTTTATAACGAAAAGTCTTTCGCTATTTTTATAAAAGAAAATAAAAATTTTAAATTTTACACGTTTTCAAATGTAAGAAAAAATCGAGTTGTTACAAGAGGTCAGTTGCATTTTTTTATTTTCAAATTTAACCACATTAAAATCACTTTTAAGGTATAGCTTACTCATAATTGTTGCATCGATTATCAAATTTCGTGTTGTTTTTTTAAATATAAATAAAAATGATTAGAACCAAACTTAAAAATGTTTTAAAGAAAGTAGGATAAGAGAACATAAGACATCATAAACAAGTGGAAACACAAAACCTTTTAATAGTTTGTTCACACGTTCTTATGTAGTTAGTGATGGCCCTACCATAACAAATATTAATACATTGTCTTTCACTACTATTAATTACAAATATAGATAGAAAGTGTGTGTTTAAAGTATTCTCTTTGCCCATTTGTTAAGTTGCTTTTGCATATCTTCATCATAATTTATCTACATCAAATCACAAGATAACACTATGGTTGTTTGTTTTTCATGTAAGTTTGTACATTTCTTTATCAAATATAACTCTACAATTTTTTTCATATGGTTTTGTTGTTTTTCTTAAAAGGTTGTTGACTTAGACTAATGTCCTTGTGTAGAATGCTTATTATCTTTCTGTACATATTTTTTTCCAGATAAACTAAGGTACTTGCTTCCATAAAAAATCTCATACCAATACTTGAGTTAATATAACAACATTATAACAATTTTGTAACAAGAAATCTAAATTTTTTCCTTGGTAGTTTTGGAAAGATCGATAGTTTGGAAAAAATTATTCTTCTTACAGCAAAAATCTTATTGTTGGTAAACATTTGCTTCATGTTTCATTTACAAATTTGCTTTGGAAGACCCTAAGATTTTGTTGTTTTTGTTAAAAGATTGTTCAATATATTGCTAGAAAAGATAATGCCGACAAGACTAATTTGCGTTGCTAGAATTCTCATGATCTTCCTCTATAGATTTGCTTTAGTAGAAGCTAAGGTACTTGTTTATACTAAAAATTCTTTTCATAAAGCTAGAGTTAATATAGCAACATTAAAAAAAATTACTAATTCACAATCTGCTTTTATCCGTTGGTAATTTTAAAAAGATTACTGCTTTGGAAAAAATTATTCTCCCTACAGCAAAAAACTTGCCGCTGGTAAACATTGCTTCTTGTTATCGTTTCAAGATATTTAATGATATATTGTTAGTTCTTACATCTTTCTCATCTATTTGGTTATGATTGTTTTATGTATTATAAATATTTGTATAATCAGCAGCATCTCTTTTGAACAAATATCAAATGCATATTATAATAAAAACAAATGAAAACGACTGCTCCCTGTGATTTAAATATGCATAATGTACATATGTAAACATGTTGTTGATATTCTCTATTTGAAAAGGAAATCATCGAAAAATTAAAAAATATTAAAAAAGAAAATGAGAAAATAATAAAATAGTGCCTCCTATTATTGTTTTGATGTATTTTTTTGGAATGTTGTATCAGGTTTTGTTTTCGAATATCATTCGAAACTCGTACTGTCTTTAAGAATTTGATATCTAACAGATTCAGGTAATTGTTTTTACTGTTGACCATTATATTTCGTATAGAGTAACTAAGAATTGAAATTATATTTGAAAATGAAATTATGAAAATATTAGTAAATAGTAAAAAAAAGAAAAGAAAACATTAAAGTAATAAATTTGATATTATCTCTTATGAATTGCACAAAAAAAATATGTCTAGCTTAACGCGTACGTGCATAGCACGTACCGAAAACTAGTACTATATAAAAATAGGGGAAATTAATCAAACAAATCATCAATTATTTGTTCAGCAACAAGTCAAATGTTAAATTAATTTTGTAAATAATTAAAATATTGAATTATAGTAAATAAATGACGTAAATTTTATAGTCATATTTTTCGTTAAATTTAAAAAAAAAAATCCACAGCGGATAGGTCATCTTTTTGCAATAAACCTGTACATGAAGTAGTTGTACTCAAAAACTTACTTTCTGCAGTGAAAACATGTCTTTTGTTATTGAAAGTAAGTCATATTAAAAGAACTTGCTTTCCTCAGTGAGTTTTTTTCGTAACATAAATAGTATTTTCTGTAGCGGATACTTGTTTTCCATTGTGAAATCTTATTTTACTCAACACGATCCCAACCTAAAGCACAATCTCATATCAGTTAATGTATCGAAATATATTCTTATAGATACAATAATTAAATGATTTGTAATATCATATTCGAACATAACGTTAGCCGACTCAATCTTGAAGACCGATGAGTAAAAACAATCTAATATAGGTTGGAAACAGATCAATTGATATATTAATCGTGCTTGAGGTTGGGGTTGTACTTTACACTCAGGTTATGCTGAGGAAATTACCCTTTCTTTAGTGGAAGCAAGTATCCACTGCAAAAAAAATATTTTCCGTTGCGAAAACTAGTTTTCCATAGCGGAAGGCATATTTTCGCTGCGAAAAATATTCTTTCTGCAACAGATACTTGGTAGATTATTTTAAAATTTTAAACAGAAAACATGACTGCAAAATTTATATCATTTATTTTTTATAATTAGAAATTTTAGTTATTTACAAAATTACATTAAAGTTTGATTTGTCAATGATTCAATATTTGAGGCATTGTTTTGTTAATTGCCCTAAAATCAACATAAACTCTCTTTTCTTGTGTAATTAATTTCACAAAAATATCTTGAAAATCATGTATATTAATTACTACACTTTTCCTAATCATTATTCATTTTTAATAAATGAGGTTATATTTTTTTTAGAAAAAAATAATAAATTTCGAAAATTCTCTAATAAAATACTATTTCAATAGTCTTAGATTTTATTAACAGATTGAAATTCAATTAAAAATACAAATAAATAAGAAAAAGAAAATTAACATAACCACCATCATACTATAAAATATGATAAGTCAATCACTGAACAATTTTTACTAATAGCTTAAACACTAAAATATGATAAATAGACGACACAAAAATCACCGCTACCAATTGAAAGATTATCGCGAAGATGATGCAGAAATATACTCTCTGTAATTCTAATTCTACTTCAGTTTTATGCTAAAATTGCAATAATTGAAGCAATCTTACTGCGAAGACAATGTCAAGAAGCTCTGACATGGCCTTCTCCTCTTCGAAAACAATTTCCACGTTTTTCAGTCTTCCAAAAACATTGTCGAACGTCGGCATGACTCACCTCATCTCTTGATTTCATCTGTCTAGTTCTCTTCACCATCTTCTCATTCTTCTTCCTAATTTGTCGTCGTCGTCTAGTGCTCATCGGCATGTCTCACTTTATGCTGCGAAAAGTTTCCCCTAGCCAAACGTGGTCGTTCCTCCGCGAAATATTGTCTTTTCACAACGAAAAGTAACCGTTTCACGTGTGGAAAGTAATCTTTTAAATCTGTTTAGTGAAAAGACAAATGTTTCACAGCAGAACGACAACATTTTTAACGGAAAACGTAATTTCGATATTTGCTTCGTCTATTTTTCATAATTCAGTGTTTAAGTTGTTAGCAAAACTTGTTCCGAGGTTGACTTGTCATTAATCCCATAGTAGAATTATTGTTTTGTTAATTTCCTATAAATAAATATCACATGTGAATGGAATTCATACAACAAAGCTTCAAATACTTGTGGGCATATCTTATTTATTGCTTATCATTTTCTCTTTGCTTCACTTTGAATCCAAATTCCAATATTTTATTTATTGATAGCCAAAACGATACGCGTGATTTACACTTTTTTTTTGGTCTCAAATGTTTAATTCTTCTTTCCAAGCCTGACATGGCCTTCTCCTCTTCGAAAATGGTCCCAACATATCTCCAAAATTCATTTGTTTTTGAACGACTCCAATATGAAAGAAAGGAGTATAAGCAATTGTCCAAAAAAACACATTCAAAGTGATCAAAAGTAGGTTTCTTATTCGTTTATCCCAAAGTAGAACTTGGGACAGATCTCGGAGTCGAAGCACTGGTGTTTTCAAAAAGACCAAGTGATTCCGAGTAATATCTTGAACTCGAGTTGCCAAATAAATGAAAAAACAAAACAAGTATTTGCTCAATCAATCAATATTGTCCCCCACAGTAGTAGGTCAGGTGGTTGCCTTGTCAACATTCCTCAATCAATATTGAGGTGAACCCCCTCACCTATATTAACTGATCCATATATATTCTTTCAACCTTAACCACTAAAACCATGGACCCCCACCCTTCTTTTCTCGACAAACCTTCAGCCTACTCATCTGTGCCGACTCCCCTTGACTTTCTCTTAAGGTCGGTAGTTCCAAGACCCGATAAGATTAGTTGAAATAACTACAAAAATGAACCTTCAGCAAAATATCATATCAACACGACCCGTTAACATCTCGACAACTCACTTAGAGCGCAACAGACGGCTCCGGAATACAATTAACGAGAAGGCATACAAGTGGAGGTCACAAATATCAAAACGATGATTGTTGAGAGAAACAAGAATTCAGGATTGACCCAAACAAAAAAACACAGTAGTTAGATGTCTTGTCCACAAAGAGGTGTTGGGGGAATTTCTCAATGTGTGGAGAAGACAAGAACTCAAGAGCCGAGAGATTAGACAGAAGGGAAATATTTGTTTAGATTGAAGGGTAGGGAATAGAACTCCTCACTCCTCGAGTCGCCCTTGAAGGATCGAAATTTGTCCCACCAGTGTTTACCTCTGTCTTTCCGGATCGAGATGTCCTTTCGATGAAGTGTGTTGTCCAGAAAATACGCCAATACACCAGCTACGAATGCTTCCGATGAAAATGGGACATTAACTATATCATTGAACTGCATGGCCAAGAAAGGACAACATTATATCATAAGCAAAATGTAGGATAACTCAATAAGATCAAATAGGGGATAGTTTGTATTTTATACCCATCTTCTTCCTCGAAAGTGGACGGGACCATAACCCTTGATTACAGTGTACTCGTTGAAGTATTGAGGCACTGACAAGCCCATGAAGAAAGAGAAGCCAAGAATGAACTTTGTCCGGAAACTATTGAGATTGCAGAACTGCAGGAAGCTTAGACCGCTCACACCTGTCCGCACGATAATGGATCAAAATATATTATTCATTTGACAAAAGTTGAAAAATAATGTTAGATTTACCTTCCAATTTTATTTTCTAACATGACACTAATTAAATAGTTAATAAAGTTATTAATTATATCAATTAATCATTGTCGCATCAAAAGTTAAAAATTCGTGTAAAATTACAAGGTGAAAATAGTGTTTCTCAAAGTTCAAACATTTGCCTCCCAACAACTGGTTAGATCATCAAATGAAGACATACCCACGTAAGCAAAGAGAACGCAGTATAGAGCAGCTATAATGGAGGCCGGAATTGATGCAAAGAGAGCTCCAAATTTTCCTGCATGATGATGACAAGTTGACAAAGTCCAGAAGCCAAATTGTTGTTTGCTTTATTTGTTTGTATAGCTCTTTCTAGAGGCTGTATTTTATCCAGCAAAAAAATACTAACCAAGTACAGAGAAGAAAATCATAAACCCAGCAGAAATCTGAACTACTCGTCGACTGCCAACGCGAGTCAGTGCTAAAAGACCGGAATTTTCTCTGTCAGAAACGAAGAAAAGATTCAAATAAAATGGAGTTTTTCATTTACTTGATTTAACAGAAAAACACATTTTCTTAGCAAGATGCTTACACTGATACGGTTGATCCATTGGCCGTTCCGAACAACCCAGAAAGTAGAATTGCAACTCCCTGAGAGCAAAAGCAATGAAAAGGCATAAAGTGGAGGGAATACAATAATCTCCAGAAACAATGATGGAAAACTGAAGTAATAATCTTAGTAGAAATACATGAAATCCAATAGCTCCCACCAATCCAGATATGCAGTTCATGATTACTTCTTTAACCATAAATTTTGTGGTTTTTGCCTTATTATTTATCATTCTCCCACAATATGACCATAATCTAGGCGCTGTGTTATTCAAGACAATCACACCTATATCTTCTGAAAAGTAACTTAATCCAGCTACAATGCACAGCTCTTTTGAAAATAAATTTCTCACCCTTACAAAAGAAAAAAGATAGAGCCGTGACAGACTCAAAACAAGTGCATTAGCCCATAAGCAGGGTCTTACGAGGGAGATATAACACATTCTAAAAACAGAATAAATTACCTGCCAACCAATACCACGACTAAGAATTGAAGGCGGCAGAGGAGTTGCACTAGCATATCTCGACACAGAGATGAAAACACCAGAGGACTGCATATACATTTGGAACATAGAGATATTGGGAAAAAAAAAAAGAAAGAAAGAACACTTCAAGCATCAAGTATAATGCAGTATTGAAATTAGAACAAAAGAAATTTTGATAATGAAAGTCTGGCTTTTTCTACAGCAATAGTTGAATAAATGTGTGTTAGATGATTCAAAAATAGCTAAAACAAATTAAAAGATCTCATGGATGGCAACAATATATTATTTTAAGGAACCATTAATCAAAAAAATCAGAGCATTATAGTGGACTACAAGTTTCAGCCAACCAACATAAGACATGTACAGGTTAAAGATGTTTACTGAGGATTTGTATATTCACTTTAAACAAGAGTAGTATCACAAAATGAGAAATTAAAGACGAGAAATTCACTGAACTTGTGAATGATTTTAAATGGAATGGCTGTATAGAACTGGCAGTGATGAGAATAATGCCGAAATAGAGAATGGTGAAACATTGGTATTCTAAGTTTAAAAGTGACTATATCAACAAAACCAAAACATAGAAAAGAACAAAGAGATGGGACAAACCTCGACAAGAGCCACAAACGAAGTCATCATCATGGCAAAAGCTTCGCCCGCATCAAAAGAAGGTGCTCCCCATTGAAAAGGATATGGAACTCTAATCCTAAAAATAGAAATTACATTTCAATCACATCCACTTTTGTCAACCCAAACTCCCAGCCATCAAAAAGCTCATACAAAATGGCACTAGCTTAGAACAGCAACCTTGAAGACATTGAATCGTCATTTAAGTAGTCAAACATGCGAAAAGAATAATCAGGTAAAACAATTTTGTGAGAAAACACGAGCAACAACCCATATCAAAACAAATTGTCTATCAATTTACAACCTACCATGGAGCAGACTCTAGAAGTCCAGCGCGATCTGTGCGGCAGCTTAATTGAGTTGTAGGTGCAGAATTGTTATATGCTCCGCCCACAGTGAGAAGATAAGCATAAATCCACACAATTGCAATCGAGAATATGACAGCAAAACGACAGAAGATGTCTTTCCCTGATTTAATCACATGGGGCATATACTGCACAAAGAGAATTTCTACTTAACAATATTAGCTCATATGCAATATTAGATAATATAAACACAAGTCATAAAAGCTAAGATCCTACATATAATATCAATTAGAACAATGCAAAACAAAAAAAAATGCAACCCGAAAAAGATAAATGAAGAGAACCTCTTCCCAGTTCATATTTTTGGAACATCACGAGATTAAGTGGAAAGTAGTACTTTTTTGCATCGCATGTTATTGGTTATAATGGTTCAAATAAAAACGAAAAAGCTTTTCAGGAATTAAAATGATGCATTGGGTGAGGTGAAGCTAAGTTAGCTTATTTACTGTTCTTCACAGCTGATCTATCCAACAACATACCGCATTATCCAGTTCAGTCAAAACTGGAGGAAATTTTATCAACTTCATACTTAGAAAAGTTCTAAAGAAACCTTGGGGTTGGTTTCTAGTTCTACGTATGGATGTACTTATTCTCATAATGTTTTTTCGGTGAAAAGAAAGATCAACTTCACCTGAGAAACGAAGATCAATATGATGAGCTCAGGAAGTCCAATCTCCACACATTTGGCAACCTAATACCAAAACAGTCTACGTTTAAAATTTAAAACTTGTATGATTATAAATTACATTAAAGTATGTAGAAAATCAAACTCACCCCAGGAAAACCTAACTCATAAAGCCCAAAACCGGCAAGAGCTACCAGGGGAACAGCTGAGAGTGGACTTAAGAACCTGAAGAACGACAATATTAACCACTAAAACATATTTGAGCCTTAAGATTTTAACTTTAAAAAATAGCGGTCTCTTAAATTACATTCATCATATTATAGACTACAGAGATCTGTTTTAGACTCTTCCAAAAAAATTAAATGCATCTGTATCAAGCTTCAAGATGCTTTCATCAACGTACAAGTGAACATTTTACTGAATTTAGACATGTCAGATCTCATTTATTAAAGGAAACCAAGCTTTTGTAGCAAGAACACTAGAGCAAGTTAGATGAAGTCTACAGCAACTTCATGCTATTTTTTCACTCTCATTCCGCACGCACAAAAAACCGTCAAACTGATCTCCACGAGATATCTAGATATCTTGAACTTGAATAACTACAAGGTGACATACTTTATCACATGGGGAAATAAAAACTTTTTAAATAATTTATACACAATCTCATTGCTTTGTTTTATATAGATTTGAATGTACCTTGCAACATTTCGCCAAAGGCCACTAAAGCCCAAGATAATCTGAAGTGTGGAAGCAACAATAAGAGCACCCTGAGTTGCCTGCATTATCCTCCGGAATTTCTGGATGGACACCAGTTACCAAAACAAGTTGAGTAGTTTGCACGAGATACATGCTCAATCAAGCTACCATTAATAATAATGGCATTCCTTTCGTATCAGATTAAAATGAAATGGGGATGATTGTAACTTAACATTAAGCAATTTCATACAACTACTAACAATGATTATAACTTTACATCATAAGCAATATCATCAATGATCGAAAGAGAAAAGCTTGGGGTTAGATCACAATACCACTCTCGGGTCTGGTTCATTGTTAAATCTACCAGCAACGATTATTGAAATGGTTGCAGGGACAAAGGTATATGACCCACCAATCACGGCAGGTAAACAGGTTCCAAACGTGGATTGTAACAGTGTGTTCAAACCAGCAACAAAGAGCAAAGTCTGGATTACTATTGCCTTCTCCTCCTACGAGATGGCTAAAATTGCATCAGTCAAAGGATTACTACAAAGATCGTCAAAGAAGATTATACTCCTGTGAAAGCAGGGAAATCATATTCTCAGTTAAATTTTCTTAAAGTCATACATTTCCACCTCCCATTTGTGGGACTAAAGCACTTGGAATGAGAACTGTAGTCCCAAGCATCACAAGGTAATGCTGAAAACCAAGAAGTATGGCTTCGGCTGCATTCGGATAAACATGAATTTTAGAAAAATAAACGCAACTACCAAAAGACATGAGAATGGAAGCTGCATGAAAAGGAAAAACTACTAAAACAAGTGGAAATATGAGTACCCAGTCTGTATATCGGAATTAATGTTTTTATATCGGCAATAAAATTGTATAAAATAGAATAAACCTGTACAAAGGTGAGAGCTAGATAAAATGGTCGGCCACCATGAAACTTTGCTTTTCCCAAGTGGATACTAGTGCCAAATTGATTTCAAGTAGAAGCTTAAATTTCTCAAAAATAAGCATTGTGGAGATGAGATGAAAATAAGATTGTACGGGCTTGAGACAGAAGTAGTTAATAGAAAAGAGGAAGTTCAAAAAAGGAATTCACTATGCAGAAGAAAGTCAATCTGGACTCCACCAAATAAGAAGGAAGCCAACTCTTAACATCCACTTCCAAATTTTAAAAACAGAGGGAAGTGCCCAAAAGAAAATATCTCTTGCCAATCACAAAACTAGACTCGTATGAAGATAACAAATGTCGTTCATCTACAAAAAGAATTATAGAATACAACTTTCTGAAAGAGGTATCTACTCTATCTATCAGTGTAAAGATAACTTATAAAGCTGCTTCCAAGTTTAAACAATCATACTAAGTAATAAAAACAAGAAGTTAATTTTTTAAACTTACCTTAAATAAACAAACTAAATTTAATAGATTCAGCGTTCAGAAACAACAAAGACCCATATTGGGTAATCTCAGGCTTGTCTAAGAACATTTTTAGAATCTGAACCGACGAAGAAATATAAATGGCAGATAACCGACACTTACGCCATGGCGGAGGGCTAGTAATACAGAACGCAACATTGGGCAGCTGATCTTTCGGCGGGTGTGGCTGTGGCTCCTCTGCCTTCGGTGCTGCACCTCCTGCCATAGTTTGACTACTACCTTTTCTAGTTCACCCTCAAAATCTGAAAACAAAAATTACTCAGAGTTACGAAGCTGCAAACATCAAGAAAACCCAAATCTAAGCGGAATCCACTAGCTAAAAAAGTGTAGAAAGCAGACTTCAATGCGCATAGAGTAGAAAAAACACTGAAACCCGAGAGGACCCGAAGGATTAAATCTCTCCCGTGATTGTTGATAGTAAATAGTAGAAATGAAGAACAGTACTCAGTCACAACGGGGGCAAGAAGGAAGAGATGTAGCAGTAAATGACACTCCAGCTAAACAAATGCTAAAATAAAGGCAGAAAGTGAAAAAGAAGAGGCGCAAAGCACCTTTTAAGAGTATTTGAATTTCAGAAAGCAAAAATCAAATGGCAGCCTGAAAGTCAAAAATCAAAGAATCCACACTCCAAAAGCATTGAGTGGGAAAACAACACTACAGAATGGAGCGAGAATGAAAACCAAGCTGATTTATGTGGAGCAAAAACGAGGTTCAGAAGCAGCTGGTCTAACTTTTAAGAGGGTGTGAGCTGTTAGCAAAAGCTTCAATGGAAAAGCGAAAAAGAAAAAGAAAAAGATAAAAGAGAGATAGAAATTAATACATACAGGAGATTCTCTCTTCCCCACAGGCCCACACAGTCTCTCTCTCTCTCTCTCTCTCTCTCTCTCTCTCTCTCTCTCTAGAGCCACTACTCCCTCTCTGTCTCTCTCTCTACAGATCTGATAATCAATTCCAATAAACAAACCCATCTCATTCATGTCTTCTGTTCTGCTAATGGTTGTCATCTTCCTCTTTAATATTTTTAAATTTAATTAATTGTTTCATTTCAATAATTTAATTTTTAAACTAATTAATTATTATGAAAAATAAAATTAATAATACTAACATTCATGTTTCATTTGCATAAATAACCAGAACTAAAATAATAATTAGAAGAGGATAACTTCAATTTGGTGTAGTCTAACATCGGTATAAAATGATTTAAGATTAGTTTAAATATATGCATACATGTCATTCATCTATTTGTCAAAATAATATATTTTTTCAATTAATTATAGTTATTTTGTAAACAGATCAAGTATTAATTTAGGAAAAATAAAAAATCAACCATTATCATTTTTTCATTAACAAATAGACTACTGAACTATGAAAAATTAACGCTGTTAACATTATTGTCACGTTTGCTGTTAAACAAATTAGTGTTGTGCCGCAGCAGTTCATCATGAAACTGTCGCGGCTCCATAGTTTTAGCAAAATACCACAACAACTACATGAACATCAACGGTTCATGGAGTAAACCATTGTGGTGTCACATGACGCCGCTACGGTTTCGTGTCACACCACTGCGGTGTCATATGACACAGCTGCGATTTTGTGTCACACCGCAACTGTTTAATGAGAAAACCGCAGAGGTTTTTGTTTTTATTAGATTCTTGACCTCTTCAACTTTAAAGAATCATAACTTTGGCTACGGATGTCAGAATCGGCTCCATAAGATATCAAATCAAAGCTCTTTCAGACATCTATGACTTGTCATCGAATTTATCTTATGACCCACCTTTATCAACTCCAAAATCACTCGTTTCAGTCCTCAAATCTACAGTTAAAGACTTTAGAATAGAAACCATTGCGGTTTAACATGACGCCGTCGTGGTGTGTCCATGCACCGTGGTGGTTTCATAGGACACCGCAGTGGTTTATCAACACACCGCCGCCGCGTCATTGTAAACCGCTTCGGTTCATGATAATTGTAGGTTTATTTTTTAAAATTTATGAAATCGCAGTGATTTGTACACAAACCGTCGAGGCTCAACATCATCATGTTTAATGACAAACTTGACAGTGATATTAACGGTGTTATTTTTTTATAGTTCAGTGGTTAGTTTGTTAAAAAAAAAAAATGAATGTTGATTTGTTATCAATAATAAGTGATGATGGTTGATTTGACATTTTTTCATTAATTTATAATGTACATGCAATATTATAATCAAAATTATAAAATAAAAAATAAAAGAATATTATAATTAAATGGGTTTAATTAAATATTTATTTTTCATCATATTTATTAGGGAAAATGACAATTCAACCATCGTTGTTTACGATCAATGACAAGTCAACCACTGTGGTATGTTTTCTAACAATTTAACCATCCACGTATGCTAAAATGACAAATCCGCCATCGCTGTGAGAAAAAAAAACTGAGGGTACTCCAATTTTTGCCTAGAAGTCGCGGTCTCCAGGCAATTTTTGCCTGGACACCGCGGTCTCCAGGCAAAACGACCTCTTGAACTTCAAACGACCATAACGTTTGCTGCGAATGTCGGAATTGGACGCATAAGGTATCAAATCGAAGCTCTTTCAGAGATCTACGACTTGCCATAGGATTTATCCCATGATTCCACTTTTTTGGCTCCATAATTAATCATTTAAGCACTGAAATTTGGGATTAAAACATCGTTTGAAGTTCAAGAGGTCATTTTGTCTAGACGCCGTGGCGTCTCTGGAACTCTCTATTTGTTATGCATGGCGTTCTTGATCAATTGTGTTTCATGGTTACTTCGAATTCGTTATGTATATGTTTTACGAATGCAATGTTTTTATTGGTTTTTTGACCTCTGCACCTTCAAACTATCATAACTTTTGCTACAGATGTCGGAATTGGGCGCAGAAGGTATCAAATCGAAGCTCTCTCAGAGCTCTATAACTATTATAAGGTAGACCCCATGACCGCCTTTCTCAGCCCCAAAATCAATCGTTTAAGCCCTCAAATTTGCGATCAAACATTTTTCTAGACTGAGCAAATGTTTAATCCCAAATTTGAGGGCTTAAACGATTGATTTTGGGGCTGAGAAAGGCTTTCATGGGATTTACCCAGGGATTTACCCATGACGATTATAGAACTCTGAGAGAGTTTCGATTTGATACCTTCTGCGCCCAATTCCGACATCCGTAACAAAAGTTATGCTAGTTTGAAGGTGCAGAGATCAAAAAACCAATAAAAACATTGCATTCGTAAAACATATACATAACGAATTCGAAGTAACCATGAAACACAATTGATCAAAAACACCATGCATGACAAATAGAGAGTTTCAATAGAGAGTTCCCAGGCCTTTTTGCCTGGATGCCTTGTTTCTTCCTTGCCTGGATGCCTTGTTTCTTCCTTGCCTAGGTGCCCCGGCGTCCAGGCTTGTTTCTTGTTTGCCTGGACGCCCCGGCGTCCAGGCTTGTTTCTTCTTTGCCTGGACGCCGCGGCGTCCAGTCAGTTTTGCCTAAGTTAACTTAAGTGCGATGTTGGATTTGTCAATTTCTCATACGTTAGTGGTTAACTTGTTAGCAAATATACCACAGTGGTTGACTTGTCATTGATCGAAAATCACGATGGTTGATTTGTCATTTTCCCTATTTATTATTATTATTTAGGTCAATTTATTTAAATATTTCACAACTTAAATGGAAGTAGGAAGATGAAACACATTCACAATCATTAATCATTGATATTAAGTAGCATCTTTAATTACATTAAATATAAAAAGATTTTATTTTTATTTAATTTCTTATTGGTTAAATGTCACACCATTTGGACTTCAAAAAAATAAAATAGAATAATCTTACACTAGCATCCAAATACACACACAATATAAATGATTTATTAGTAATTAAAAGAAAATTATAAATTAATACAAAATTTGAAAAATGAAGTTGAATTTAATAAAAAATAGCACACTTGACAAATGGCAAATTTTATCATTTGTTGGGTTAAAAAACACGAAAATAAATAAATAAAGCTTAAAACTAGGGTTCCATTGCTCAAATTGTCTATAAGATGCACATACCACCCCTGTCCCACCTTCCACTACACGTGGACCACTTAAATTCACACACTCTCTCGACATTGTCTCTCTATCCCACTTTTGGGATATGCATTTTATTGATAAAAGCATTCTTTGCAGATTCTATTTAGAATAGAAGTTGTTATGGAATTGAAGAAGCAAGGGATATTCTATTTTAAAGTTAAGAAAAGAATTAATTTTTTCAAAAGAAAAACAAGGAAGAAAATAAAAAAAAAAAAAGTGATTTTTAGTGTACACTAGTCTTCCTTATGTGCTATGCATCAAGTTTGATGTATTGTTTTTAGTGAATGAAAAATATACAGAATGAACTATATTTTAATATTTTGTTTTACCTTCAAATGGGGAGAAGTGTTGTGACAGGAAAAACAAAAAGAGGAAAAAAAATACACTAAGTAAAAAGGTAAAAATACACTAAGTAAAATGTTTTTTTTGACAGTTCAAACTTCATTTCTCCTTCTTCCAGTGATTTGATGAAAAAAAAAAGAAGTTTTGGCTTTGCCAGTTGCAAACAAGAGAAAACTTTGTCTCGTTCTTCAGTTTTCTCATACAAGGATATGACAGAAAGTAGATATACAAAGCTTATCATCTGGTTTAACCCTTCTTTTCACCAATTTGTCGAAAACCTAAACCAAATAGTCAATTTTCTTTGCTTTTCCTAAGCATTGAAAATACACTAAGTAAATACAGAACAAAGCATATAGAAATACACTATGAGAAAGACATGAAACATCAATGACATTGCATGAGCCACAGCAGAACAGTAGCAAAAATCATCTATAAAATACAAAACAAAGAGGAAAAGAATATGAATGCAAAAATGGATTACAATGATCATACGAACCTCTTACTAGACATCTCAAGATACAGAGAGCTTTTTCTCAAGGGAGATGACCTGCCATCAATGATGTGAGCGAAGGTTGCAATCGGCCCAAAACCACTAACAAGAAAAATCAGATTACTCAATTTGCGCACAGAAATTAATTCGGATAGATCTCCTATTGCATATGGCCTTTGAGCCTCAAATTTATAGGGCAACTAGTAGACGTGTAATATTGAATCACCAAGAAATTTTAGCTTAAAAAACGTCACACACACGGAGTGGTGTTTAGGAGAATTCGCTGCTTTGAATTAGAAATCGCGAAAAAATAGTTTTGTACCAATCCTAGTAAAGTGGGCATAACTTTCAAAATACGAATCCAATTTAAGCGATTCCACCCCTCATTTCTCAAGGACAGGGAGACCAACAATATTAAGTAAAGATTACAGTAGTATCTTTCAGGAAAAGCAGAAGAAAATTGTGCACTAAGTTGATTCGAGGATCTCCTCGGAGCTAGGGTTTGCAGAAAAACAGTTTTACGGTACTCTTGATCAAACGAGTGTTACTCGAAATATATGAATCCAAATTAATAACTTTCAATCAGCAAATCACCATAACAGATAAGGCAAGCTTTTAGTCTCATAAAACAACAGGTTACTTATAGAAAATCGGATAGAAATAGATTACCAAGTTGGTCCGCACACTCCCACTCAGCCAAGAGAGGCGACTAGTTCGGATCCTTCACAAAAGGACCTCTCCACCTTGGCTTTAACTCGTTCTTCTATCTCCTCACGCCAAATGACACCCTCAAATGAAGATGCTAGAGAAGATAGCACCAAACTCCCTCTCAAGAATGATCAAGAATCGTTGAGGAAGATGGTTTGGTGTAGGTTTTGTGATTAGGCTAGCCAAACACCGAAGGATGAGAGAGCACCAGCTCTTCCACGAAATTGCACAGTAAAATTGGGGGGTTCTAAACTAAAATTAGGGTTCCATTAGAAATAACTAAATACTTATCTAATGAGCTTTACAAGAAAATTATGTATTTGCCCTTAAGTTCTCAAAAATGGGCATGAGGGCTCGGTTTACATGCAAACAGAGCACCTCTATTCAAAAACAATTCAAAACATCCCAAAATAGTCATAATCTAACCAATATAAATTAGTACTAACATGTGGAAATCAAATTTGAACATATCTAGGGAGAGTTGTTGTTCTTGATCAAAGCAAGCTCACCAAACTTGTGACAAAAATCCTCTAGCCGTTTTGGGGTTGGACTCTCCCATGTGAGAACATGCTAAGGAGATTCTTTATCATTGAGTGAAGACTCCTCTTCTAGCTCCATTAGTTTAGGGTTACCTGCAAAATAGTAGCTTGTTGGATAAACAATGATCTTCTTGGCCCTAGAACGGGTGATGGGGCCTTGGGGTGTATCAATCAATATCTTCCAATGTAATCAAAATAAGTATTCTGCAAAAGAAGACTCATATTTGAAAGAAAAAAAAGGTTACAAAGAGAACTCCACGTTGGCCATAAAGAAAAAAATCAAAAAGAGATGAATGCAGAAATGGATTACAATGAACGTCTCAAGATACAGAGATTTTTTTCTCAAAGAAGATGACGACCATCAATATCTTCAAATGCAACCAAAATAAGTATTCTGAAGAAGAAGACTCATGATTGAAAGAAAAAAAAAGCTCACGTTTCCTATGAATTTCCAGAGAAGAGAGAACTCCACGTTGGCCATAAAGAAAGAAACCAAAAAGAGAGATTTAACATAAAGAAAAAAGATTAAAATAAATCAAAAAGATTAAAAGAACATATAAACTTATTCCCTTTTAGGTCCATGGTAGCATGAACCTAATCGGACAAGAAGTTGCTGATCAGGTCCCAGTTAATTGGGATTCCGTTGTCGACTACAACTAATTCCTACTGGGTTAAGATGTAATCGAATCGTGGGGCCTACTTTCTCGATCCCAATCGAGCCATAGTCGAACAATTGTCAACCATGAAAGAAACTCCTTAGGCATGCATGAATGGGTTCAGAGAATCCAAGGACTCGATCACACTTTTGTTGATGATTTCAGAGTAGGGAACAATTGTCAACCATGAAAGAAACTCCTTAGGCATACATGAATGGGTTCAGAGAATCCATGGACTCGATCACACTTTTGTTGATGATTTCAGAGTAGGAATGCCCTTTCTTCCTCAACACTTCAATCTGAATTTCACATGAGCAAATCACCATTTAGCCAACCATGTCTTTAAATGTACCTCTATGTTACAAGTTAGAGAAATCCAAATGATTTGTGCAATTTAGAAAAAATCATTGTACATTCAATCAAATACACACACACACACACTCAATGAATGTACCTAAGCCATCATCAAGGCAACAAAAACACCAGCTGTGAAAGCATATAATGGTCTAAGGTCGCCGGCTGGTCGTGTTTGATGAACTCGCTCTTCAACTTTCCACATCCGAGTTGGATCGATTTTTCCCATGGGGAAATCCGGCAAACCTTCTCCTATAAAGTCCAAAATTGCATTAGAAAAATCATTTTTTAACACAAAGTTCATTATTTAAAAAGGAAATAGTGGCACTAAACAAGCATCAACAGACGTAAAATCGACGTCCAGCCAAGACAACACAACAGATCTCACTTCCAATGGCCACATCTTCGTGACATTCGTACAAGATGTCCATGCAGGGATAGAAAGTTGCCTTCTTCAGACAAGGAATGATATACGAATAGCATACCCTATAAGAAAAATAGTACAAATTACTGGAAAAAATTGAAAAATGAGCACAAAAATAGATGTGAAATTTTGAGATTGATAAAGTGACCATAGTAGAGATGGTCTTGGATATTGTCCCTGTTATTGATTCTATTGTGTTCTTATAAGTCAAATTCTCATCCATTCCATTTTTAGTGTACCTTCTAAAGAAGGACTCCAAATTCCTTGGACAGCACCAAACAAGATGCATATAAATGTGGAAGAAAAGCATGGCATTTCAGAGCATGGAAAATCGAAGAGATTTCATGTAATGATTGAAAGCTGCCTCTTTCACCAAAGATGTGACTCTTGTACTCCTGCTCTAGTGTAGTGGCAAATGTGAAAGGAGAGCTGAGGGCAATTGACCAACCCAGAGCAAGATTTGTGGCTCGACCATCAACATCCTGTATACAGCTTTAAGCATTTGAGAAGAGAGGGAGAGAGAGAGAGAGAGAGAGAGGACATGGTGGACTGCAAAAATTGGAGTTAATTTCGGCCACATTTATCTCTTTTCCTTGAACATAAAGTCTCCTTACTGAGGGTCCCATTCCCTTTGGACACACAGCAATGCATTGAAAGTCTTGGGAAAATCCAGTCCCATTGATTGCAAATGTCCAAGAAGAAATCAATGGGAGAGACCAAGAATGCTATTTGGCTTCATATGAGAGAAAACCTTCTCATAATTATCTGCCTGCAATATGCAATGAACAAGATCATTCACGAGCTCATATACCATCGTAATTTATAACACAAAACATCAATTACATCCTCAAGTAATTTTGATCAGTTAAAAGAAGACATGTAAACTTCTGCAACAGAATCATATGCTCTTCGACACTCAACTTCTTCAACACTTTAAAAATAATAAGTGGAAGTCTCATAAAAATTTAAATATTATCCAGTCAAAATTCCGATGTAGAGGTGCGAGTAAGCTGCATAATTGTTTTTGCACAATTTACACTGTACTCTATTAGATGGTTCCTAATAAGTTACATCTGTAAGCCATTGAGGACTGGAAAACAGTGACACATTTTGATAGCAGGTCAAATCAGTTTGAAGAGATGAATTTAGTTTGACAAACCAGTTAGCAGAGAACAATCAACATCTTTAATATTATAGGACATGACAAAGATAAATAATTTCCAGTATGCCTATATGTATTATTGTGTGGACATGTAGTATTTATACAAATCATTTCTAGCAAAAAAAATCTTGGTAAGATAAAGTAGATGATACTTATCAAATGAAATCCAAGCTCAATTCAAGTAAAGATACATGGCATGATCCATACCTGCCATGAAGAGGATATCGTGGGCACTACACCATTATTAAGAGCATCTAGATAAGATTCTGTTATGCTACCAAAAATAGGACCCGTCATCATAGTTGCACCAACTTGCTTAGGCCTAGTTCTCTAAAAAACAAACTTTGTTAAAGCATCTAGCCCAGCTCTAAATTCGAGCCTTAATTTTTCCAATTGTGTATAATTAAAGTATCGGAGAATAAATAAAGAATCTAGATTAGAGAAATAAACATGTAAACACAATGCTCAAAAAAATACTAAAACCAACCCTAATTTGATCAAGCTATTGGAGATCGTTTTCCTGGTTCAACGGACAAACCAGGGTAAAACATTTTCTATCAGGAAATAGAGCTTTAATGGAGTCATGAATCTGTCAAAAAATATTGTAATAAGATTACCACACTAAACAACAGGTGTTCACAATTCAATTTATTGTTCAATATCGCAACAATAGAAGTCAAACGCTAAATGAATTGCCTTCAATATCCCAAAAAACAAAAACAAACATTATACTTTGTTTTTAGCATCAATATCTCTTCCATTACCTTGAACAAGCCTCAAAGCAAGTTCGAGATAGTCTCGAGATGTTATCTTTCTATTATCCTCAACTAAATCTAAATAAAAGTTCTGCGAACATAAACATTACAAAGATAAATAAAAAAGAAAAGAAAAACAAAAAATAAGGAGGAAACAAAAAAAAAATAACATTAGAATTTTGGAGCTATGGAATGAATGAAATGAAGGGGCATTCAGTACTTCAAATCTCAAAGTACGGTCCTCATAAAACGACATATCATTTCGATTGATTAACATAACTCAATGTTAGTTGAAATATGTTCTATATAGGGATCTACCCCACAAGATAGTTATTTTTGCTTACTATGTCAGGTCCTCATAAAACGACTATCATTTTAATTGATTAACATAGCTTAATGTTAGTTGAAAACTATTCTATATAGGGATCTACCACACAAGATAGCTTTTTTTGCCTACTATTTTCTTGAGACTCAACACTCTATCAGTAAGTAAATACCTTTTTAGGCTTCTATAAACGCACATATAAAAATTGTGTGTGTATGTATACAAACATGCATGGACCTAAAACAATTCATCCATGTTCTAGGTAATAAAAAATCACCCTTAGAAGCCAAACAAAGATTGGGGAGAATTGCCCAAGTTCATTCACTGAACTTCTTCCTCTAGAGGCTTTAACACGGATATGTGAGAGGTGATCAAGTGCAGCTTCGTCTATTCCACCCATCTAAATAAAGGAAGAGCATAAACATTTCACAAAGGATACGTCAAACGAAACTCCTCAAGAAAACAAAAATAGCAAAGCTTACCATGTTCCACAAGAAGATCATTCACCACCTTCGCAATATGTTATCAAACTCCAAAACCAGAAAGCCATAGTGAGCCAACAAATTTCAATTCACATATTAATAGTAAAGATATATTAAGAAAAGATGATGAACCTTATTGAAATGTTCATATTGTCAATTGCCAAGGCCAAAAACCCTATACTGAAGGCTTTGTAGCCACTTCCCTCTTTTTTTCCCCTGCGTGAATAACATAACCAAAAAACACCTCATGTTAATTTCAAATCTATCATACTAACAGACCATAAAAAATAAGCAATGAAAAAAGTTCACCTCAGTAAACCATTTGTAAAACCTGGCCGCATTATCAGTGGGCTCTCCATCTCCATACCTACATCCGTTATCATTTAACCCTTTGAAAGCTCTAACACGACCGCAAGATACCTAAAGGTGAAAAGGGTTATGAAATTCATGTGGCCATGAAGAACAAACATATAGTTTCTTTTCTCAATTTCTCCTCATATTCCTCTTCATAAGCAGCATAATCATCCTATAAAGACGATTCCAAGTCCAACATTTTTAAACCGTGTAACAATTTAGACAGATGTCCCTCGGCTAGAAACGAACGTCTGTCGGCCAATACTACGTTGTTCTGCCCTTAATGGACACCTTTGGTCTTAAGACGACGTCGTTTAGGCCGTTACGGACGTCCGTCTTAATGCAAGGGACGTTCGTTTGTAAAATCATAATCATTTCAAAAATCTTCAAGTGCAAATTTGAGGGACGAAACAAGTGATTATTGAGCCAATTCTGACACTCGTAGCCAAAGTTATAGTCCTTTGAAGTTGAAGAGGTCAAGAATCTCCATAAAAAATCTAATAAACATATATCAATCAGCAAAAACTAAGTTTTTAATTTCGGAGGCTACCTCATATGGGAATTCTCACCAGAGAGAAAGAGCCAACTGTAAAAAATAGGGACTTTGAAGTAGCCATGAAACACTAAAAACGGAGAGAGAGACATCCCTCACATTAAGACGGACGTCCCTCGCATTAAGACGGACGTCCGTAAACGCTTAAACGACGCCGTCTTAAGACCAGAGGTGTCAATTGAGGGCAGAATGACGTAGTATTGGCTGACAGACATCCGTTTCTGGGTGAGGGACATCCGTCTAAATTGTTACACGTTTTAAAAATGCGTGTGCCTTGCATGTGACCCAGTTAATTTGGAGTCAATTCTGGCCGTCGATCCAGATAAGGGACGTCCCTCGCTCAATCCAACGGCCAGGGATCGTCGTCCATCCGTCGCCTATGGAAAATGCCAGATGCAATCCTGGCCGTCAATTCAGATGAAGGACGTCCCTCGCTCGATCCAACGGCTAGGGATTGTCGTCAATCTGTCGCCTTTGGTAATCGCCAGATTCAATCCTGGCCATCCATTTTGCGATCCAACGGCCAATGAGCTTTGTCTCCACCATCGCCTGCCATCACCCTTCTTCTTCGAACTACCATGAAGGACGGCACTTGACGTCGTTGGTCTCCGTTCGACAGTACTTGACAGAGACGAAATCAGGACGTTAAATTCGACGGTCGTAGAAGGAAAACGTGACTACGAGGTCGCCGGCGACAATTTTCCATAGTTTAGAGTTTTAGTTGTTAAAAAAAATTCTTCAAGATTTGGCTTGTCATTAATTGCGAACTAGAAGGTCTGCAATGTTAATTTTCCTAAAATTTAAATAGTATGAAACTAATAAACTAAATTAAACTAAAAGTCTATGATGACATTAAATAATAAAATAATAAATATAAGTTTGAAAATAAAAGTGTCCTAAACAATTAAAATTCTATTACAAATTTTAAATTGAGTTCCATCCTCATAAAAAGTACTTTTGAAGGGCATTAAATTCTACGATAAATATTTAGTTGAGCTCACTCCTGCATCAACTGTTAGGGATTATCCATACTAAAACTCGATAAAAATGTCGTTGAGATAGGCCAACTAAACTCAATAGAGATAAAATTTACGTATCATTTTACAATTAAAGCAAAAATAAAATGAAGATCATGCCATATAAAACATCTGAAATAAAACAAGTTTAATAAAACAAGTGGTAGAGCAAACAATAAAACACTCCATTATGGTGCGATACATACAGAAAATATGTCCTACTATACATTATGAAAATTATAGTAAAAATAAAATCACTCATGAACTTTGGACACATTATATCACAAGCTTAAATAGTAATAGCGATACTTAGTGATTATTAAAGTCATAAAAATAAGACTATGATCGGGTTTAGAGTTTTGCACCCAGAGATACGGTACAATCAGTTGTCTCATTATTCTAGTTAACACAAACAAACACTTCAACAGTCGAATGTGTGTACAGAAAACAAGATCCTTCACGAGTCGATCAAACTTGATTCACCCGACCAAGATTATCAATAAATGAATATACATGCTCAAATAAAATATGTCAATTGAAAAATATATAATAGAACATAAAAATTGACGACTATAAAAATGAAAACGTCATTTTGTATGAGAACTTGTCTCAAAATAATGTTTTGTAAAACGATGAGATGCTAGCAATAAAATAAACATCTACCTCAAGTGGGCGTATCGATAACTAAGCCCAAAGCAACTCCAAAAAAGTTCAATTAACGCTGAGTTCAAACTCTAAACCTCAAAACCTAAAGATAACGATATGACAAAATGAGTATTGAAAATCCATATTTAAATTTAACTTTGAGCTACAATATAATGATTCAAGTGCGATTGATTTGGGAGCAAAAAACAATACCAAAACAGGCTTTAAAAAAACCCAAAAATATTTGGGTTTAATCCAATTAGGCCCACAAGGCCACAACAAAGTCTAGTCTGCATCCCAGTCTTCGAGTTGCAGTCCAACATCGTCTTCTCTTACGCCAGCCGCACAATTTCGCCAAAATTTTCATATTTTCTGGCGAATTAAGATCTAAAACAATCAACAATATATTAGGGTACAAATATAACATGATTTTTGTGGCAAAATCAGCAATCTTTATCCCAAAATCAATAATTTTCTTAACAAGTCAACATCCAAATTTCCCAAAGAAGGTTCTAATCAAGATAACAAGATTTTCCAACGCTTTCGAGCTATTTCAACCAATTTACCTAGGATGAAAAACCTACCTGAAAAACCAAATATAAACATCTAATTTGCCTACTATCCAAACATCAACCGAAAAGTTTCACTTACCAGAACTATCACCTTTGAAAAATAAAGACTCATAAACTTGGAGAAAAGTTTCGTCTTGTAGAGGCTGGTTACAGAGAGGGGGAAGAATGCAAGAATTTAAGGAGAGAAAATCCCATAATTTCAGCATCCGACGATAATGGAGATTAAACCAAAAAATTTAATTTACTTTTCAAAATTGAAACCTACCATAATGGCTCCTGCCGGCAAAATTATGCAATTCCACATGGAAAGGTCGAGGTTAATACTTCATGATCACATCTTCGACAAAGTATTTTGGGATCAAACAGAGTAACAAAACGGCAATATTTTACTCAGTTGCATGTATTCTCCACTTTATTGCAGAAAAGGTTGAAATTTAGGTTCTTCAAGCTGTGCAAGTGTTGTCTCTCTTGCGTTTGTCTTAGAATGATGCTAGTTGTTTGGAAGTTGGAAGAAGAGGAAGCCGATTTTGTCTTTTTTGAGTTTGCAGAACTACGCGATTTCCATAATCATTCTCCCTTTGATCTGAGTTCCATCTTCTTTCTCAGTCTTCATCCTTCGGCAGCTGAAACCTAGAAGAAATTCCCGATTCCATAGCCTGCCAAGCTCCCAAACATCGCCGATCAATGAAATTTCACGGAGTTCTCGCCAAATCCAAGTAGATCTATAGAAACGAAGAACGTCGGTCAACATCGCAGAACCAATCGATTTCCAAAATTCATATTCACTTAGATCTGAGACTGATCAGTGACTTGGAGGATATCCTTCTTGTCCCAAATCCGCCACTCGAAAAGCTCGCAAAACTTTCCGATCAATCAAACTCAAGCGAGTACTAACCAAATCCAACCATATCTACATAAACGAATAACGAGGAAGATCAATAAGCGAAGACTTAAAACCTTGAAATTTCACACTTCATTCAAAACGATCCCCGTCGCAGTTGCGTGACCTGATTCTACTACAGCTTTCACCTTCAAGTTCGATCACGATAGCTTTAATTTTGAGCCCTCAGGCTCCACCCGGGAATGAATTCTCGTTGACCCCGTCTTATAGGTAAATCGATCTTGTATTATTACCATAGCGGAGTAATTTGCCAAAAACACTAAAATGAAAATGTATAGGGAAGGGTGGTTTTGTAATAAACATAACAGTAACGTGTAGTGGAACAGTCACGACAACCTTAACCTCCATCACAATGAGTGGACAAATCAGTTTTCAGTTATGATTTCGGAACTCTAAGAACCGACCATTCGGTTCTCGGTTCTAAGAGTGAGGAATCAAAACTAGAACAGCAAAGAATCGGAACTGAAATTGAAACCGAACTCAATTCTGATTCGATTCTAATTCCTAACTGGTTTCTCTTATTTCTGCCATGTTGCTTGTTTTCGTTTTATTGTTTGTACCACACAATCGAAGCCACCACCGAAGGCTTTGTCGATTTTGTCGCCAAATTGGTGGGACACAACAATTCTATGGATTCTCTAACGACCTCGCTAGTGAGCAGAACAGAAGCAACAAAAAAAAACAACAGTAGCAACAAAAAAATGGGAAATGAAGAAGAAGAACAATAAGAGCTGGACAACATTTTCAATAGATCACTAACCAGTGAGTAGAAAATCGAGAACAATTCTATCATCAAGCTAAATCGAGCAGAACAGAAATGAGGAACAACAAAATGGCTGAAGCCCTAGCAAAAATCAAGCAGAACCCATCAGGGAGGACAAAATATAATAGGGTGTTTGAAATTACTCACCGAATCAAAGAAATTGGGAATCCTTTCGGCCCTGCCAGCACCGGAAGCTCACAGTCGTAGCTCGTACGTCGCGCTTTTTTCGTCGCCTATAATCGGGCTGTCCCGAGCTCTCTCTTCCTCTTCGACGGACAACGGAATCACCGTGTTTCACAACCCTTGACAACCCGTAGACACTGCCGACAAGAATCGACGACCTCCGTCTTCGCGAATCTCCCTCCTCGCAAAGCCGTTCTCTTCCTATCTCTCGCGAAGACCCTCTACTCGAGGAGGACATAAGTCTTTTCTCTTATGAGAAGAGAAGAACAACGAGGAAACCCGAACCAAGATGGTTCTTGGTTCTCAGTTCCATAAGTTCAAGAACCAAAAACCGAATCAAACCGAAATGTGGACTCAGAATCGAAACTGAACCAATTTTAAATATAGGAATGAATAATCAGAACTAAACCAGAACTGAAACTCGGTTCTGGGTCGGTTCTCGGTTCCATGCTGTTCTTGTCCACCCCACCATCACATTACCTTGAAAGAAGTTGTGTATTTACATCCTTACCCTTGAAGGGATACTGCAAATAACAAATCAGCTGCCGTTGAAATCAGACGCCGGGAAATAAGTCAAACATTTCACTTGATTGGGTGCTTTCATTCAAAATTTAACCGACGGGTGATTTTAATATTTCTCTTCCCCGGGCAACCCGAACTACCCGCTCTTGCCCGCTCTGCTCAACCAAGTACACCATTCCTTTCAGCCGTCTGCAGCCTCTCTCTCGACTTTTTATTTTCTCTCTCTAAATTTCTGTTTCTCTCTCTAAAATCTCGCATTTTTCTGTATTTAGGTCGAAGGCGGCCCGAAATCTAATGACCTTCTGTTTGTGTGGTTGGATTTTGAGTAGAATTGAATTGGTTTTGTGGAAACCCACCGGGAAGCCCTAGAATCTGAGAGATCGGGAATCGCAGTTGTTTATTTTCTTATTTGAGATTGTGGAAAGGAAAGTAGGGTTTTTGTTTACGTTGATCTAGGGTTTCGAGAGAGCTGAGTTCGCGAAAGGTTTTACGATAGTTGAATTAGGGTTGGGATTGATGGTACTCGTTGCGATTGAGGGCAGGATCGAGGCTGGAATTGGGGAAAATGCTAGGCTATGCGTGGGAAGGGAGTTGAGGAGAGGAAACGGAATCGGCACATGTTGACAGTCTCTACGCATAGCACCACGATTGTTGCAGCCGATGATTTTTCTTCCTCCTCGTCGTCTTCACCTGATTCGTTTTGCAAGGTATTTGTTTTGTTTGCGTGGTTGTGGTTTTTGTTTTCTGATTTCGCCTGTGGTCGTCTAGTTTGTTGGTGATGGAGCACTGGTTGGTGATGTAAATTTGGCGGGTTTGAAATTGCTTACTGGTTCAAATGAAATGAGCGGTGTATTTTTCATTTCGTGGATAAAACTTCTTTTTAACAAACCTTTACCTTTTTGTAGAACAATTGATAGATAATTTGGGATATATTGACTGAAGAAAATTGAGGAAAGCTGCCGGATATTGTTTTCTGGTTCATTTGTATGACAACTAGGAACTTGTTATTAAGGGAAGAATTACAACTACCAACTTAGTGGTTTGTTAATGGAAATGGGAGAATGGATAGTCGGACAAGGGATTTGCTGTTGTCATAGTTATAGGAGGGGCTGTGTTTGCGTTGAGAAATGTCTTCGAAACTGTATTATATTTCTGTAATTTCGGTAAGGGAAGAATTCTGCTTTTTGGCCTTTCACATATTTGGAATAAGTTCACCTATCTTGCTGATTATGGGTTTTAATCAGTTTTATGTTTGACTATTGTGCCTCTATGTTTAAACCTTTACACCTTTGCTTGTACATTCATGGATAAGATTTGAGATTGTGTATTCATCGTATTTATGCACTGAAGAACAATTGGTACAGCTGATGTTTACAATCCTGGCATCCTCCTTAAAAGTAAGTTAAACTGTTTAACTTTTTCTCTATGTTTTTCAAGGATGGACGCAAGATTACTGTTGGCGAGTGTGCTCTTTTCAAACCACCCCATGACGCCCCTCCTTTCATTGGCATAATAAGGTGTTGTACTGTAGATAAAGAAAGTAAGTTGAAGTTAGGTGTGAATTGGCTCTATCGACCTTCTGAAGTCAAACTCGGCAAAGGCATCCTTTTGGAGGCTGCACCAAACGAAGTTTTCTATTCTTTTCACAGGGATGAAATTCCTTCTGCATCTTTACTTCATCCTTGTAAAGTTGCATTCCTTCCTAAAGACATTGAACTCCCATCAGGAATTTTATCGTTTGTCTGCCGGCGTGTCTATGACATAACGAACAAGTGCTTATGGTGGTTAACTGATAAGAATTATATTAATGTGAGTTCCAGATACTGATACGATTATTTGTTTTTTACCAATTAGCATTTGATTAACTGCACTGTTCTATTTCAGGAACTTCAGGAAGAAGTAGATCAGTTATTATTTAAGACGCGAATAGAGATGCATACAACAGTGCATCCTGGTGGCCGATCACCCAAGCCAACATTACAGCTAAAAGCTAGTTCTGATGGCGTACAAAATACTTTATCTAGTCAGATAAAAGGGAAGAAAAGGGAAAGGGGGGATCAGAGCTCTGAACCTATTAAACGAGAGCGTATTACGAAAATAGAAGGGGAACATGCTCACGGCAAATTGGAAAGTTTTCTTAAGTGTGAGATTGCCAAAATCACTGAAAAGGGAGGTCTTTTAGACTCTGAAGGGGTTGAGAAATTGATTCAGCTAATGCTTCCCGAAGGAAGTGATAAAAAAATAGATTTGGCTAGCAGATCAATGCTTGCTGGTGTGATAGCAGCCACAGACAATGTTGAATGCCTTAGTCAGTTTGTGCATTTGAAGGGTTTGCCTGTATTTGATGAATGGCTCCAGGAGTTTCACAAGGGAAAATTTGGTGATGGTAGTAGTCCCAAGGAATGCGATAAGTCAGTTGAAGAATTTCTCTTGATTTTACTTCGCGCACTTGATAAACTTCCGATCAATCTTCTTGCTTTACAAATGTGCAACATTGGGAAGTCTGTGAATTGTTTACGCACGCATAAGAACATAGAAATTCAGAAGAAAGCAAGAAGTTTAGTAGATACATGGAAGAAACGGGTTGAAGCAGAAATGAGTATAAATGATTCAAAGTCTGGATCCAACCAAAGTGTTCCTTGGACTACAAAGCCCCGTCTTTCCGAAGCATCTCATGGTGGAAGAAACCCAGGTATATCCTGTGAGGTTGCAATGAAGAGTACAGTTACACAACTTTCTACGTCCAAAGCTGCATCAGTTAAGGTTGTGCTTGATGAGGTAATTGTCAGATCTGCTTCTGCTTCCCCGGGTTCCATGAAATCAGTGCCATCACCAGCTTCAGTAAGTATTAATTCAAAAGATGGACTTCCCAGAACTCCTGCCTTTAGTAGCGCCAACGATGTTCCTCAAACAGTGGGAAGGGATGAGAAAAGCAGTAGCTCTAGTCAATCTTACAATAATAGTCAGTCTTGTTCAAGTGAACATGCTAAAACTGGGGGGATGGGAAAGGAAGATGCCAGAAGCTCTACTGCTGGTTCAGTTGCTATGAGTAACACCCCAGGTGGTTCTTCACGGCAGCGCAAGTCACTTAATGGTTTCCCTGGCTCAGCTGGTACTGGAGCCCAAAGAGAAACAATATCTGGAAGAAGTTCTTTGGTCCACAAAGGTACAACTTCAGAGAGAATTTCACAATGTGGAACTTCATCTGACAAGACACCTGATGTAAGTTTTGGAGAGGGACATGGCCATAAGTTTATCGTTAAGATCACAAATCGTGGTCGTAGCACAGGAATAAGTGCCAATGTAGGATCTGTTGAGGACCCTTCATTATTAAATAATAGGTCCTCTTCTCTGGGGCTTTCTGAAAAGCATGATCATTTTGGTTGCATCTCAAAGGAAAAAAACGACGCCCATCAAGCAACAATTAATTCAGGTGTGAATACAGAGTCTTGGCAAAGTAATGATATCAAGGATGTAGTGTCTAATGATGTTCAAGGGTCCCCTGCCGTTGGGGAAGAGGGCCGTATGACTATAGGGGATGTCAAAGCTTCAAAAATTTCTTCCCTGTCCCCAAGAAATGAAAATAAAATTGGAAATACGCCAGAGCCTTCTTTGAGCTCAATAAATGCTTTAATTGACAGTTGTGTAAAATACTCTGAAGCTGCAGATGATATGGGAATGAACATACTTGCTAATGTAGCTGCTGGAGTGATGTCCAAGTCTAGCTTTGAATCCCCTACTAATTCTCCGGAAAGAAATATTGCTCCAGTTGAGTGTTTATATTTAGAAAATGAATTGAAAGTTAAAGCATCTAATGATTGTGTTGATGAGAAAAAACAAAATGTTGATGCTAAGTTGGCTTCACAGGTTGAAGAGAAGCCTGCTGTGGAGCTCAATGGGCATTTAAATTCTTCTGTTTTGATCATTCAGGAAACCACAATGACATCCTCGGAGGTTAACAAAAAAAAGACTGAAAAATTTTCAGCTGCTTCCCCTATAATGTCATTGGAGAAAAGCAGAGATAGCGATGGAGCTAAACCACTAGCAGATAGAACGATTGCTGGTGGACTGAGTGGGGATACCAATTTAGAATCTAAAACACCTTCCAGTTGTTCTTTGACAGATGAAGTTAAGGTGAATAAGACTGTTTCAAATCTGGAAGTTGAGGGGGGTGTGGTTGAGGGATCATCTTTGTCACATCCATTGTCTGAGGCTGATGGCAAGGATGGTGGGGAACTGATTGAGAAAAAGGCTTCTGTGGGGAAGCATTCTGATTCTGGTGAAGGAATTAATGATGAAGTCCAGTGTACTTTTGGTTTGGCTGAAGCTGTAGTCATGGTAAGCTCTAGTGAAATGAAGACTCAGAAAAATGATGAAAATGTGGCAGCTTTTGATTTTAACCAGCCAGATAAACAACCCACAAACTGTGATGCTAATATTTCTTTTGAGACCCAAGACTTAGCACGGTGTCCAACTGCCACTAATCATGATGGGGATCACATGAATGAGAACGTGAAACCTAAATATGGTGAACAAAATGTCGGGCAATTTGATCTCAAGGTGTCACTTGTATTTCCCATGCAAGATGATGAAGGCCTGATATCTAGGGAATCCAAGTTAAGTGGACTTGAAGCGGAGGAATCTACATCTACCATTGCTGATGCTTCTTCTATATCAGCTGCTGGGGTCGCTGATAATGATGCAAAGGTTGGATTTGATTTGAATGAAGGCTTTGATGTGGAGGATGGGAAATGTGGGGAGCCTTCTATCTCTACTGGACCAGACTGTTCTGCCGCTGTTCGGTTAATTAGCCCTATACCTTTTCCTATATCAACTGTATCAAGCCCCATCCCATCTTTAATTACTGTGGCTTCTGCAGCGAAAGGGCCTTTTGTGCCTCCGGAAGACCTATTGAGGTGTAAAGGAGAACTTGGTTGGAAGGGATCAGCAGCCACAAGTGCATTTCGACCAGCTGAACCAAGAAAACTTCCAGAGATGCCATTTGGCTCAACCAATTCTCCTGTTTCCGAGGCCTCTCCAACTGGAAAAAATAATCGTCCTCTCTTGGATTTTGACTTGAATGTACCTGATGAGAGAATTCTAGAAGATATGAATCCTCGAAATTCTGCTGTGGTGTCTGGCTCTAATAACAGAGAGAAAAGTAATTTGGGACATGATGTGGAGTCCAAATCATTACGGAGCTCTGGACGGCATGATCTTGATTTGAACCAAGTCAATGAATTCCCTGAGGCGAGCAATTACTCAACAAACAATGATAGAAGAACTGATGTTGTATTTTCCATCAACTCACCTGCCAACCCTCTCCGCAGTCCTCTTGTTGCCGAGGGGGGTGTTCGTAGAGACTTTGATTTGAATGGACCGTTTCTGGATGAAGCGGGTGCTGAACTATCACCTTTTAGTCAGCATGCCAAGAGCAGTGTGCCATCTCATGCTCCTGTTTCTGGTCTATGGATGAATAACGCAGAAATGGGAAGCTTATCGACCTGGTTTCCACCAGGAAACACCTATCCTACTTTTGCAGTACCATCAATCATGACTGAAAGGGAAGATCATCCATTCCCTGTTGCCACTGGTGGATCTCAAAGGATGTTGGGTCCCACTAGTGGTGGCAATGCATTTAGCCCTGATGCATATCGGGGACCGGTATTGTCTTCGTCGCCTGCAGTTCCTTTCCCTTCTGCACCTTTCCAATATTCTGTATTGTCTTTTGGAAACAACTTTCCTTTACCATCTGCCACTTATGCAACTGGTTCAACAGCATACCTGGATTCACCAGGTGGCAGGTTTTGCTTCCCTGCAGTTCATTCGCAATTATTAGCGCCCACTGGTCCAGTCTCAACCCATTACCCCAGGCCTTATGTTGTTAGCCTTTCAGACGGTAGCAATAGCAGTAGTCCTGAAGTTGNNNNCAATGAGTGGACTGATGACTTATTATGGAGCGGAGAGCGAGGACGAGATACTGACAGGAAATCTGAGAAATCGAGCCTCGTATTTGCAACGCGACAACCGAAGGTATGGGGATACGAGGGATCGGATTTTAGTGTCGTTGAAGAGTTTGCAGAGGGAAGCAAGAGGGTGGTTCGAGAGTTGTTGCTCAGAGGAGGAACGCCGGGCGATGGCATCTGCGTGGTACCACGTGACTTATCACCCGTCTTTTTGCGGGGAAGAAGAGACTAATTTCATTAGCTTTCCATGGATTATTGGTGATGTTTTGCTTAAAATCAAGGCCTCCTCCAATGGTAGTAAAACTTGAAACAGACTTGGTTCTTCTAGTGCGTTGGTTTGAGTAGTAGTATATGCTATGAGAGAGTTGCCACTTGCAAGCAAACCAATTACGATTATTGCTTATCAACCCATGATTAAGAGAGCTAATTAGGGAAGATTAAATCATCAGGATCCAATCTTTTTCATCGAGCTTGTGTGACGGGGTAGTTTTGTCTTTTACCTGATTCATAAGGTCAATTTTGCCTAAATTTTGAAGGGGTTTCTTGCACTTCAAATGAAAATGAAGAATATTAAACGGGCATATTCCAATTATAAGGACAAGCTTGACCCTACAATTAGAGAGAGAAGTCTCCACACAAGTCAACTTCAATCACTTTCTAAATTGCCCCTAGAAGTTGCTAACTCCGTCGCATTTAGTCATTTACCTTCTAAAACTCGATCAAATCTCTTCCTTTGTTTTGACCAAAAAGGTCAATAATCCTACATAATACACGTGTCGAATGTCATAAATTTTTATTCATAACCATCAAAATATGAAATTAAAAGGGATATTAATAAAAAAAAAACATTAAATTAAGATCAGACAAACATTAAATAATTTTTACTAATAATTATGAAAAATGCCACATTTTTTGTAAAAAAATTAAATACTAATCTATGACTGGTGCTAACAGTTCATCACGGAAGAAAGAATTCACTAAGCTGACATCACTAACTAATATTAATCTAATACTAACATAATGGAAAAGAACTGTCTGTCTTTTTTGTATACTTTCCCCTGTTCCCTTGCTACCACAGGCTTTACGCAATCAATCGGTTCGGATCATATAGATATCCCTTCAACACAACATAGGTCATCGAAAGGATCTTGGAGGCCGGCCAAAGCACGAAAGCCAGAATCTTTCAGAAAATAGATTCATATTCGAAGAATGTATAACCGCATGGATAAGCTCACACTAACCCGTCAATTTGGGATCCAATTCGGAATTTTTCTTGAGAGATATTGGGCAGGAATTGAAATGTAATAACGTCGATTCATACAGATACATAAGAGGAATTATGCAAGTATTATAAATATAAGAAAACATTAAAACATAGATTATTTACACACCCCATGTCCCAAACTCTTTAGATAGTTCCAAATGTGCGACAAGACAAGAAAATTAAATGATAAAAGAAAGACTGAGAGATTTGTCCTTATCTTACGCACCCCCTTTTCTTCAATAATACAAAACAATGAAATATCTACACTCTACAGCAAATATATATAGGACGTAACGTTGACGAAAAGAAGGCTGCACTGACGTCACAGTCAACTCCGAACTCAGAAGGAGGAAATTAATGTACTCTCTCCGCGCAATTTAGCATGAAATGCGCACTTTCACTTTCACTCCCATACGTGGACTGCAACCTCCTTACCGAAGCCGCGGTGCGCCGATGTCCTCAACGGCGGCGGAACGGCAGCGTAGCGCGCCGAGAAATTCCGGTACCCGCTGAAGTCGTCGTCTTCGTCTTCGCAAAAACTGTTTTGTCCATCGAAATTTAAGGAGTAGCTTAACGGGTCGTACTGGAATTTCCCATGCCTTGAGCTTCCGCTTCCGGCGCTACGATTGCGATTGAATCGGCGAACGAACGTCTTCCATCTAGGTCCGGCGACGATTTCCGTCAATTCCCGGATCTTCTTGAAGACTCGGACGCCACGAGACCACCACTGACCGTCGGATTGATTATGCGCCACCCGAATTCGCTCCCACCAAGCTAATCCAACGTAAACGGGTCGGCGGGAGCCGATGCAAGGGAAGCAGAAGTTGCTGCAGCGTATGGTGGACAAAAGAGAGTTGGTTCGCTCCCCTTCAGTCCCCGATTCATGCTCTCTGACAGGTAAATCGGATCGTTCTCCGGCCATAGCAGTATCTTTCTCTGAAAGTCAGGGTAGAGAAGAGACAATGCATTAGCTCTGGAATTATTGGCTGTCGATACAGTTGTAGTTGGAAGGGCAATTAAGAGGCGTTTCGGAGAAGAACAAGGCGGAGATGATAATCCAGTGCTTCGCAGGTGGATTGGGTCAGTACATATGCTCTATCTTATCCGTTAATCCCTTTAGATTCGTCAACCAGCAGATCTTCCAGTCAACAGTCAAAAACTCCCAGCAATCTCAACGTTGTGTCGGATTTTAAGACGGCACACGTCGCTTCAAAGGTAAGTTCAGCAATCTGCGGACAGAGCAGTAGGCGTCCATGGCTGCTCAATTGACTCAGATGGTCAGACTTTAGACCGCTGGATTAATCCAATTTGCTTTCTGAGTTTCAATGACAGATTCAAATGAGGATGGTAGAAGACAATCTCTCTCGTGGGTGTTAGAGATCGACATATAAATAGAAAAAACAGACGGAGTACACTATATTTAATTGAAAATTTAATATAAAAATTGAAATTTCATCGCAATCACCGATGCTGAATTATATACATTTATAAGAGAAAATAAAATATTAAATAAGATTGGCAGGTTCACTGTCTAGACATCGTACCAAAATCTAACAATTTTCATGATGGATATTGTTAGATTTCAAGTCATCGTGAATCCAATCCAACAAAACGAATTCGAAACACTGACAATGAAGAAAAAACAAAAAAGGAAAACAGAGCAATGTATTTGCACCTGAATGTGACCGGCGAGCGGGGAGAACTGGCGGAGAAGGTGAGCAGACGAGGGAGCAGCAGTTTTCAGGCGCAGGGATTTAGGTTTTCAGAGTGAGGAAGAAAGAGTGGAAACTGGAAAATGCGATGTACAACAGTTCTGGTTGTGGGTGCTGGATTCAGCTCTTCGCTGTTCCGTATAACAAATAATTAGAAAATAATTCGATTAAGTTCTACGTGAATGTCGGAAAAACACAACGATTTGCGAATTAATGATAACAACTTCATTTCCAGAAGATTAACCATCTTCCACAGTTTCATCTGAATCCTCAAAAAAGAATGATCTGCATTTCATCAGACTAACCAAATCCACTTCAAATTAGATGTACAGACTACTGCCACTTTGTATTGTTTAAGAGCTACCCCTAATCTCCGGCTTAATCCACGTCAGTCGCCGGTGCAACGCTGCAGATTATCGTAAACCACAACGAGGAAGACAACCAAGCACCACAAAATCATAATTCAAACAGGGTTAAGTTTGGATTTCAAACAGCGTTGGTGAAGACAACTTGAGCCTCCGAGCTCCACCTTGACTTCCGATTGGACGCGATGGAGAAACCCTGAAGCAGTTTCACCACATCCGAAGTGTCGTCGAGATAATATTTGGCCTTGCTCGGTTTCTGACCGACAGTGCATGCGAAGATCTCGGGTGTGGGATTGTAGGAAGTGCTTAATATGCTCTCGAACATGTCTTCGTCTGATCTATCGTCGCCTATACACATCACGAAATCGGGTGGCTTCTCCTTGCCAATCATTCCGGAAAGTACTTTCTCCGCGACAAATCCTTTCGTCACTCCCTAAAGCATAAGTCGAACAAAATCAATAATATCATCAAATTCCGCTCAATCCAAAAACATTAACGACCATCCAACCATAGGAGACAGAGACAGAGAGAAAGAAGTCCACACCTGTGGCTTTACTTCGACGATATGCTGGCCTCTCTTCACGACGACGGGCTCATTTGCGAGCACATTTTCGAGATGGTCCAAGAGTTCCATTGCTTGGCACGACCCGAAATCAGGGTCGGCATCTCGATGGTGCCAGACCAATGCACTTTCTTTGGTCTCAATATACGACCCGTCTGTTGCCTCGGTGTATAATTTCATCACCGGTTCAGCAATCCTTTTCCAACCGAAATCAGCCGTTCCGCCACAGACTTCCCATCTCGATTTCTTACTCCACCTATGGAGGAAATTAGATTACTTCAAGGCAAGAAAAATTTCAACTTTAGTAGTTAATAAATGTACCTTAAGAAAAATCCATGTTCGGCTGCTATACCGAGATTCTCGCATGAAACGAACCATGAATCGAGAGAGCTTTTCTCCCTCCCGCTTACGATAAACACTGTGTTTTTTGGGTCTGCGCATAGATTATTCAGTACGGAAATGACTTCCGGAGATGGACTTTTCTTGATCGACGATTGAGGAACTACGGTCCCGTCATAATCCAAAAACATCACTCTCCTACTCGTCCGCTTATAAGCAGAGACGATATGGTCGATAGAAAGCTTCTTAAAACTCGGAGAAAGAGACAATATTCTGAAACCCAAACCGAACCCAATTCCCCAGCAACGTTTGTTGTAATGATCTTTGCAAGCTCGCTCCAAATCATGCATAAAACTTCGAGCCCAAAAAGCAACATCATGAGAGCTAACATAACGGTAATGCTTTTCATGTCTCAACTGCTTCTCCAAATCAGGCATTGAGATGGCCATATTTAGTGCATCCGCAACTGCATCGACATCCCAAGGGTTCACCCTGATGGCTCCACTCAGAGACGGCGAGCAACCCATGAACTCCGACACAACAAGTGTACTCGTCCTAGGAGAATTCGAATCGATGTCTAATACTTTGTCCATTTTCGGAGTTCCTTGTCTGCAAACAATGTATTCATACGGAGTCAAGTTCATACCGTCCCTCACGGCATTCACGATACAACACTCTGCCATAGCATAATATGTTGTCTTTTCTTGGAAGGGAATAGGACGATTGATTAAGATGACCGGCAAATAGCCAGGGGAGCCAAAAGTAGTGTTAATCCTCTTGGTTATCGAGTAAGTCTCTTTTTCAGCTTCTTCGACATCTTTTCCAGTGCTTCGTGCAGGATTGACGATCTGGACGAGCACAACTTTGCTTCGCAAATCCGGATTCCGGTAGAAGAGTTGCTCGAAAGCTAATAACTTCAAGCCAATACCTTTGAATATGTCCATATCATCAACACCAAGAATGACTTTTTTCCCATGGAGACACTTCTGGATCTCTTTCGCCTTCATTGATGAGGTCGGATTATTCAACGCAGACTCGAGTCGACCCATATGAATCCCAACGGGTAAAATCTTTATATATATTGTACGGCCAAAATACTCAAGCCCGATATACCCACGCTTAGATTCATATCCGAGGCCTAGCATTCTACTACAACACGAGAGAAAGTGACGAGCATAATCGAAAGTATGAAAACCGATCAGGTCTGCATTCAGTAATGCTTTCAAAATCTCGTCTCTGACAGGAAGAGTTCGATATATTTCTGATGGAGGAAAAGGGCTGTGAAGAAAGAATCCGAGCTTAACCCGACTCAAATACTTCCTCAAGAAAGTCGGAAGAACCATAAGGTGATAATCATGAACCCACACATAATCTTCTTCGGGATTTGTCACCTCCATTACTTTCTTTGCAAATATTTTATTAACCGAAACGTAAGCCTGCCATAGCTGTCGGTTGAAACGAGAACCATGATCGGGGCTTAAAGGCAGCATACAATGCAAGAGAGGCCACAAATGCTGCTTACAAAATCCATGGTAGAACTGTTTATGAAGATCCGGAGGAATAAATGTAGGAACGCAATTAAAATCCTCGAACAATTTCTGAGAAACTTCTTCTTGTTCGATCGATTCCACTTCGATTTTAAGCGATCCGACGTAAATAACATCGATATCCGACGAAAATCCGTCTTTTAATTGTAACAAAAGGGAGTCCTCGTCAAAACTAAAGCACCATTTTCCAGAGACTAAATCTTTCGTGGCGTGTAGAGGGAGAAAGTTAGCTACTACGATTTTCTTTGCTCGGGATTTCGAAAAGACCGGATCGAAATCTTCGTCGTTGATTCCGTCTCCATCGACTTCGGAGAGTATACCGGGGACGGTTATTACTCGCGGAAGAGACCTCGGAGTCAGAGGTAGGTTCAACATGTGATCCCCAGATGACAATTCCAACAAACTTAGGCAAGATCTTGACAGCATGGTAATAGATGATGATTATTCTCCAATAATTTCAAGAATTCAAAATGAAAACGCCTGCATAACAGAAGAATTAAGCCATGAAGATTGATGTTTTCCTCCTGATTACGAATTATTGACTTCAATTTTCAACCAAAAACACAGATACTATGATGCTTATTCCGAAATTTAATGTATTTATCATCTACTTAACTGGTTTTCAATGAAAGATGTAGAAAGTGAAGATCGTCTATTATGAGCTTCATCCTAATCCATACTCAACGTAAGTCTGTATTGCTTGTCATTTCAGTGTTTCTAATGGGTATTTTCTCAGTGATCTGTTTGTTTCTGGGGAAAAGAAGTAGTTTCTTGATTATTTTCCGAGAAAATACTTAAACTTGGAGACAGGCAGGGGAGAAAATTCGATACAGAAGGAAAACAGCTTCAAAGTTCTGGGGAAAAAGCACAAAATCGAAAAGGGCGAACAAAATATTCATACCTGACAACAATATCGGAATGATCGAACGAACGCCTTCAAAGTTTCAAAAGATCGATTTCCTGCTAAAAAATCAAAAACAACAACAACCCGTTTGGTCGGTGAGAAACGGGAACAAAATAGAAAGAAAATCCCGGAAACTCAACAAACCTCTATCTTTCTCAGGAACCAAACAGCCGCTCTGACGAAGAAGAAAGATGAGATGAGAATCTCTCAGATCAGAAAGATCACAGTTTGAGAAAAAGGGAGAGTCTAAAAGATAAGAAAGAGTATAATTTCGTGGGTTGCGTTCGAAACTGGTGAGATTTGGTTGGAGTTTTAATGGGGTTAGAACTTTCAAACGTGACTGTAAATTTTCTCGGGAAATTTGACGCAGAAACGAGAAAATAATATTCTGGATATGGATATGTTTGTATCGTCTTAGGTTCTGTTTGGATTGGATTTGATTCAAGAAAGCAATCTCTTCCTCTTCTCCCCAAAGACTGAAAATTTAAAAGAAGAAAAGATAGGAGAGAGAAAGAAATTTAAAAGAAGAAAAGACAGGAGAGAGAAAGTTGTAGAGATAGAGACTAGAGAGAGACAGTTGGATGGCAAACTATGATCGGACTTCCGTTACCGTCCTCACGGGAGGTTCCTTCTTCCTTGTATGCCCTTCGTTTCGACTTCATTTTACATTATTGCCATTTTTATTATCCGGGTAATTTATATTAATTTAAAATTTAAAAAATACATCATCCTTCCAATTTAAAAATTGTTTTAATTTTATTATTATAATTATAATTTGTTAAGTAACTTCTTATAATTTTAAATTTGTTTTCATAAGTAAATTTAAGAGAAATTTTATTTGTTTTTATATTTATTCACACAAATCAAAAAACATAATATTTTGTTTTTATATGATTTAACTTTTATAAGGACCCTCGAGACTAATACAAAGAGTCAATATAAGTGTCACGTCTTAAATTTTCATGACACAATATTTTTTATTTTGTGTCGAAACTCGCACAGTTTTATTCTTGGGATTATCTAAAATTACTTTGTACTAAGTATAGACGATAACACTACTTATAAACCATACATTTTTCAATCTTTCAAGCAGTGTAAGATTATGTATCTCTAGTGTTCACTGAAACAGGTCAGATCCACACTTGGTTCATCATTATCTTCATAGGGTGGGTTGCCACAATTAGAGATGGCTAACGGGCGGGCTGGAGACTCGTTAGGCTCGACTCGTTAAGCTTGGCAGGCTCGACGAGCCATAATTTTTCAAGCTCGGCCGGCTCGGCTCAGCTCGGCTCGTTAGCCACCTCTAGCCACGATAACCAATTAAAATTTTCTTCCACAAAAATGAAATTTTATTATGGACTATGTGACGTGTCATTAAATTTGTTCATTAAACTCGTTGAATGAACAATAAAAAAAAATTAAAACGATAAGAATTTATTTTGAAATTTTAATAAAAGTACACAAAAAATATCTTTAACTACGAGAATTATTAGTATAACTGTATTCTAACACGTAATTTACGGTATAAGTACAAAAAATCCAAGCTTAAGAGCAAATACAATTAAAATTATAGTGTTTTCTTTATATACGAAACAAGTCATTTTGAAGTTTATGTTATATTTATTAATCATCAATTTAATGCTTCAAAATTTACAAAAAAAAAAGAAAAAGAAAAAGGAATTTACTAATTACTTTAATTAATTAATTTGAGACAGCTGAATATATCTACGTTGACTATTATTGACCATGATTGTACTATAAATATAATTAATAATTAATAATACTCGATTAGCGTTAATCTTTGTTAGTTTAAAGCTAAACATTGCTTCTTTCCATGGTCAATTAGTCTACGCTATCTAATGTTAATCCCTATTTTGAAATATGACGACCATTTCAAACTCTTCAATTTTCAACAAATAAATATTAAAAATATCGATAGAATTCTAGGAATATAATTTTGTTTGAAACGATCAAAATGTTTGGATCGTTATAAAAACGATGAAACAAAAATGTGAATTTTTTCGAGGCCAAAACTCATATTATATTTCAATTTTTACTTAGTAAATTTCTGTTCGATATCCGATTTGTTAGGGTTTTTTCATGTAAAATTAGTGTTCGTTCTTCGTAATTTTGTTTTTATATTTGCATTTGATTATTACAAAAAGTAATGTAAGGTTGATGTAGCCCTCACTAATTGATGTATTAATTAAAATTAATAATAAATAATTAAAATAAGATATTAATTACCCTGAATATTTTAGGGTTTAGGTTATATATATATATATATATTTGATGCTTTTGTAGTAAAAGTTTGTGTATATTTTCTTTTGTTTTAGTAAATTCTCTAGTTTATCTATAGTTTTTTACCTTTTAAGATTTTCTAAGTAAATTTTTATACGTTTTTATTTTGTGTTCGTGTTTAATTATTTCAAATATATATATATATATATATATATATAATCAAATGTTCAATTTTAAATATGGTTTCTCTTCAAGAATCTTAATATATTGAATTTTTTGGAAAAGGCAATTAAGAAAACAAAAAAAAAAGTAAAAGGGGTAATTTTATGAACTATTATCACATGTGCATACATGTTTGTGTAACATGTTTATGATTATACAATTAATTGTGAGATTTTGGTGTGACCCAAATTCTATTAGGGCAGACCGATGAGCCCACATTGTAAATCTCATTTAGGGTTTTATTTTCTTTATAAATTGATGTAAGTTAGAGCGACAAAACTCACGGTTGTATTTTAATCTTCATAGTAAATTATTTCTCTGTTCGTAGTTTTTTTTCAAAAAATTTTTCCACGTAAATTTTGGCCCAACTAGAATTTGGGTCACTTCAAACTCTAACATTAACAATGTTAAATCAATACCAATGAATAACTGGACGGTACCCAAATTATACATCAATATTTACTTATAAGCATGTAAACATAACATAAGAAATCAAAAATATTTTAAAGTGACTATTTATTATTTGTTTTATACGTCAAGACTGTCACTTATAGTTAACGAGCTGATTATTATAAATAAATGACTTAAATATGGTGTAATCTTTAGAGAATAATTAATTAGAGTTACTTAAAATTTAAATTACAGAAACCCAACTTAATGTCCCAATGACTGAAATAATTAATATGATTACTATTATAAATTAAAATAATGTTATAAAAATTGAAGAAAATGAGAATGACCAGCGAATATTTAGCTGGTAACAATAGATAAATATTTAAATTCAAAAAATAAAAAAGTAAAAAAAAAAAAAAAACATTAAATTTTGGTTACAGAGGCGACAGACATTGCACGCGGCTCCTCGACCGCGCCTACTTAATTTCCACTCTGTCGCCCATTTCGGATAAGACAGCTATTGCATTTACGTTGCTACCCTTCTCCTACCCAAGTAAATAACAATTAATAGGAAATTCACCCAAAAGGTTAAAAAAGATCCTCTCTTTCTAAAAGGTGGAATAGAATAATTTACTTGAAGCATATACTTGTAAAACTCGAGAATATTCAGTATAATAAATATTACATGTAAATTTTTTATGTTAAAATTAGTCATAACGTTAAAAAATTGATCTAAATTGTCGCGTAGCGACCACATGTAAAATTTTAGTCAATTAATCAAATAGATGGAATTGAAAATTTCTGATACCAAAAAATTTCTGGGTTGAGCGATTAGGTCCTCTCTCAGAACCGAGTCGTTTGGGCTGGCGTTTCTGTCTGGCCCGCCTCCAAGTCGTGACAATACTGCTGTAATGTTGGGAGTAATATGCCCAACAAGCAAATGTAATAGAACACTTTTGTAATATATGAATAAATTTATATTGATTGATATTATGTTAACATTTTATATTATGTTTTATAAAATTCATAGAAAATTCCTTGGTTATTTATGCTAACTTTATATTAGCATATATATTATATATATGTGGGATAAAATATAAAGAGTAATAACCAAAATATGTCCATGACTTATATTTGAAGTATGGAATCTTCAAATAGTTCATAGTCATAAACATAGTTTATCTCATTAAGAATGTATAGTCATATCCCGACTAAATATGTAGTGACATAAGATAAATATGTTTTATATAATATGATTATATAGGACTAGACCAGATATAATTACATTGTTCTAATAATTTCCGTTAGATATAGAACAATTAATTTTATCATAATGATGGTCATATATGTATGATCTTAATTCGTTATATTTAATAAACTCTTATTTTTGTTTTAATTTATTCTTTGATTTACTCGGTAAAGTTTTGTACAAGTTACGATTTGTATACTTTGTATATTGGGAGTAAATTAAAATGAATAGCTGAGAATGTTAATATCGATACAATGAAATCCATTCCATAGATTCCTTTGTTTGTTAGTTCAAAGATTGAATAATTAGCGCGCAATTCATAATTGTTATGAATTAATTATTCAATTAAGAACTAATAGTAGTCAAGGATAAAGAAGCAATATGAGAGGTTAACGGATGATAAACCTAGCTCTATTGCGAATCTAAATGGAGGGTTAATGCATATGTAATGACTATATCAATGGATATTACTTTAAGTAAAAATACTCTATAGTTTTGAGAGTGCAACTCTAAGTATTTAGTGGAATTACTTTAGAGTTAATAATTATGTTAATTAATATAAAGAGTTTATATTAGTTAACAAAATATTATTGGAGCTTAAAACTATAGGTCCATCGGTCCCTTTGTCACCTTCTATCATTATTCGAATAATAGAAAAATGAACAAATTAGATTAAATAATTAATTATGAATTAATTATTTAATACACTCAATAATAAGTTTATTATTATTATTTTTTCATTAGATAAAATAATTGAATTATTGATTATTCAATTAATTAAGACAAAATGACAAAAGTTGTCAAAGTTAATATATTTGTTATGTTTCATTAAATGAAACAAATTGAATTATTGATTATTCAATAAAATAACAAATATAAAGTAACTTTTAAAAATAGTTTTTAAAATGGATTTTGTCAAATTTGAATTAATGTCAAATTTGATTTAATGTCATGATCTTTTATTTTCCATAACATTTTTGTTATAAATGAGTTATAACTTAAATGTGTCAAGTATTGAAATATGGTGAAAAGACTTTTGATTTTCACATTTTTATAAATGTAATGAAGAATTTATAAAGTTTTTTTCTCTAATTGCCATAATGGCCATTATGGAGAAATACCACTATAAATAGAAGTCTAACCTCATTAGATGGGGGTTGGAAGAAATTGAAGAAAAAGTTGAAGTTGAGATAGAAATCGATTTTGAGAGAAAACTTGTGTCTTCCGTGTTGGCTTTAGAAAATTGTTTTCTAAATCCAAATAGATCGTCTCATGTGTTGAGAATACGATATATCATAAATTGAGTGTTATCTTGTTTCGTTCATCACGCTCACACGTGCTTATTCGAGGTGAGGAGGATTGACGGAGAAGATCGAAGGTTGATTTAGTACCCGTGTGAAGTGAGCTACAAAGGTAACATTATTTATTTTTAGATTAGATCTAAATACATATTATTATTAATATATTATAACAACGATCCATTTTTATGTTCATGATAAAATTGTTTTTTTCATGATACATAGGTTACGCACGTTACCGTTGTTGTGAACATCGGTAATTCCGCCGTGCGAGGAAACCTAAAAACCAACATGTAATGCATTGTATGTCTTATAACAAATCCTTTTTTTTTTACCTTTTTTTCAGGAGTTGACGACTATTTATAGTTATAACCTTAACATCAAACAAGAGTTTGACTCAATGCTTTATTTTTGTTCTAATTGGTGCTCATTCGACATTAGAAGTACATTGATTTTTCTCCAATAACCGAATATTTTTGTCTTTAAATATTGCATATTTGATTTTTATCCATAAATTTTCTTCCATATGAGTTCTATTCTCAATAATAATGTCAGTTCTTATTGTTTATATGTTACTATTGCATGAATACACAAAACTATAAAATCAATGAAAAACCAAACTTTAAATTAATTTTGTTAACAAATAAAATCATGAACTATGAAAAATAAATAAGACAAACTATGCAGTCATGTTTTTTTCGTTAAAACGTGTTCCAGATGCTACACTATTTGCCCCAAACTATGGACGTCCGCACTTTAATTAGCAGACGATTGCATCAACTTGCAAGTGATGCAGCGGGTTTGAGAGGACATCCAAAACATGTTTTTAAAAAGAAAAATGTAATTGCAATATTTGTATTGTTCATTTTTTATAGTTCAGAATTTTTATTTATTAGTAAAATTAGATTAAAATTTGGTTAGTCACTAGTTTTTTTTTTCTCTTAATTACCCTAATTAATAAATTGATAATCCCTAAAAAAATTATAATAATTTAGTTACTAAAACATTGATGGATAATTTAGGAAGGAGTTTTCAAAGAAAGGCTTATAGATAATCACTTTGTAATTTTTTTATTTTCTTATTATTTTTATATTTTATTTTAATAAATATGGAAAATAATTATTCACAATTTTATTTTGAAGTAAAAATGAAATAAATAAGGAAGCGAAATGATGATGGTGGGAGATTATTTGCACTAATTTCATATTAAGCGTGGGTTTAGTCATTATTACTTATAAATTGGGAGTAATTGTGAGGGATTAAAGTTGGTTTAAGTTTAAATATTAAAAACAAGAATTGGGCGAAATGTAAATATGATGAAATGGGAGGGTTATATTATAAAATAAAATCTAACGATCTTTTGTTGTCTTTTCTTTTTTCCCTCCTATTTTCCACGTCCTCTCTCTTTCTCTCTCTACCCGCTCTCTTTCTCTCTCCTCCTAATCTTTTGCCCGTTCACAATCTCGTACCATCTTTTCACGTGGCAAAGGGAGGAATTTCAATCCTATGTCGACCCACTTTGCCACGTCATCTATTTTCCTTACCGTTATTGGTCCAATTCCACGTCACCATGACACCTCATCAAAGAGATTTATTATCTTTATTTTTTAATTTTTAATTTATCTAGCTGGAAAAAAAGGAAATAAGAATTTAACATAAAATTCAAAAAATCCTATATATTTTTAATAAAAACATTGTAAGCTTTTATTTATTTATTTATATACAAGTTAATCCACGATTTAAATCATAATATTTGAAGTCATAAAATATTGTTTTTGACAAATTAAACCTTCAACTTTCATCTAGTAATCAATTTGAATATGTTCAATGTATCTGTCAAATCCAGCGCGTACATACTATATTTTTCATTTAATCAAATTTTCGATCTCTTTGACAACTTCTAACTCTATTTCAAACTCTATCGATTATATTTTTCAACGATTTCAAACTTTGTCTAAGAGATCAACAAAATTCAAAATCAAGTTAAAAATCTTCAAAGAAAACAGAGATCAAATCAAAACACATGATTAAATAAAAAAATATAAGAACAGATGTTAAATTTAACGAATAAATTAATAGTGAGATCCAAATTATTTATACCTGAAAGGTAAAATTTTGATTTATAAAAAGATATAATATAAGATCAAATATGTAAACGACCTTCTATACGTGTGGGTTAACTTGGCTGACATGATCTTAAAAGATCGATTTTTTTTTTATATGATTTGAAACTTTCTCTCTAGGGACATGTCATTCGTATCTATCCATACCAATATATATATATATATATATATATATATATATATATATATATATATATTCAACCAAATTCCATCCAACTCCTCAACAAAAATATATAAAAACAAAAAAAAAAGACTTTTTAATTTGTTGTTTACTTTTAAAAATAAAATAAAATAATAATAATAATAATAATAATAGGGAAAGGAGGTGGTTCATGGAAAGAGCATGTCGACCCATGTTTTAAGCCGTGGGAGAGAGAGAGAGAGAGGGAGAGTCCACATTTTCAACCTTTATTATTATTATTATTATTTTAATTAACTAATTATTTAATTTTGAGTAAATTTAGTCAACAATCCTTATCCTTTAAAAGAAAGGCTTGTGGGTCCCACCAGAAGACGGTTCCACATTTTGATCGAACGTTCCCCTCGTGATCTTATCCCAAGCCTTCCACATTTCTAACGCCCTCCACCTTTGAATGGCTGTTTTTTTTTAAAGAAAAATTAATGAAACAACCACGTATTCGGTTAAAAAATAATAAATCAACTACTAAATAAATTTTATTAAAAAATAAAACATTCAACTATAAGAAGTGAATAGAATAAATATCGCAGTTACATTTTGATACAGCCCGAAATACCCTTAATCTGGCCGGCGTGCCATTGGAGCTCGGAGATGAGGGCAATCGCTGGCAGGAGCGAAGGATTGCCTTAGGCTCGGTTGAAGTCGTGTAGGAAATGGGTTGACAATTTGGGGAAGGGGGAGTCGGTTAAGTCTAATTAAAGGGGGAGACAGACTAAACGGTAAAGGACAGGTGGCCCAACGACGAAGGACGAAGCTAACGGACAACGCGGGCGGACGTCCCTACTTAGGAGACGGACGTCCCGCGAAGCGAAAGGGGAAAATGGCGTGGAGCGAAATCAAGAGGACAGACGTCCCGACTATGAGACGAACGTCCCACGAGGTGAAGGAATGAAGCAGACGACGTGGACACGGAAAGACATGTGGCAGAAGTTAAGCGGAGAAGTGGAGAAACGAAGAGGGAGGTGGATGATAGATGCTGAGGTGGACGATTGATTTTGCGAGAACAAAGGATGTCCCTGGGAAGGTAGAGGCCGAGAACGACGGGATGACGGAGGGCGAAAAGAGGGCGAGAGGCCGTACAAGGCAAGCCTGTGCACTCATGAAGCGACGGGGAAGACTGTCAAATTGGTATGAGGTCAAAAGTCGAGTTCTTGGTGTGGAATGTGGTCGAATTGACATAGGCGAAATTGACAGAGAATGAGAGCTCGAAATGGAAGATTCGTCTCTGTGAAGCAGAGACGACTTTCGTTGATGGAGAGGAAGGGATTGGAGGGTGCAGAAATGGTTGGCTCGTGTGGACAGATGAGTTTGAATTTTACAATGGTTGGAAAATGGACGAACGACAAAGATGGAAGGTGAGGTGACTCTATGAAATACGGAGGAATGGCAAAACGGGGGATGACGGAGAGGACGACAGAAATGTAACGGGCCGGTCCGAACAACACTAGCAGAAGGGTGTCTCTGACTTCAATGGCTGCCTTGCGATGGCAGCGCTCCAGCTCGAATCGGCACAGTTTCTCTTTTCCTTTACAGAAAGTTCTCCAACTTCGCTGGAGAAAAGGGAGAAGTCTGAGAGAAGAGACTGCAAGAAGGTGGCTTCAATTTTGGACGCTCTGCTCGCCGGATGTTACTCACTGGAGAAAACTCCAAACGGCGAGAAGGCGTTGTAAAACGTTTTGTATTCAAATCAACTCCCCGATTACAGACTCCAAAAACCACTTAAGTAATGAGCTAATTAGGTTAAGCCTAATTAGCAAATTACCAAATTGCCCCTAAGCAAAGACATACAATGGATACAAAATAACAATAATAACGGGCGTCCCCAAAATAACACGGACACCAAGGAAGCAACCGAAATCACCGCAAAAATGCCCAAATTAAAATACTTAAATTAAATCAAAATAAATAAAAATGAGGCGGGGTCCGAGGTACATCACGTTTTCTGTTAAAAAACGTTGTCTTTTCGCTGCAGAAAGTTAGTTCTTGAAATATAATTAATAAATTATTACTTTTCTAAGAGGAAAAATGACTTTTCGCAGAGGAAAGACAATTTTTTTCTGCAGATAAGGAACAAATTTATTATCTTCTTTGTGGAAAAACCCAGACAAATTGCAATTATCCCATTGACAGTAAAACAATTCTAAATCATCCGACATCTAAAATATTATATATTCTTTTACAAAATCTTCTAAATTATCAAACCAAAAAAAATTAAAATCAACTTATACAATATTATCTCATATTCATTGTCTATGAGTATTAGTTCTTTTCCACTGAAACTCTCTGAAATCTCGAGTTCTTGCAGTTTTTTCCATGGGTATTAGCTATTTTCCACTGTGAATTCTCTGAAACGATATGATCGAGTTATTTCTATCAAGTTAACGGTGATATTTACTCCATTCTTTTCCCATAATTGAGTATTTTATTTGTTAGCGAAATTTATTTAGTAGCTGATTTGCCATTAATCCCATAATATAGTTGTAATGCCCTATTTATTTAAAACTATTTTTCTTTATTTTAAAATTTGTGATATAAAATTTTTTGCTTAATTTATTCAAAACGCGTGAATCAGAGTAATTAATTTCAATTGAAAACACATCAGAGTTATTTGAGCAGAAATAGATAATAAAATTTCAAAACATAGTTTAGGTCTTCCAACAAAAGCCCACGATTACAAAATGTTTACTAAATTCAAAATAAGATGATAATTATTCAAAATACCCAACATCTTGTGAGCTACAACCATCAGGTCAACTCAGCTAATAACCCAAGGGATCATTTTGGTATGTCAAAAGCATCATCACCAACATCACGGGGAAAACAATGAGCCTAACGCCCAACAAGAATTAAAATGGAATGCAATGTTAATGCTTATGCATGATCATGCAATGGATTATAGAAAAGAACTGTATCTTTCATGTTAATCCGAGAGATGGATACGTCAATTGGTCATGTAGCTTAACCGGACTTCCGACGAGGAAATGTACCATTAGGGGTGTCACCACATGCCGTCTCCATACTCTTTTGTTGAAGACATTGGAGATATCCTTACAAGAGAAATGATGAACCTTAGGGTTCATGTGGCTTAACCGTTACTCTGCTCCCTATGTGGGAGGAGCAACACCATTAGGGGTGTTACCACTGATGGACCGTCACCAATTCTCCCAAACCCCCATATGCATATTTGCATATATTAAGCATGTCATACAATATGCTCCCAATTTCATAATCCCTAAGTATGATACATGAATGTCACGTGCAATTTACAATAATATATATACAAGGGGAACGCAACATTTTTCAATAATTCATGGAGAGTAATTAAAAAGTCAGGAGAGACAAACTATCAAGCTATACGATTTCTGGTAGTGAGAAAATCTGAAATCTACAAGGAGTAAATTATGTGTGCTGTTTGGCAAAGAACAAAGTCACTACTAACCTCAACTTTTTACTATTATTAACAGGGAAATAACATGTGAGTTCATAGGTTCAAATCATGCTTAACTCAAGGAATTACAAGTTCATTTTAGGCTTAATCCAAACATTCTAAGACTCCCTTCACACAAGTTCCTTTCGTGCTTAAATCCAACCATTAGTTCACATGTTAATTTCATAATCCCCAACATTTTACAGAATAGGAAGATAGCTATTGAGCAAGCTTTAACCTAAACAATTCATAATATCCAATTTGAGCAATATGTAAATCTTCAACAAAGACAATATTTCACTTTAACAAACTTGCGAGCAAGGATCATCTCTAATTATCTTTTTTAATATGACAGTAAAAATTTCTATCAGTCATCAACATAATTCATAGGTTCACAACTACACAGTTTCACTCTACAGTCAACCAATCGAAGAAAATGCTCAACATTAAGAGTAAGCAATCTGCATTTCACAGTGACTAATCCATTCAGTGTTCAATATCAAAACAAACAAACAACCCGTGTTGTAGGGTCTCCATTGGCCAACTTACATCCCAATTCTTACCTCTTGAAGATTCTTTCAGAAAATTTTCAAGCTACAGCAAGTCAGAGCAACCACCCAGGGAACACTAAACAGAGGCTTACCACTTTTTCACAACTTAGAGAATAATCTCACACTCAGAACAACACAACTCTCACTCACTCCCGTTAGCACTCTCATGTTCGCAACTCACACCAGGCAGAGCTAGAGACATCCCATAAGCCATCCACTTATAGACGAATGAGGGAGAGAGAATAGGGGACAAACTTGTGCAGTGGCCAGGATGGAAGTGACGATCGCTTGATTCGAGGGAAGTGGTCCAATTTGCAACCTCCACGTGGGCAACGTGACCATGCAGGGATAGGCGAGGCAAATCTCTTTGGGTGAGGAGAAAATTATTAGGAGAAAATAGCGAGAATGAGAGACAGGAAATGAGTTTTCTAGCTATAAGTTGATTTTTTGGTCGAGGGAAGGCGTCTGAGCCTCGACCGCATGTGAACTGAAAGGTCCAAAAATACGAACAGATTCAAATCTTTCTCGTCCGCAGTTCAATCGCTAGTCGACCGCAATTCGACCAAAAGGACCAAATAATTCTACAGATTCAAATCTTTCTCATCCGCACTCAACCACTAGTTGACCGCAATTCGACCGAAAAGACCAAGGGTGACCTGGAGCACGTTTTAGGTCGAGATACTTGATTTTAATCTCGACTCCGACTCGACCAAACGCAAGGAGTGGTTCGAAAGGAATTTGGTCGAGACACTCGCCCTAGCATCGACTGCTAGTCGACCGAAAACGTAGAAATGCTTAATCCGTGATAATTTTCCAATTAAAATTTTCCAAAGTATTTCTTTAATCAATTACACCACACTAAGTCCCAAATTAGAGATTACGGAATATATCTTCATTTATAAAATATTCGTTCATTAAATAAATTTTTTTACATAATACATGGAGGATTTATCCAGGCATTACAACATTGGTAGTTTTGTTAATTTACCATTTAGAAAAAAAACCTTTTTCATCTTATTTTTTATAAACTAGTAAAAGATATATTATTTTAATTCTTTATAATAGGAAAATTAACAAATCAACCACTGTACTTTGTGCTCAATGACAAGTCAATCACTGAATAATTTTCGCTAACAATTAAGCACTGAACTATGAGAAATTGACGACGCAAACATTGTCATTACTTTTTCCGTTAAAAAGCATCGTTGTTCCTCGGCAAAATGTTATCTTTCTGCTACGGAACGATGTCTTTCCACTAAATAGTTTTAAAAGATTACTTTTCGCTGGGGAACGACTACGTTCTGCTGCGGAATGACTCATTTTCATTGCAGTAAGACAACGTTCCACTGCTGAACAACATGATCCGATGCGGAACATCATGGTCTGCTGCGGAACGTCGTCATTTCGCTTAGGGAAAGATTACGTTCTTCCATGGAGAGAATACTTTATGCGGAGGAAAGATTACTTTCTGCGACAGAAAGATTGATTTCCTATGCGAAAAGTGATGAGCATTGGATGACGACGACGGACCAAGAAAAGGAAAGAGAAGATATTGATGAGAACTAAATGTTGAAATCGAAAGGAAGAATGTTTTTCAACGACAAGAAGATGCTCGAAAGAAAACGTGAAAATTGTTTTTGACGACGAGAAGACCATGTAAGAGTTTCTAGGAATCGTCTTCGCAGTAATATGACTTCAATTATTACGCTTTTAACATAAAAGCGAAAGTAGAATTAGAATTTGCAGAGAGTAATGTTTCGGTATCGTTTTCACGACAATGTTTCTTTTAACATGTAATAGTGATGTTTACGTAGTCAATTTTTCATATTTCAATATTTAAGTTGTTGACGAAAATTATTCAAATGTTGACTTGTCATTGAGAATAAAAATTAATTTTCCTTTATAATATGCTTTTGGAATAAATAGACTAAGTATAATTAAATAAATAAATAAATTATAAAAATTTGGGTAAAAATATTTAATTGTAGCAACACCCTTTTGTTGAAAATTAATGACAAGATATTAAATTAATAATTTTGGGAGTTTTTTAAAATAAAAAATATGATTTTTATAGGGTGGATTCACAACAAACACTAAAGCTAGAGCCTAGGGAAATAGAGAGACAAAAAAGAGGTCAACTTTTTAGGCCCAAATCCAAAATAATCGAAATGGTCTATTCTACCCCTATTCCTCTCTCCATTAGAACTAAATTTTTTTAAAATATTATTTTCATTAGTTGGGTAGTTTTAACCATTGGTTTGAAATAGTGTAAACTAATAAAATGTTATTAATTACATAAATAATGAGTAATAAATAGCTAAGGAATACTTAAATCTACCCCCATATGACCAAAAAAAGTATTTATATATTTATTTACCTAATTTTTTTATGCAAAAAAAACAAAACATGAAAGCCTCTCTTATATTTTAAAGATTTTACCCAACATCTAAATTTTTATTAGATCTTTTAACTTTCTCATTATATTAAAGTTTTCTGTTTAAACATTTGGTCGAATTAATTGTTAAAAGATTTATGTCTGTCTATCCGAGAAGAAAGAACGAACGAACGAACGAATCTTAGCATGATTGTATCTTCCAAAAGAAAAAATCTCCCATTTAAAATTCATAGAATTAAAAGTTGAGTGGTGGGGTCCTAAATGCTTTTAGCACTTTAGTTATTGAAATTAAAGTAACTTTTCAATTTTATTGTATTAGTAAAAATCTGTTTAGGTTGTTGAATGTGAACTTGATTTTCTTTTTATTTTTATATAAATATATTTTTTATTGATTTTTTCGAAGAATTTAGTTTAAATATGTTGCAAAATCTTTGAAAATAGAAAGAGTCGATTATCACCAAAATCTTTGAAACCAAACACAAGGAGTTTCCAAGCAAAATAAGGTATCTAGTCGGAGAGGAGCTGAATGATAAATGAATTAGGCAAATCGGTGAGAAATTTCGACGATTATGGACAAAAACCAAGTATATCGTTTTATTTTTGTGAAAACCAGCTTCCATTCAACCAACTTCCATTTTTTTCATATCTTCCTGTTGATCAACTTGCATTCTTCTTCGCTTTCTTTAAAAAGGATGGCCAGCAAAACGCAGCCGAATGAACCTATAAGTAGCAAAATGTTAGAATTTAGAGACCTGAATTATAAATTTTGGAGCAAAGTATAATTAAGATTCTAATGTTTTAGAGTCATTTACAGATTAAACCTTAATTTTTTGACAAATCGAATTTCTACCTTTTAATTATTAGCAATTTGGACATTGTTGTCAATTTATCAATTAAATTCAGCACATGTATATCTCGTTTTTCATTCGATTAGATGCTTTAACCTATTTTTTACAACTCCAATACTAATATGAGTTCAAGCTGTATCGATCTTTTGACATTATTCAAAATGAGCTCAAAATCGCAGAGATGTGATCGACAGTCCAAAATCAGGTTAAAAATCCTCAGAGGAGGTCGAAATCGGGTTAAGAAATTTGATTAAACGGAAAAAGCAATATACACGCATTGAATTTAATAAATAAATGAACAACAAAGTTCACATTGTTAACACATAAAAAGTACAAGTATGATTTGTAAAAAAAAAGAAAAAGATATAATATTAAAATCTAAACTGTGTTTTACCATAAATTTTTCTAAGAGTTTGTGACAATAAGAAAGGAATTGGGTCAATAAATCCCAAACTTTGATTTAACACGAGATATAATTAGGGCAGCTTTACGTTTTTAAATCCGTATTGTAATCGCGAACTACTAGTTTGTTCTTCTTCTCCTTAAGGTTGTCGTTTATCTTGTCCGCACTACAAAAAGACCGAAACTGAAAGATAATGACTTTACCTCAGAGTTGTAAAACTTGACTGGTGCTTTTGCGACTCCATAATGCTCAGCTTCATCAATAGGGTTTATGGGTTTTCTGAAGTCCACGTATGGCCCCTCAGTTGAACAAAGCAGGAATCCAATCACCCCGCTGAAAAATTAAGCAAAATTCAACGCCGGAGAGAGAGAGAGAGAGTTCAATTGTAATAACTCAGAGAATTAAAGAACACAGGAGAGAGAGAGAGAGAGAGAGAGAGAGTGAATAATTTATGACATCAAGGCATTTTCACTATTAGGGTTCTTAGGGTTTGGTGAAAACTAGTTGACTAAATTAACTTGAGAGATAATCATAACCTGAAAACTAAAACATCGTCATAAAATCAAAAAAATAACAACATAATTGCAGAAAAATAAATAGATTCGAACGATAATAGTTGTTAAAATTTGATGATCCATATTTTATTTTTATCCCGACTTCAAAAAGTCTACGGTGAGACGTAAGTGGTGAACTAGATAACGAATATATTTGCAGAACTAATCACCATCGTCTGCAATTGGTGGAACCCTAATCATTTTTAGGTGCAATTTTTGTTTATTAAAAAAAACAGACGATGCATGCCTGGGATAAGCAGGAACAGTAGTCCAAGCATAGTCAACAGAGCCTTTGAAAATAGGTTTACTTTTAGAGATGAGGTCTTGAATATCAAGTGAAGGAAACCATGGACTCTCTGCTGGAATGCAGAAAACTCCTCCCTCTCCAAGAGCTTCAGCAGCCAGCTCGAAGAAGCCACTTTTAAACAGCTCATGATCTTGCCCTAAAACCAACACCCAGATAAACAGTTATAGTTAATTTTCACTTTAATCGTTTTTGTTCTGATTTTAAAACTAGGGTTTCAGTACTCAATGGTTCAAATGCGTCCACTATGATTCCGTCGTAGGTTCCTGCTTCAACGGACTTCAAGAACTCGATTCCTGCGCTTGTTTGTTTCCCGAGAAAATTAAAAAGAAAGAGAAAATTCACGTTAAGATGAACTTTCATCTGCTCTAAGCCAAAGAAACAATGGATTATTCCTGATTTTTACCATCTCCAATGTGAAGTGTCGCTCTAGAATCCTTATACCCAATTGCAATATCAGGAAAATATTCCTTATAAAGCTGAAATCCAGCACAATTTCAATCAGCACAATAAATACACACACACACACATGCACTGTTTATGAATATGTTTGTGTATATATACTACTTACATCAACCAGCATTGAATCTAGGTCACAAATATCAATTCGCTCTACGGAAGAGTAACGAGAGATTTCCCTAACAATACCACCATCTCCTCCTCCAATCAGCAACACCTGAAAAAAAAATGCAAAACAATTAATTTAGCCAAAGTAAAGGTTACTAATTTTGTATCGGCTTTTGAAATTAACGTTTGAGTAAACTCTCAAACTTTCGAAGAGGGTTGAATTTTCTTTCGATAATTCGATCTTTTGTGTAAAATGTGAAGTGTCCCTTCCTTGTGAGAGCTTACATAAGTGACATTGTCACAATCCCATGTTAGAAATTTGTGATGTATATTTCTAACTAATATAAAGTCTTTTTGAGATAAAACTCAAGTAAAATTGTGCAAAAATGGATAATAATGTACTAGTCAATAGATCTTGAGACGTTACAAAAGTGGTCTTGGTAATAGTTTCTTGGGGTTAGTTGAAGAGAAAAAAGAACCTTTTTAGGGTTTGGAATGGAAGAAAGAGCAAGGTGGGTCATCATTTCTTGGTAAGCACACTCATCTTTCTCAGTGAGCTGGAGAGCTCCATCCAGCACAAACACCTTCCCATACGCTGATGACTGAAAACCAAAAACACATAATTAATTACTTTAATTAATGAAGCTTGTTCTCATAATTAGTTTCTTGATCTTTGTTAGTGCTCTTTTTAACTATTACCTGAAAAACCAACATTTCTTGGAACTCGGATCTTCCCTGAAACAAGATTTTCTCCACCTTTAAAAAGTGTCCTTCTCCTGCAAAATCATTAAAAACAACACTTACAATTGAATGTAATTCAAAATGTTGAAAAAAAAGAACAAAAGATGAAGAAGAAGAAGCTAATGGGAGAAATGCAAATAAATAGAATGCTCACCAGGCCATATTCGACGATTCTCAGAATACCACCCAGGAATCTCTGGATATTTATCTTCTTCGTCTTCCTCACGAGCTTCATTTCCGCCATTAACAGCAAGAACTCCATTATCTTTAGTTAGTTTTCTATGAAAATCCTCAGAGACTGCAACAGAAACAGCTCCACCAAGCTCCTCTTCGACATGAACAAGATCTTCTTTGCTTAGTTTCCCCATCACTTAGATAAAAAGTTTGAGCTCTCTTCAGTCTTGTTTACCACTGCAAGTTGGTTTGCCCAAGCTCTTCAATGAACTTCTGCTGGGAAAATCCAAGTGAATTTTCTCTTATTTATAGGTAAGTCCAGCACTGTTTCTCTTGCGCTACGAGTCAGAGCAAATTCATCCACTCACTGGATTTCTGTTCTTCCATATCTGCTCTTCCTTATTTTAGATCATTTCCCATATTAGGAATTTGTTTTGTCATTACCTGCGGGTGTCGGTACGAAATCCCAAAAGAACACCATTTGTCAACGTTGGTAAAATCTGTTATTTTTTATTAAATGATTTTTCTCGTAATATATTTTTTTTTGCGATAATTTCTTTTATATTGACTTAATTATTTGGAGTGTTAATTTTCAACGTTGTGTGTCATTTTTGTCAATTGATTAAATGTAATATTCAATTGAATTTTTTTTAAGGAAATTAAATTCTTCTTTTTTAACTCCCTTGGACCGAATAAGGAAAGTTCTCCCCTTTCTCTTCTCCGTCCCTCTCCTTCCTCTTCTCTTTTCTAACTTCCTCACTTTCTCTCTATCTCGGTCTCTTCCATTCCTATCTCTCTGTTCTCACTCCCTTTGCCATCCGTTTCCGTCTTCTTCTCGTCCTTTTGCAAAATCTCCTCTCTGCATACGGGTCTTCATTGACAAAACTCAAAGACCCCTCTCAACAGAGTTTTGGAGAAAGACTCTAAAACAGATCACCAATCTCGATAAGTTGATTTCTCTTCATCTATATATCTCAATTTCATAAAAAAAAAATATTGAATTTTTATGCAAACCTTCTCCTCGGTAATTGAAGGGAAATTGTAAAATGTGATATATTTTTTAAGGAAGAATTAATCTCCTTTCAGGAACGTTGGACTGGGGAAGGAACCCGTTTTGTTGGGAAATTGAACTAAATGTACTTTTCATGATTATGTTTTAGAAGGTTAAAAATATTAAAGTTTTTAGAATATAAATGAATAACAATTAAAAATATAAATGACCATGAATTGTTATGAATGTAAATGGTCATAAACGGTTGGATAAATAAATAGTCGTTAGAGCTATAGAAATAAATAGTCATGAGAGTTATCAAATGATGAAGGGTCTATTTAAGTTCATGTAATTTGTTTCGATAGTAAGTAAAGAAAGGTATTTTGTGAAAAAAAAATATTTCCTCATTATTATTTTCTTTCTTTTTTCCTCTTCCATCTTCTACATTATGGTATCAAAGCTTCACATAAAATGGCCGATGCGATTAGTTCCAACATGGTTTCTCTCATCTCTCGTTTTAATGGAGAGAATTATGATTATTGGAGCAACAATGTCAAAGTGTTGTTGAAATCTATGGAGTTGTGGAACAATATTGAATGAGGATTCCACGTTCCAAAAGATGAAGATGCCATAAGTGACGTAGAAAAGATTACGTTAAAGGAGAATCAAAAGAAGGACAACAAAACACTTTTTCACATATATCAATCAATCGATATGACTGTGTACGAGAGGATTGTCAACGTTGAAACCTCCAAAGAAGCCTGGGACGTCATTCATACAGCCTACAAAGGCAAGCCAAAAGTTAAGATGGTTCGATTTCAAACTCTACGATCCGAATTTGAAAAGTTGAAAATGAAGGAGAACGAGAGCATTAAAGATTATTTTATGAAAGTCACCTCCATTGTTAATCAAATGAGATCCAATAAAGAGAAGTTAGAGGATACAAGAGCTGCTAAAAAAAATCCTATGAAGTTTTCATCCAAAATTCGATTATGTAAAAGTTGCAATTGAAGAACCCACCAAAATTTCTATTCTTACCTTGGATGATCTACAAGGAAGGTTGGAAGCACATGAATTCAAATTAACAGGCTCAATCCATCTCCTTCGCAACCAGAAAAATCTCTCGAATCTCAAGCTATTTTTACCAAAGCTAGTCAAAATCAAGATCGTGGTTCAAATCAAAATTGGCGTGGTAGAGGCGGAAGAGGCAAAGGAAGGGTAGAGGTTTCCACTCACGAGGGAGAGGAAACTCAAATTTTCAAGGAAATGGACGAGGTAATGCAAGAAATGCAAATGAAAATGACATAAATTCCTCTAGAGGAAGAGGTTGTGGCTATCAAAGAGGTAGAAGATGTGATTACTCTGAATGTTATTATTGCAACAAGTCAGGACACACAACGTGAGTGTTGGTTCAAGGAAGAAGATGACAAGAAGAAATATTATTGCATGAGACAAATATTGACAATGATGATTCAAATGAAACTTTATTGCTAGCGGCATTTCAAAACACTAATGCAGAAGAAAAGTGGTATCTGGATAGTGGAATGAGCAAGCATATGACTGGTAATAAAGATATTTTCTCAACTCTCTCTAAAGTAGATCATGGTGAAATAACGATTGGTGATGCTAAATCATACAAGATTGAAGGAATTAGAGAAATCTCATTTATAACAAAGTCAAACCATACTGAGAAGATTTCTGAGATATATTATGTTCCTGGCTTGAAAAATAATTTATTGAGTGTGAGTTATCTTTTGAGAAAATGATATAATATACATATGTGAGATGGTGCTTGCTATTTATACTGGAAAAATCAACTCGTTGCAAAGATTAACATTGTTGAAAATAATTTGTTTTCCTATTTTTCTCTACACAACAATTTTATCTTGTTTTGTTGGTGAAGAGAAAGGAGTTTCCAAGTTGTGACATGATAGATTTGGTCACTTGTATTACAAAAGTTTAGAGTTGATGTCAGCAAAAAATATGGTTGAAGGGCTGCCTTCTATCGAACATGTTGAAAATATTTGTGAAGAATGTCAGCTAGGAAAGCAACATAGAAATCCATTTGCATCATATTCTTTGCAGCGAGCAAACCATCCATTAGAGCTTGTTCATTCCGACATTTGTGGTCCAATGCTTGTTGCTTCACTTGGAGGTAGTTGATATTTCATTACATTTATCGATGATTTTTTAAGAAAGGTTTGAGTTTCTTTTCTCAAAGATAAATCAGAAGCATTTCAAGCCTTTAAAAATTTTAAGGTTGAGGTTGAAAAGTTTATGGGTCTTCCAATTAAAACGTTGAGGACTAACAGTAATGCAAACCATGGATATTATAGATCTGAGACCCGACAATAACGCAGAATAATCACAGGACGCCTGGGAGATTCAAAAGGATTAGGAGCTCGACCCATTATCTATAACGAGATAGGAACCAAAACTATCAAGGAAATGAACTTAACCCGAGGAGAAATAAGAGGAGGAAAATGGAAGAGGTGAAACAGTTGCTACTCTCGGGTTTGTCCTGCCTACTGGTGAGGATTCCCTCTCGGATGCTTTGGTCTGTTGGTTTCTGTTTTTGAGCGTTAAGTCCAGCATTAGTATTGATTATTGTTTTCGGATCTTTATGGTTAATCTTGAGATGTTGCTCTCTGTATGTTCTGCTAGTGGCTGTTGTAGATTTTCTGGACGTTTGAATTGATGGATAATGCCCTAATTGTTATTGTTGTGCTGACTGTGAGGATAGTGTTGGGAGAAATAGATTTATGCAATTGTTGTTATGTTATCTGTGTCGATGGATGGTCTGTGTTAACTTATGCTCTAATGAAGCTCGGATATACTCTCTTGTTTGAATTGGAGTTATTGATGGTTGTCCATCTATTGGAATAAGTTGGTTTAGACTTTGTTTCCTTATGTTAAGCCTTGTTAATAGTTTATTAATTGGACCTAAGGTTGTAGTTTGCTTTGCTTTGTTAGTTGTGGAAAAATTGTAGTGAAGAATATGTTGGTTCAAGTTGGAGTTGGGTTTTGTGATTATATTCTGTGTTATTGATTGGTTCTGCTTTGGATTAAATTATGGAGAAATTATGCATGCATGTTGAATTACATTCATGCACGGTGAGATTAAAGTTAAGTGTTCTACACATTGGATATATGCTCTACACGTTAGACGATTTTATCTGTTGTTGCGTTGGTTTTGTCACATATTCTCCATGATTGGATAATTAATTGGGTTGGGCTTTGCTTTGCTACATTGTTACGGCGTGGACTCGTTTATTGGAATAGGTTATGTTTCGTTTTAAATGTCAATGAGTTCCTAGAATTTGTGTGCAATTAAGGAAAAGAAAAGATGATGTGATCCAGAAAACCTACAAATACAATGATTCATTAAGAGACATTGGAGACCGAAAGACTAGAGCAACGATGAAGAAGATGAATGAAAGACATCCACTTTTTGAGGAAGAAATCCAACAAAAGATTCAAAGGAGAAAGATGATGAATTATATTCATCTATCATTCAAATATTTTATAGTATTCTTCAAGATGAAGCTTATGTGGAAAATCAAGCACAAGATTGAGAGACTTATGGTAAAATGCAGAATCATTGATCCGACCTTTGACTACTATTTGGCGGTTTCTACATTCTTACATATTTTATATTGGAAAGTGTTCTTTATAAAGATTGTAGCTAACATCCCAAGGTTTCCAGAATGGGCTTATTTGTTAAATTCGGAGCTCGTTTGCTATGCCAAAAGGCCCATGAATAAAGACATACGATTCTGCTTTAGAATTCTGATTTCACTTATTGGGATTGGAGGCCCAAATCAATATGACGATCAACTTAGGCTGTGGCTGAAGGAATTCATACAAGGCGTAATTCAAATAAGCTTTCAAAGGATTATTTGGATTACTATTTTAAAGATCCAAAGATTCAAGATGAAGGTCCACCTAAAGAAGTGGATCGAGCACATGCCAAACACATGTCATTAGTTAGTTAGATCTTATCTTGTTATTTTTTTTAAATTACGTTTGAATTTATTTTATTCTAGTTTATCTTAGGATTAGATCTACTTTATGTTTAGCTTATAAAAGCACCTTAGGGAACAATTGTGAAAAAACCTTTTGTCAAATTGAAAATTGAAGCTTTTGCTTTTGTGGGAGGATTCCTTCTCTTGAGTTCTTTGCGAAGAACTTGATCTCTTCAAGTGGATTCTTGAAAGATCGAACTTTTGATAGCTTTGGTTCTAGCCGACAGGTTTGGTTAGGGTCAAGCTCCTCTTCGGAATACTCCAGTTCTAGTCGACAGGTTTGACTAGGGTCGTAGTTCCACCCTTTTGATCTTGAAATTGTGAGACGATCCGTTTAATTCCGCAAAGGTTGTCGAGTCTAGGGTTCGTATACCCTAGGTTTCCATCAGTTGGTATCAACCAAATCAAACACAAAAAAGTTAGTAAAATTATAATAATAAATTTTGGACCTTTCCTCTCGCTCTCGTGTTTCACTCAATTAATGGATCACTCCACTCGTGTTTACACTCGATTGAATTTTTCAAATTGATCTCACAACTCTGCCTTTTACCACTCTACCTTCCCTTTTGAGTTCTTTACTCACAACTCAATCAAAGAAAAGAAAGGGTTTTCAATCAAGTAAACACTTTGAAAAATCAAATTTTTTTCTAACTTTAAATTCAAATTGCCTTCAAGTTTGATCAAAACCAAGCTACTCAAACTACTTATTGTGATTAAATAGCCAAAGAAGCAAATACCTTGAATTTGGAATAAGGTATTATAGAACTTTCCCAAAAAGGAAACTTTTTCTCGAAAAATTTCTAAAAACTTACAGAAATAAACCGGAGATTCTTTGGAAAGTACTCTTTGAGATGAAAACAAAGATGATTTTCGATTTTGAATAGGTTTTTTGTAGAATAAAAAGCTCATTTTTTTTTTTTGAAATAAAAATCGCACTTTTTTTTTGGTAAGATTGATAAACGAAAGGAAAAAACTTTTTGATGTTTGATCGTAAGGGTCAAACCTTTTTTTTTTGATAGATGAAGAGAAAGGAAATATTTTATTTTTTTTGATATTTTTGAAGGTTGATCGTAAGGATCAATAAAATAAAACTGATGCGGAAAAATAAAGATAGCACCTTGAAAATGTTCGAGCCTTCGCTCTGATACCAAGTGATGGGAACCTAGGGTATACGAACCCTAGACCCAACAACCTTTGTGGAATTAAACGGATCGTCTCACAATTTCAAGATCAAAAGGGTGGAACTACGACCCTAGTCAAACCTGTCGACTAGAACTGGAGTATTCCGAAGAGGAGCTTGACCCTAACCAAACCTGTCGGCTAGAACCAAAGCTGTCAAAAGTTCGATCTTTCAAGAATCCACTTGAAGAGATCAAGTTCTTCGCAAAGAACTCAAGAGAAGGAATCCTCCCACAAAAGCAAAAGCTTCAATTTTCAATTTGACAAAAGGTTTTTTCACAATTGTTCCCTAAGGTGCTTTTATAAGCTAAACATAAAGTAGATCTAATCCTAAGATAAACTAGGATAAAATAAATTCAAACGTAATTTAAAAAAAATAACAAGATAAGATCTAACTAACTAATGACATGTGTTTGGCATGTGCTCGATCCACTTCTTTAGGTGGACCTTCATCTTGAATCTTTGGATCTTCAAAATAGTAATCCAAATAATCCTTTGAAAGCTTATTTGAATTATGCCTTGTATGAATTCCTTCAGCCACAGCCTAAGTTGATCGTCATATTGATTTGGGTCTCCAATCCGGGTAAGTGAAATCATAATTCTTAAGTAGAATCGTATGCCTTTATTCATGGGCCTTTTGGCATAGCAAACAAGTTCCGAATTTAACAAATTAGCCCATTCTGGAAACCTTGGGATGTTAGCTACAATCTTTATGAAGAACACTTTCCAATATAAAATACGTAAGGATGTCGAAATTGTCAAATAGTAGTCAAAGGTCGGATCAATGATTCTGCATTTTACCATAAGTCTCTCAATCTTGTGCTTGATTTTCCACATAAGATTCATCTTGAAGAATACTATAAAATATTTGAATGATAGATGAATATAATTCATCATCTTTCTCCTTTGAATCTTTTGTTGGATTTCTTCCTCAAAAAGTGGATGTCTTTCATTCATCTTCTTCATCCTTGCTCTAGTCTTTCGGTCTCCAATGTCTCCTAATGAATCATTGTATTTGTAGGTTTTCTGGATCACATCAAAAGATAATGAAATTAATAAGTTGTGACTATTACTAAGTAAATGTTTTTAATTATGAAGGTATTGAAAAGAACAAGAAGGATAAAGATTAAGTACGAATATGCGTTAAAGCTTCGAGGTAAGAAATTGAGATAGAGTCGTTGGCCAGTGGAGGTCCTACACCATTAGCAGTATCTTTCCTTTGACTGTCTGTTTATATTCTGCCATATTATGCTTATGTTGTTCGCGCGTTATTAGTTTAAATCTCTAAGCATGTTTAGGAAAGTAGCATATTGTTAGTGTTTCCTTGAAGTCTCCAAGCGTGTCTACTTTGTTATTGTCTTCTTTTAAATTGCTAAGCACGTTTGCATTGTTATCGTTTTCCTTTAAATTGCCCAGCATGCTTATATTAGTATTGTTTCTTGTAAATTATCAAACATGTCTATATTGTTGTTGTTCCTAGTAATTTCTAAGTATGTTTTATAATATACGCCAAATGTAGTATGTTAGTAGATTTTCTTATGTCTCATACTTTTATATATTGTTGTGATTAATGCTTCGTGTTTAATGTTGTTATATCATTATTATTACTGCTTCTTATTAACATGCATCACGATAATGCTTTTCATGGACATGCATCATATTAATAGAAACAAGTAGGAAGTGTCACCTTTGGGGTGGTACTCACATGTATTGAGTAAGGAAATGAATGAAAAGAAAATAAATGAAACAGGGAGTTGGGGCACTGATGGATAGTTCGGATCTAATCAGGTAGTCTGAACTAAATCTCTCCCTAGTCGGGTCCAGGACCAGCTACCATAGGTGGTTAGAAGTCGAAAACAGACTATACCTCCAACACGAGTTCCTCCAATCTTCCGCTCGACGTACGAGTTATGAATGAAAGAATGAAAAAATAAAATGTCAAGAAAAGATTGGTTTGGGACGGTACCCATTCCAAAAGAACTAAAGATAGGCATAAAGCATACTGCATAACTCATCACTTACTGGGCCTCGGGCTCATAGTTGCTAATGGTGTAAGTACACACACGAGAAAATGATGAACAGGTAAAGGAGCAGTTGATGAAGGATTTTCACGGACGGGACTTATGACTGGTTGGGCTAAGGAAGGTAAAAGAGAAAAGTAATTTGTAATTAACACGTAATTATTTATTTGTTTAGTATTTCTTAAATGAATTTTTTACGCTTCCGCTATGTTTTGAGAAAAGATTTTATTGGTTTTCCACTGTTTAGAACGATTTTCATTACGAGTCTAAGGAAAGAGTTTTTAATGGTTTGAATTTTTAGGGAAGAACTCTGATTTAATTAAAAAGGTTTTAATAAAGATTTTAGTTGTTTTATAAAAGTTTTAAATTTAACACATTTTTAAAAGGTTATAAAAACCAAGTCATTACATCTATGAGGCCACAAATCAAGTAAGTTTGGAAGATGAAAATGTATCATTTACATTTTTTGCAGGAGAATATCCAATTTCTTTTGATGAAGCATATAAGGGTGAAAAGTGGAAGCAAACTATGAATGAAGAAATAGATGCCATTGAGAAAACGAAACATGGGAGCTTACAGATTTACCCCCACATAAAGTGCCATTAGAGTAAAATGGGTGTACAAAACAAAAAGAAATTCGGATGGATCTATCAACAAGCATAGGGCGAGACTCGTTGCGAAAGGGTACAAGTAAAAGAAAGGAGAAGACTATATTGAAGTTTTTGCTCATGTTTCTAAACTTGATACTATTTGTTTTATTATATCTCTTACAACACAAAATAATTGGAAACTTTTCCAAATAGATGTAAAGTTTGCCTTTGTGAACGGTATTCTTCAAGAAGAGGTGTATTTAGAACAATCGCAAAGATACACAAAGAAGGGAGAAGAAAAGAAATTTTACAAACTCAAAAATGCATTATATGGACTAAAACAGTCGTCTCATGCATGGTACAACCGGATTAATTCATATTTTGAGAATCATAACTTTCACAAATGTCCTTACGAGCATAATCTCTATATTAAAATCAATCCACAAGATGGCTTCATGGTTGTAAGTCTTTATGTTGATGATCTCATATTTACTGGAAATAGTTTTGAATTATTGAATGATTTTAAGCGATCTATAATGATAGAGTTTTAGATGACAGACTTGAGAGAGTTACATCATTTTCTTGGAATTGAAATCTATCAATCCAAGAAGGGTATTTTTATTTCTCAAGAAAGCTATGCAAAAGAAATATTAAAAAAATTCAAAATAGAGAACTCAAATCTAGTAGTGACACCATACTTACAAGGCCTCAAACTTCCCAAAGAAGGTGAAGTAAGACTTATCAATTCTACCATGTTTCGAAGTTTGGTAGGAAATTTGATTTACTTGACGGCTACAAGACCAGACATTATGTATGCAGTAAGTTTATTAAGCAGATTCATGGAGATACTATTTCTAGTCATTGGGAGGCTGCAAAAAGAGTTTTGCGATATATTAAAGAAATCATTGACTATGATCTTTTTTATGAAGCAAATGTCTCAATAAATCTTATTAGCTATACTGACAGCAACTTAGTTGGAAATATCAATGATAGCAAAAACACTTGTGGTTATGTTTTCAACCTTGGAAGTGCTCCTATCTCATGGAGTTTGAAGAAGCAAACAATTATTACTCTGTCGACAACAGAAGCAGAATATGTAGCTTCTACTTTTGCTAAATGTCAAATTATATGGTTACGAAAAATTCTTTAAAGTTTAAATCACGAGTAGAAAAATCCAAAAATTTTGTTTTGTGACAATAGCTCTTTCATTTTAGTCACAAAGGATCTCGTTCTTCATGGAAAGACAAACATATTCACATTCATTTCCATTTCTTAAGGGAGCTGGTGAATGAGAAAGTTATTGAAGTGAAATTTGCAGAACTGATGAACAAAGGACTGATATTTTTACAAAGGCTCTTGGTGGACAAGTTTCAAGCGTGAAGTTGCAAGATTAGGGATTAAAAGCAAATTTGGTTTAAGATAGGCATTGTTGGGAAATTAAACTAAATTGACTTTTCAATAAATTATATAATTATGTTTTAAAAGGTTACAAATATTAAAGTTCAACCGATTAGAATATAAATGGATAACAATTAAAAATATAAATGACCATGAATTATTATGAATGTAAATGGCCATAAACGGTTGGATAAATAAATAGTCGTTGGAGCTATAGAAATAAATAGTCATGAGAGTTATCAAATGATGACAAGTCTATTTAAGTTCATGGAATTTGTTTTGATAGTAAGTGAAGAAAGTTATTTTGTGCAAAAAAAAAATTCCTCCTTGTTATTTTTTTCTTTATTTTTTCCTCTTCCATCTTTTACACGTTTCTCTCCTTCGCTATTAAACTGAGACTCTTCTTTTCCTCCCCACACACTACTCATCTCTATCACTCATCTCTCATCCTCCCTATCTTCCGCTTCCTTTCTCTCTCACACTGAAGATTTGTGGGAGCAAACATTTCCTCCACTGTATTGGAAGAAATCGATTGTGGTAAGTTCAATTCTTCTCAACTATATAAATTTTGAAATCATTGGTTAAAATTCTGAATTTGGATTGAAATTTTGGAAGGACAATGAGTGTTCGGTGGGGAGAGGGGCGTTGGAATTTCATGAAAATTATAGTGGTCACTGTAATTGGAAGTCATTGGTTCAGAGAGGTATAAAAATCTGATTTTTCCTTTTCAATTGCGTCTCAATTTACTTGTATTGGTCTGGATAATGGGATCGTCGAATTTGTTGATTGTAAACTTCAGTTTAATGGAAAAATCAATGTTGATAGCCGATTGTTTGGACAAAGTTCGACAATTTTTCATACGGTTTCATCGGCAATGGAAAGCCGAAACACGACTTAACAAAATTGAACCGCAGTGCGCGAAACCTTCAGCTTCGACCTGTGAGTCAATGGGTCGAGACGGGGAATCTCGGCCAGTGGTGGAGACTATGCCTGGGTGCGAATCATCTCCTTCACGATTTAGCTGACGCAGTCAATGACGGACTTGTGGGTGGGCTGCAATGTTCAGGCCTGTCCAGGTCGCGGTTCTCCCCTACTTTGACCGTGGCATGGGCCTAAGTAATAAGCAGCCCAGGTCTGGTTTTGGCTTGAGGTCCAATCCCTTTTGGGCCACGGTCCAGGGCTTGAATTGGAACTATTATTCGTCTGTTTTGGGATAGATTTTGGATATTCGTTTACCCAATTAACTTGGATTAATCTTAAGTGATAATTAAACATTTTAATGTATAAAAATTTAACTCAAAAATTTAGTGACATATTTTTTGATAGGTACCCAAATATTAAATTAAAATTCGTGGACTATTGGATTTGGACCTTTTGGATTATTGGATTTTGGTCAGTGTAAGCTCACTTTGAGGTAGAGATTTATTTTAATGCACCGTATTGCATAGTTTTTTTATAAAATAAATATTTTGAGACATGTCTCATATGAAAAATGACATGTTCATATTATGACCGTCAGATTTTTATATTATATTTATTTTTTTCTATGCACATTTTGTTTAAGCATGCATATTAAAATTTTTGGATCAGCTCAGTCGTATGAACCGAGTTCGATTGATTTGGTTTGAGATCTGTTTTACTCTACGCACATTCGACCGTGAGACAATGTGTTTGTTTGTTGTTAACTAGAGTAATAGGACAACTGTATGTGTTGTGTCTCTGGTCGCAAAACCCTAAACTTGATCATGGTATGTGGCTTTCACGATTGCCGAACAGCGCTTTTATTTTGTGATGTGCGTATGACATGGTGTGCCCGGAGTTCGTGAGTGATTCTATTTTCACTAGGATTTTTATCTAATACAATAAATGTCTATTTTAATTATGTATCACATATTAGTGGATTGCTTTCAACGCATGCCCTTTTGTGCAAATATTTCTAAAATGAATTTGTAAAACACGAGTTTTAAATTCATGCATGCTTAAATATTGTTTAAATAAATTATTGTTAATTAAATCTAATCCCTATTGATTTTAGTCAACTCACCCCAATGACACCTTTTTGGGATTTTATTAGCAAGACTTCCAGTTGCCGAATCAAGATTAAATTTGGCGGAATTAATTTATTTATATTATTTTAATAATTTTACATTGAGAGACTTTTAGTGAGGTAAACTTTGTGATGGACGCCCGAAATTTCAATTCTTTATGTTCTGCACAGTCTTTTATTTGGATAATATTATTATGAGATCTAATATCACTTATTGAACCTGGTAAGCCTACATTTCGTCGAGCCTTGGCTTGTAATATATATTTTAAGTATTCCGCTGCTCATTAATAAAATTAAAGTAAAAAAGGGTCGGGCGATTGGGTTCTTTGGGCTGGATCATTCCATGTTCTGTCTCAGGTCCCTTGCGGGTCTCTCGGCTATGTCAATCGAAGGTTGCAGAGACCGATTTTTCGACGACAGAGGTAGTTTGGAAACTTAAATTTTGTTTTTGTTTAGGCAATTGGTTGAAAATTTGGAATTTTGGATGGCCGGAAGTTGGGACGAAACCGGAGATTATGTCACTTGGTTTGCATCAACTACAGAACACCGAAGCACGACTTAGCAAACTGTAAGTCACGATGTTCAGTCCCCTCTCGGTCTCAATCCGTGGGACGACTGGCCGGGACACCTTTGCATCGACTACGAAATGCCGAAGCATGACTCAGCAAACACTGAGCTGTGGCGTTCGCCCCTCTTGGTCTCAATCTGTGGGACGACTGGCCTAGACAGGGAGTCTCAACTAGAAGAGGAACCACCTGCGTGAAAGGGAGAGGCGACGTTCGTCGCCTTCTCCGCATCTCAACTAAACGAAAGGGCCACGTTCCAGGTCCCTATGTGGCTTGCGAACCAAGTGGCTATGGGCCACTATTGGGCTTGCATGGACTGCAAGTCAACCTCATTTTGGGTCGCGATCCAACCTCATTTGAGTCATAATTCTGGGTCTATTTGGGCCCAATTTATGAAATTTTTACTCAAAAATTTTGTATAATTTTTTATTGAATAAATTTGGGATTTTTTTAAATCTTAAATTTAACCCAAAAAGTTGATGACTATATTTTTGGTTATGTACAAAAATATAAAATTTTAAAATTTGTGGACCCGTGGACTTAGGTTTTTTGGATTATTGGGCTTTGGTCAGTGTAAGTCTACTTCAAGATAGAAATTTAAATTTTATGCACTACATTGCATAATTTTTTATAAAGTCAATATTTTGAGACGTGTTTATTTTATTTTTGTCTGATTTTTTTATTATATGTAATTATTCACTATACACGGTTTATTTAAGTATGCATATAAATATTTCTGGATCAACTCAGTTGTGTGAGTCAAGTTTGATCAACTCGATTTTTGGTTTGTTTTTACATTACACACATTCAGCCGTGGGAGAATGTATTTATTTGTTGTTAACTAGAGTATTTAAATAGTTGTTTGTGTCATATTATTGGGTGCAAAATCCTAAACCTGATTAGAGTATTTATGTGGCTTTCGCGATCATCGAGTATCACTTTTTTATTTTATGATATGCCTATGACATAGTATGCTCAGAGTCCGTGAGTGACTCAATTTTCACTGAAATTTTTATTTAGTACAACAAATGTCTATTTTAATTACGTACCACATATTAGTGGGTTGTTTTAAACACGTGTCATTTTATATAAATTTTCTAAAATGAATTTATGAAATACAAGTTTTAAGATTATGCATGCTTATGAACTTATGAAACATGTGTCTTGTTGCAGCACTCTATATCAGTTGTAGTAAAGCTCACATAAGGAAGGAAATCAATTTTGAACCACTTCTTTCTAATTTGAACATCTCAATATTTTATTTGCATTTTAAATTAATTATTCAACACCTAATTTGTCATTTTAAACCATTTTCTATTTTTAATTCATTGTTTTACATAGATTAATTTGTGAAAAATTGGCCATCGTGGGATTGATACTCTATTTACATTTTATTACTTGATTTGTGACACGTGCACTTGCGTAGTGTTAGTTTTGTACAAACACCTCTGGAGGTTTATTTAAATATAGATACACATATTGGAAACAATGGTCAATACGGTGGGGTTTCATGATATTTGCGACTTTACATACGATAGTGTTTGATCATATATATGTTAATAATCACAAACATGTTAAATGATACTTGTTAAATAATATAACTATTTAATACAAAATGGAACATTGTATTAATTCATATTATCATTGCATAGTTGTGAAAAGAAGTAATGTGTGATATTTATATTGCATATCATTGTGGTATAATAAAGATGTCTAGAGGTAGACTTAGTTGGTGGATGTTGCTCCTATACTTGTGAATTGTGTGACATTGTAACTTTTTAGTATTAGATTTACTTGTTGAGTTTTATAATTCACTCAATTGTGGTTTCTACTTTTTCAGATACAGAAAGTTACTAAAAGGACAAGGTCAATGCAAATCAAACGCAAGAGGCTAGACCACTTAGAGTAGAAATAGACCTCTAACTCTTGGACTTGATGTGTGTGAGTTTTAGTTTATGTTGTGCATAATTGGTGTGAGGGTCACATTTAGTGGCCCAAGTGTTTGTAACAAAGTTAAGATTATTTCGCCCTGTAAATAATAACACATGTTGTTAAGTTAAAAAGTAGTTGTAATAAAATGCAATCACATATTTGGTTATGATGTACATATTAAATAAAAAAAATTAATTAGACTGAAATATTATAAATTACGTTGTGATTATTTGTAATATTATCATTTGTAATGATATCTAGTTGACGTAATCCAACATTATCATATTTCAAATCGAGTATTAATGTGCACGTCAAGAATCTTTATCACAATCTCTGTTTTCAAGAGGGTTCATGGTTGGGGTTCTGACACTAGAGCTTAGGCTTGACGATCCGGTCTTCTCTAAGAATTTGGTTGTTCAACCTTTCAAGTATCATTAATTCGGATTATGTTGTCAATTTATTTGTTAAATTCATCTCATGTATACTACATTTTTTTTCTTTTGAACTTGATGCTTTAACTCGATTTTTAACTTCTTAAGAGATTTTTAATCTGATTTCAAACTTTTTCGATTTGTTGACAAAATTGGTTAGAGAAATTAAAAAATTATATATTTAAATAGAAAATATGATATACACGTGTTGAATTTAATGGAAAAATTAACGTCAATGTCAAAATTACTTATAAGTGAAAGTTGAAAGTTTGATTTGCTAAAAATATAGTTAAAAAAGTGTAATTGGTAAGGAACTCTAATTATTAGGATCTTAAATTGCATTTTGTTCTTAATGGATTGATTGGTAGGCAAACGACGTCGTTCGTATAGGCAACTGTCCTCGTTCCCCTTCGCTAAAGCTTTCCCCTGCAGGCTGCCTGCAAGTTCGTCCGAGTTTGAGCAGGAGGCAGGGTCTTCGAGAAATATCGTTCGATCTCAAATTTCTACATTTTAGTTAGGGTATAGGTTCTGTTTCACGTTTTTCTGTCCTTGTTTTTTTACACTTCTACATGTTCTTGATTTCATTTCCCTTTAATTGTGGTAGTACTGCTAGGGTTTGCTCTTAATTTATATCAAAATCTTTGATCAGATTCGTTTTATATGGATTCTGATCAGATTGGTTTCTTGTTGATGATCTGCTCTTTATTCGTTTAATTCTTAGATTCTCAACGAGTGTTTTAGTTTTCTTTAAATATTAGGTATTACTTTCGGCTTAGGAATGGAAAGCGAATCGAAAGTATCTACAGAAGACGCGAAGATTGATGTGTTCGAAGAAGACGATGACTTCGAAGAGTTTGAAATCGACAAAGGTGTCGTTGCAGAAACTTGTTTCCGAATTTAGTTCTCAATTCTTTCACTTCACACTTTTATTTCGTTTTAATTTCTGTATACTGAAATTAATTTCTAGTTGATGCGTCTGCTAGTGAAGAGGTTTCAGGCTTTACTTGTCAAATTGTAATTGAGATTGGGTTTTCATTGGAGATGCTACTCTAGGGTATATGCCCCTAAGACTCAATTAAGCTTTGACACCAAAATTGCCACTCTGAAAGAAATCATGCACGATGCTAGAAATGAATTTAGAGAAGTATGTGAGTAATCAACTTCACTGGATTTTTTTTAGAAGAAAACGAGAGAATGTACAAGAAGACAGAGAGGGAAAAGTTTTCTTCCAAACAAAACCTCTAAGAAACAATGAGGGAGAAACATTTTTCTTCCAATTAGATAGAACTAAATTCAAATGAAACTCCTAAAATACTTAGAATTTAATCTCACTTGGCAATTAGAAAGTTAATATTTTTCCGATAGTGTAATGCCATGAGCCAAGTAGTCCAAAAAATAAGCAGACTACCAAATGTCCAAATTAGCTTCATCTTCTTCTGTCTTATTCCATAATAAAAGCACCAACTCAGGTATAATTTGCTTAGCTTCATACTTCTTGATGTCTAAGTGGTGGAGCCAGTGAATCTACAATGACTCAACAAAAAGGCCAACGATTTAGGATTTTTTTATCTCCTTAATCACCCAAGGTTGCTTCGTGCTCGTATTTGTGTCTTCAAAATCTATTTGATCCTCCTCCTATTGCCGTGTTGCTCGTTTATTATTGTACTGCCCTTTCTTATTCTCTGTGGATAAATGTAAAATTTTTGTTTCGGCTTCCCGAACTTTAGTTCCATGGGATCAATTGTGTTTTCTCTACTACTTTTTTGTCATCTCATTGTACCGATAGCTTTTGCAGAGGTGGAGGAGAAAGAAGATGGAAAAGACGCACTTCAACACTGGGAAGTCGACTGGGACGACGACGACGTCAAGGTTGACTTCTCCCAGCAGCTCCGAAGGGAACTGGAGAGCAACAATAAGAAGAAATGAGTAGGCTTTATGCAATCTTTCTACATTACTTGTTCTACCCTTCAAATGATCACTTAAGAGTGTTTGATGTCTTTGCAACCAATAATAAACAACTAGATTGGTCAAAATTCTTATGAACTCATTGCTGCAAACTTTTCTGCATATCTGACTGCTTTTTTCCATTTGATGATTGTCTCAATAGCCGTTATCTTTAATTTATAGAAATAGAACACTTTCTAAATGTGTAATTATCTTGTTGAAAATGTAGATTAGAGTAATGTTTTTGGATTCGAAGTACTTTGAACATTATAGAAAAATTTGCTTTGCGATCGACTCGACTCCCTTTGTTCTTATTTTTGTTCATTTGCTCTCTCGAAACATTTATTTGTCATCAAATATTTAAATGAAAAACGATGATTTTTTGTTATCGACCTTAATTTTCAAAGCATTAGATAAAATTGAATAGGTAAATTAACAAAACAACCACTGAATTATAGGATTAATGATAAATCAACCATTAAACAATTTTCGCTAACAAATAAAACATTTAACTATGAGAAATGAATGGAGCAAATATTATTATCACGTTTTTCGTTAAAAAATGTTTTCTTTTAGTTGCGGAACGTTGTCGTTCCACTGTAGAAAGTGAGTCCTTGAAATAGGACTTAGGAAAGTGAATTCTTGCAATAGAACTCAGGAAATATGACTTTCTGCAGCGGAAGCTATTCTTTCCACAGTGAAAAATACTCTTTGCACTCAATTTGCTAAATTATATGTCGTTTTTCAGTGTAGTAAACAACGAATTTTCGGTGAGTTTTCTCAATGGATCAGAATCATGTATAGCTTGGAGTACATTGATTGAAAATTTTTCATTTTGATACCAAAATTGATTTCGAAATAGATTAACTGAAAATCTTTCATTTAGAAAAGTTTTATCGTTTTTAACGTTTCTTTCAACAGGTTAACAAAGATATTTGCGTCATTCATTTTTCATAGTTGAGTGTTTTATTTGTTAAGAAAGATTATTTAATAGTTGACTTGTCATTGATTTTATAGTTTAGTGCTTGATTTGTTAATTTTCCAATCAAATAAAAAAAATTAAGATTAAATCCAACTCGGATCAATTTTTAAGACCATTCCCATGACAACAAAAGCGAAGGATGCTTTTTGCGGAGAAAAACGCTATTTTTCCAAATCACACTACACTCATCATCATCCAATCCAATCCAATCACTGTTGTCTCGTCTCCACGCATCCATCTTATGCCAAGAACACCATCGCCATTTGCGTTAAGCCAAGCTTTTTTGGGTCAAAACTTCAACTGAAGACTTGGATTTGTCACGTCCACTTAAGACACTCCTAAGTTTAGCTTCAAGTATACGTGTACAAATCCGCTACTTAAATGCATGTAAAATCGGATATCATCTCAACCCAGAAAAAGTTTATCACTCCTCTTCTTCTTCTTCTTCTTCTTCTTCTTCCTCTTCCTCTTCCTTCGGTATTCCTGCGTATTCGTCTAATTTGGCAGAAATGGTGAACACAGAAGTTATTCGGACCATCGTAGGAATCATCGGTGAGTTCTTTTCGCGTCCATTTACGTGTTTTTCTATTCTCTTCGTCGTTGAAGAAATCGGTTAGTTCCCTTGAAAGTTGATTAATATTCTCATCGTTCAAATGAGATCGAAGCATCGGCGCCATAAAAGTTGTATATTTTTTCTTTGAAGTAATAATCTATCTAGCTCATTAAGCTTATCTCTCCCATTTTTGCAGGAAATGTCATCTCCTTTGGCTTATTTGCCTCTCCCATGTAAGTTCATCTCTCTCTCACTCTTCCCTTCATTATCTTTCTCTCTCTAAAATTACAGCATTTGATCATATGATGATTAAAATGCAGCCCAACATTTGTGAAAATATGGAAACAAAAAGCAGTGGAAGATTTCAAGCCAGATCCATACATTGCAACTGTGCTCAATTGTGCAATGTGGGTGTTCTACGGCATGCCCTTCGTCCATCCTGACAGTATTCTCGTCGTCACCATTAATGGCATCGGTCTCGTGATCGAAATCCTCTACGTGACCATCTTCTTCATCTACTCGCCCTGGCCGAAGAGAGTAAGCAAAAACATTTGATGAAATCCTCCTCTAAAATGGTTTGAATTTTTCCTTGTTTTTTTTTCAGAGAAAGATCATCATAGCCCTCCTCGTCGAAGCCGTCTTCTTCGCCATTGTCGTCTTCATAACCCTTCAGTTTTTCGACACCACCAAGAATCGGTCGATGATCATCGGGATTTTGTGCATCATCTTCAACATTATTATGTATACTTCGCCTCTAACGATCATGGTGAGCGTTTAATTTCTTTTAGATTACATTTTGAAATATCGTTATAATCGTCATCGTCATCATCACCGCTATCGTGATTGTGTTCGTCATTATTTGCAGAAACAAGTGATAACGACCAAGAGCGTTAAGTACATGCCGTTTTATCTGTCCTTGGCAAACTTCTGCAATGGAATTGTTTGGGCCACTTACGCTCTGCTCAAGTTTGATCCATATATCTTGGTAAATTCTCTATTTCTTCCTCACTTTCGACGTGATCATCGCTCCGTTTTGCACCAAGTTTCGAGATTATCATTTTCTGCGAGATTATCGCAAGCGATCATAATATGAATCCATATTTTTTTTCATTTTTTGCAGATTCCGAATGGGTTGGGATCTCTTTCTGGGTTAGCCCAGCTAATCCTGTACGCAAGTTATTACAGAACAACTAACTGGGACGAGGAAGATAACCCAAGATCTGAGGTTCAACTATACGATGTTTAGCATAGCGATCAGCATTCATCAATTCAATCAATTTATTTATACGACATCGTTTTGATCCTTCCTTCTTCTTCGTTTATTTTTCCCTCTCGCTCTTTATTTACAACTGTCTATGCGTTTTTTGGTTATCGACCACGTGAATTACATCAAACCCACAAACAAACAACAATGGAAGTGCGACAATTTGTGAAAGCCAGAAACGACGCAGTTATGAGTCTGACCCATATCAAAAAGGGTGCACAATCTCATATTGTTTGGGATAATGAAAAATGCATGATTTATAAGTAGGATTCCCTTTCTTGCCTAGTATAACGCGTTTTGACCTAACTCTAAGAACAAAATTGTGCAGATTTTGACCAAAAGCAAACAATATTATACTAAAAATATTGAGGGATGTTCTAGAAAGATTAATCTCGAGGCGTATGACTCTTGTTTTAAAAAAAGAAATAAATGATGTAAATAAATCCCAATAATATTGGTAAATTATATTATAACATAAAATATTTTACAAGGGTATAGCCAAGCCAATCTAGATCAAGTATTTAATTATAAAGAGAAAGAAGGCATGACAGAAGCTTTGCTGGACTGGAGCAGAGCTTTTCACCATTTCTATTTTTTAGCCCTCTCCTTAAGACACAATTTCGATCCCTCCAATCTTGAAAACGATTCGGTCACGATGGTCGATCGAATTAAACGGATCAATCAGGGCCCTCGATATTTTCGGAAGCAGAGACAGCCTTGAGACTGGTCGACCGGGATCATACCTCCACCTTTTGACGTATCAATGGCTTCAATCATCGAAACCACCTCGTCCATCTCCGGCCTCTTATCCGGGTTGGCATCCCAGCATCGTTTCATCACGTTGGCTAAAGAACTCGGACAACATCTTGGGATTTCCGGCCTCAGATTCTGTCATTTTCAGTCAAAAATAAAATCTACCAATGCATGGGAACGAACAAAAAAGACTATCGTAAAACCAATTTCAAACTACGAGAATCTTCGTAAGAAAAGATCATATGAATCAAGACGAAACAAAATCCAAAATATCATGTTTATCTCAAGATGCAACGCTAATCGCTTAATCTAATGATTATCATCAACTATAAATAGTTAAAATAAAACATTAACAATGCCAATTAATGATCGACAAGTAAAATTGTCAGTGCAAAATTAGAAAGTAAAGCTAGCATTACTCTTGTAATAAACAACTATCGAACTTTACTCTAATAACAAAAAACGGTCAAACTCTCGAAAGGATGATGTACCTGACAAACGACAGCCGAAGTAACTTCGGAGAAACTAAGGTCGGGATAAGGCATGTCACAGCAGTATATTTCCCACAGACAGATTCCAAAACTATACACATCACACTTCCTGTTATATGGATTGCCATTAAGAACCTATAATAACAAATTTAACATTATAAGTAAAATATAAATTCTCCCCTTTGCTAAAAGCTTGGAAGACAAGATAATAATTTAGAAACCTCCGGAGCCATGTAACCGAGAGTTCCAGTCTCCCCCGTCATGTCGTTCGGATTAGAGGCCTCAACACGAGCAACGCCAAAATCAGCAATTTTCACGGTTCGTGTTCTGTCCAACAACATGTTTTCTGTCTTTACGTCTCTGTGAACAATCTTCTGAGAGTGAAGATAATTTAACCTGCAAAATCGTATGAAATATATGCGCATCCACGTAAAATAGCTCTCAAACCCGATGAAATTTTAACGTTTATTAAAATTTCGCGTAGAAAAGGCAATACCCTCGAGCAAGATCAAACGCTAGCTGGACGACGACCTTATAAGGTAGCTTCTTCCTCCGGTTTTTAATGAGGTAAGATTTGAGAGCACCCCCCGGGAGATATTCCACAACAACACAACATACATTACTCGGCATAGCAATTTGACCGTTTTCGGTTTGAATCTGTAATTCTGATGACCCCATTGTTGCCCCTATAAACTGCAAATTCAAGAATTATAATTAAATTTCCTAACATGATTACGACAACTAAGAGTATTGCTTTAAAGAGCCCAACAAGTTATTTCATCAATATTATCCAGCTAAGTTTGCTGCTACATGCGCAAATTTTCCATTATCAACCTCCCATGACCCACCTTCCTCACCAAAAAAAGATAAATTCTCAAAGTAGCCAAAGCAAAAGGGTTCTCTTAAGGAATGAAAGATAGTATATCGAGCAAGAGGGAGCAGATAAACAGGGTAAAATTGTCATTTTTGGAATCAAGTGACATGTTGAATAAAAGAGAAGAAACTAAAGTGAGAAGTGGAGAAACCTTCGTAACGTTAGGATGATCGAGTTTATGCCAAACGACAACTTCTTGTTGGAATGCTGCTCTTAGCGAAGTAATCTCGGATTCTGTCCTGTGACCTTCTTCTCCCCACTCAAGCAATTTGACTGATGGTTAAAAGAAAAACTCAAAATGAGATTTGCACTGGCAATTTCTGATCAGTGCAACAGGCTAATAATAGCAAAAAATTAACTCATTTTTTCTCTCATGATGAAGATTACGATCATACAAAATATAGAATATGAGGGCAACAATTAAATTTGCCAAATAAGATTCTATCAAGAAACTAGGATCACATAAAACTTCCAATTAAAGAAACCTTCTGAGTTATTGAAGTCACAAGAACATTCAACTAGGCCGGATTCTCAAGTATGCTTCGATGAATTCTCAATTGAACAAACAGAAGCCATAATCATACCCGTGGAAGGGCGACAAACACTAAAAGCTAATTCATTCATTGAGTTATCCAATTGAATTCAAGATCAAACACTATCAAATCAATAATCTATGGAGGAAGTAAGTCTATCTCTACACAGCAAAAATGGGTATTGACAAAAATGTAAAATCAGTGAGAAAACAACTGTAAATCGCAAAGATCTATTCGCTCGTCTGCTCGGAAACAATATAGAGAGAGGGCGAAAAAATTGAAACAAACAAGGTGAAGGGAATCCATGTCCAAAGATTCGAATCTTGTCAAAATGAGAATATTCAAAAGTAACATGAATATTTGATCCAAGAGATTCGGAAGAGGTGGAGTAGTTAACCGGCGACATCTTGGCCGTCGTAGAAACCACGGTGTACGGTGCCAAAAGTGCCACGAGCAATGACATTCTTGATTATCAACTTCGATGGGTCAATTTCCCACTCTTGCCTCTCCTTCTTCGCCGCCACTTTCGCCCCTTTTCTGAGACTGGTTTCGGTAGTCGAAACGCCATTACCATCTTCTTCTTTCTTCCTGATCTTCTCCATCGTCCAGGCTCTAGTTAGATGCCTCTCCAGCTGCTCATCCAAGCTCTTCAGATCAATCTGATCTGCCCTCACAAACCCATCGCCGTTTTCCTTCATTTTTCTCCTTCCTTCGCCTTCTCTGTTTGACTACCCTGTTTCTACGTTCCGTACCTTCCGAAACCAATTTGGGTACCTGGGTTTTCACTTTTCAGTACCTCTCCTTGTTCTTCCTCCACTTCTTCGAGTTTTCTTTAGTTCGATGGATTTAGCAATGGCTGCTGCTTGCTTCAATCAAGCATGTGAGCACATGGGTTTGCCTGTTCGTAACGTGTGCTTCTGCTGACCCACTTAACTCTCTACTCCACTTTTACCATCCAACCGACCCGAAAATGGATTACCCGAATTCCACGTTTTAATCTTATATTATACAATAATAGTTTGTTAAGTAACATAATAAACTATATAAAAAAATACTAATTAATAAACATGATTGAAATATAAATGTCACCTTTAGACTCATCCTCCGACCTTAGGTCGACACATATGATTTAAATTATTGTAATACGGGTCTTATTCAACACAATGCCCATGTCGATTTTTAGGCCGGTTATTGAATTATTGTACAAGTAGCATCATCACCTAATAATTTTATGTCGTCACTCTAAAAAAAAACCATATCTTATTTTTTAAACAAAGTATAATTAGAGTCTCAGTTCAATATATTGTAACTGCAGCTCAAGATTTAAGATATTAAAAGAGTTGGTTCTACGGTGCCAGAAATTTTCACCGAAAAAAAACTATCAATCCGGCAAGATAGTCTAAGTTCATCAGTAGATTAGACTTGAAACCATTATTTTTTAGACGAGCAGAATTCAAACTTAAATAAAAGTCTAAGTTAAGAGCCATTGGTCCAAACACGGGCTAAACATTTGCCTAATTTTTATGGACTATAAGAGCATAGCTTGAAATTAACGTCTCATTAATAAAAACATATTAAAATATAAATAATCGCGAATGTTAATTCAAATAGCTTGATTTAATTTACATTAGTATCATTCGATTAAGATGGTACATCATATAAATTGCCTCGGCCTTAGATTAAAATTATATTAAGCTATATTTTTATAACCATAAATGTAACTAAATTGATTTGGTTTAAAAAAAAAAGTATTTTTTAAAATATTGCTTATTTTTGTTATTAATCTAATTTAATTAAAATATAATGATATTATTTGTAATTATAAAAATAATGAACACTTTTACTACTTAGATATTTCTTTTACTATTTATTTTTATTTTAAACTTAAATTAGTGATAATAATTACATAATGTTCTTCTTAAGTAAGCTTATTAAAGATTGGAAATTTCCATGATGGCCTAGAGTTATTATGTGGATTTTTTTATTGAAAATAATTAAATTGTTATAAAAAGTATTTAATATTTTTCAGAAACTATAATTTCGAATAATCCAAATGTTCATTTAAAGATAAACATCGGGGATCATTCCTTTCTAATTTAATTTAAAAGTACTTAATTTTTTAAATTATTAATGGTAAACTATAATCATTGTATGATTTAAAGATTACTTGTCACAATATAATATATTCTTTCTGCTTTATTTGTTAAATACTTTGTCGGCATCAACGTAGTAAATGATAAATTTTTTTGTGAGTTTTCTCGATAGATAAAAAAAAAACATGTACAGTTTAGAGTACATTAATATTTCAACAAACAGTTAATTGAAAATCTTCAATTTTGATGCCCAAATTGATTTCAAACAATTTAACGTATCTAAAATTTGTTATCCGGTAAGTTTTTTTAGTGAATCGAAAACATGTTTAGCTTTGAGTATACTGATTTTTCAACCAATAAGTTAACAGAAAATCTTCCATTTTGATACCAAAATCGATTTTCAAAAGATTAACTCAAAATCTTCTATTTTGAAAAATCTTCTACATTTCTTTGTTATCCGGTGAGTTTCCTTAATGAATCGAAAACATGTTTAGTTTTGAATATACTGATTTTTCAACAAATAAGTTAACTGAAAATCTTTCATTTTGATACCAAAATTAATTTTCAAAAGATTAACTCAAAATTTTTCATTTTGAAAAGTCTTCTACATTTCTTTAGGAGGTTAACGACTTGAGTATTTTATTAATTAACAAAAATTATTTAGTGGTTAATTTTTTTATTAATTCCTTTCTTTTGTAGTTGTTTTATTAAATTATAAATTATTTATAATAATTTATTACAACTATTTTATTAAAAAAAACAGTATTATTTTAAAATTTAATGGGTGTTTTCAGATAAGCCTGTGTGAAGAGCAGACACACATATTGTACAAATACTATAAATAAATAAATAAAACTGACGAACAATTTCATTGACTTTGATTAAAATATTAAAATTAAGAATAATTAACTTACCTCAAATACTACCGCCTCTGCTAAAATACACTAGAGAAGAACTATATTTATTTGGGGTATAATAATCATTTAATGCTTGTAATAAGTCATTGGGTCGTTACTTATGACCTTTCTAAAACCAACAATTATGATGTACGCAAGATTTAAGTAAATATGAAGAAAAAAATGACGTGATGATCTTGATTCATTCTTCTAGATTTGATTGGGTCATGTTGTAATATTCAATATTTTTTGGTGCTCTTAGTATAATATTGTCTATTTTAGGTTTAAACTTGCACGATTTTTTTTTTTTAGGTTAGCTCAAAATGCGTTGTACTAGGTAGGGAGATGAACTCTACTTATAAACTATGTATTTTCTGCTCTCCAAAACGATGTGAAATTGTGCACCCCCACTGATATAGGTTGGATCTACATCTGGCCTTTTTTTGGCCTTCACAGGGCGGTCTGTCGCAATCTTCTCTACTTGGGAACCCGATGAGGACCTCGTCAGCCACACTCCTAGTTAGAATTTTGCTATGATACCATTTGCAACGTTTCCAGTGCTCATAGTATAATATTGTCCGCTTTAGGCCTAAGCTCGCACGATTTTTGTTTTTGGAATTAGTAAAAAATGCGTTGTACTAGGTAGAGAGGGGAACTCTATATATAAACCATGCATTTTCTACTCTCCCAAGCGATGTGGGATTATGCACCCCCACTGATATGGCCCTGACCTACACCTGAGCCTTTTTTAGCCTTTATAAGGCTGTCACACATGTTCTCATGGTTAAAACAATTCGTTCAAGCCAATAACACGTGAATTTAAGAATTAGGAAATATGTACGCATGAAATTGACTATGATTTTAATGTGTTCTAATTATTTAATACAAAAAAAGACTAAAATATAATCTTTTAAACTTAAAATAATTAAAATTGATAAATCACGTAAAAAGTAGTATCGTTAGATTATTTTTTAAACGCGCAATAGACGTTTGTGAGTCAATTTGGTCAACGTTGACCCTAAAGTTTTTATGTAGCTATTATCTAAAATAAAACATCGTAACAACGATAATTTATATCGTCTAATAACGGTAGTATTGTTTGAATTCAATCACATGAAAGATCGTATTAAACATTCTGATGAGTGAGTTATTATCTCTCATATGTTGACTTAGATTGAATTTCTCGGATTAAATTTAAATTTTGGTCATAAATCAGCTTTGATTTTATTTTGGTGTCGTTTATTTTTTATAGTTAAGGATTTTAGTTGTTTGCAAACTTAGTTTAAGGTTTGGATTGTATTGGTCCCAAATTTTAAGGTTTTTTTTGTTTTTTTTTTTTTAAATTATCCCAATTTTTAACCAATAACTAATTTTAAATCCCCATTAATTTTGCTAAAAAAATGCTGGTAATGCCAATTGGTAATTGATCTGCGGTTTGATATCGATCAGACGGTCCGAAAGAAGTCAAAGTAATACAAGTGTGGGACCCACATGTTTGATTTGACGGTGCATAGTGCATAAAGCTGCTATCCCCTGGGCCTGGACACACTTTAAGCTCCATGCTCTGTCCTTGAATCTCCCTTTTAATTATTACCATTTCTTTAATTATATTATTTTAAATAATTGACTAAATAAATAAAAATTTGGGTAAATAACACTGCAAACCCTATAGTTCTGGCACAATGACAAGTCAAACCTTTGAGAAATTTTTTTAATAACTAAAACCCTGAACTATGAGAAATTATCGCCGGCAACCTCGCAGTCAAGTTTTCCGTCCAAATCCGTCAAATCTAATTCCTCAGTTAACTTGAAACGTTTTCCTCTCAATGTCGATCTCGTTCGTCGGCGTCGATTCTTAAAATCGATGTTAGTTCTACCATATAAATGAATTTCAAAGTCGAAGATTCAAAAATTTCGAACTTTTTGACTGTAAAACGACGAATATTGAAGGAGAACTGTTTGTTTTAGGTTAAAAGACGATTTTTAACATATAACGGACGTCCGTCATAC
>CM039482.1:2876110-2933657 GCA_022433065.1 Begonia loranthoides | reverse complement strand
TATGACGGACGTCCGTTATATGTTAAAAATCGTCTTTTAACCTAAAACAGACAGTTCTTCTTCGAAATTCGTCGTTTTACAGTCAAAAAGTTTGAAATTTTTGAATCTTCGACTTTGAAATTCATTTTTATGGTAGAACTAACATCGATTTTAAGAATCGACGCCGACGAACGAGATCGACATTGAGAGGAAAACGTTTCAAGTTAACTGAGAAATTAGATTTGATGGATTTTGACGGAAAACTTGACTGCGAGGTTGCCGGCGATAATTTTTCATAGTTTAAGATTTTAGTTGTTAAAAAAAATTCTCCAAAGTTTGACTTGTCATTGATCCAGAACTATAGAGTTTGCAGTGTTATTTACCCTAAAAATTTTGTAAATTAGTGTCCAAAAATTAATAAAGGTCAAAAGCTGAGGAAGAAGAATATAAAGCAAAAGCAAGAAGAGCATCTTTGTGCCAAACAGGACACTGATCAGTGATCAGTGGTCAGCAACAGTCCACGTCAGATCATTTTCGAATATCCAGTGGCACACTTCTATCTTCCCAGGCGTGGACCCCAGTGCCACGAAGGCTCCATGCTCCGGGCCCCATGATGATGTGTCAACATGACAGATGGCAACTCCTCGGTTGATCACGCCCTTGCCCTCGTGATCAAGTATGTCAGCCTCGTAGACTCTAACCTTCGGCACTGAGTGGCAGTAATACAGTAAGTACGGGTACATGCTCTGATGGCACGACACCGATTTCGTCACATCTCCGCCGTTGATTCGGTCTACCGCTCCGATCATCACTTGCTCTTTCGACCCATGGACGTTCATCGTTGTTTTGACCGTTACGGCGCCGCCCAGCACCGCCGTGGAAAAGTCAATCATGTCTTCCGCAGACCCCACGCAGCGCTTCGTCTCGCCTTTACTTGCCTCCCTCTCGCACTCTCTCAGTGCGTTTACGATCATTCTCTCCGCCGTTGAATTCTCCCTGGCGTGGAATATTTTCTTGACCTCCTCTACGTTTTTGGTAGAAAATGGTAATTTTGCGACGATGCTCCGGGGTAAAAACGGCCTTCTTGGCATTTTATCTCTGATATCAGGCATTATCATGACATTCCCTTCCTTCAACATCGACTCCCTAAAGAACTTGCCCGGTTCTACCCATCTTTTAACGGAACTGCCACTCCTACGTGAAGAAGAACCTACTGCTGTGCTTGAATTGCTGTAGTCAGTGAAATGAATGTTCTTCTTTGAGTAATCATTGAAAGACCGATCCTTACTGTAAGATTTGAATCCGATGGATACCCGATTATTCGACCCTTTACCGTATTCTTTGAAAGAATCGTTGCCATGGTTGAAAGATCTTCCATAGTTGGCGAAATTCACTCTTCCCGACATGGAATTCTTACCATACGACAGAAAAGTATCGTCGCCGACGTTTGCCTCATTACGGTAATTTGTGAAGCTCTGAATCGACGCGTTTCCTGCGGCGCCGTAGCTTTTGAAATTGCTACGTGGGTTATTTCCTGAGAATCCGTAAGATTTAAAAGAATCGTTGCCGCGGTTTCCCGACTCGCCGTAGCCGTTGAATGAGGAGGTTACAATGTTTGAACTGGTGGCATAGCTGTCGAACTCATTTGGAACGCCATTTCCTTTCTTCCCGTAGCTAATGAATGATTCGGAGCCGGAGTTGGTATCATCGCTGTAGCTTGAGAATAAGAGTTTATGGCTATTGGAGCTTGAATCGTAGGATGCAAATTGAAGTTTCGGAACGTTAACGAGGTCTGCGTAGTTTTTGAACTCGCCAAAACCGGCTGAGGCACCGGCAGCGTAGTTGACGAAGTAAGAAGTGGCTACATTGCCGTCTTTACCGTAGTTTGTGAAGTCTTCGTTGTGGCCATGGGAGTTCCGGCTGTAAACCATGAACGAATGTTCCGGAGAGTTTAATCCCTCCGAGTAGTTCTTGAAAGAATCCGACCCCGAAAGGCGAGATCCGCCATAGTTGGCGAAGTTTCTATTTCCATATCCTGCAAAACCGGTTTCTTTTCCATGCGGATTAGTGGAATCCGGCTGACTGTGGAATAGGCAGAACAAGTTAGCGGAGGAGCAAAAGAATTGGAAGTTTGAAGAGAGATTTCTCTCAGAAGCTAAGCCGGAGAGGAAGGCGTAGTTGACGGAGGTGAGAGAAGAGGCTTTGGAGAGGAAGAAACTTGGTATCTTAAGGTTGTTGGAGATCTTCTTGTTCCAGTATCGAATCAAAGCTGCTTTGGGTGTAAAAGGGTTTGTTTCTGTTGACGATGATCTTGCTGCTGAAGCAAACGAAACCTACATCAATGGAAAATCATATCATAATCAGCCAAAATAATATGATCATATAAACATAAGGCTGATTTAATTTACATTTAAAACAGGTGAGAGTGACAAGTGCAGAAGCAGGAAGAAGACAATCCCCATGTTTGAATGACGCCTGTCTGTGTGGGAGAGAGAGAGAGAGAGAGAGGGATGAGAGTATAGTTACAGGGAAGTGGCTATGTCATATATAATACATCTTGCATTGTAGTTTGATTTTTTAATTTAATACTCTGATTTCGCATTTGTCTTTTATACTTTGATAGATTAATTATACATAAGATAAACATTTATGTCTTGAATTGTTGCTTTGGAGTCACTCTTTGTGTTAGGTGTCTTATTGGCAAAGTACAAAATCATGTACTCTTTGGAGTCACTCTTTAGATTGAGAATAGGTTAAAGGAGAATATTAATGAGTCTTGGTCTAACGACTTCAACTTTTGAACTTGTTCGTACATTGGGTGCAATTTCTTTGAGTGCATTATTTATTCTATTTCTTGTAAAAGAAAGTAGGGTTTACTCTATAATATCATCATATGGAGAAGATGGGTAGACAAAGGAGGAGTGAAAGTGAAGAGAGCATGGGCATGAAGAATGTTTATATATATATATATATATATATATATATTGAAGAGAGCATGGGCATGAAGAATGTTTATATATATATAGGAAACAGAAAAGTAGGGTCGTTTTTCAGTGAACCATCGTCAAGTTTTCAGATAATTTTGTTGAAAAAACAAGTAAAGTTAAGAAGATCCAAAACCCTAAAATCATGTAAGAACTCCACCATCTTGATGTCTTAACCTTCTGACACAATCTACACGAAAAGAGATGTTTCTGAGATGGGTTGGGGGAGGAGATTCAGCTATGCATGAAAAATGAAAACCGAATCACATCTAATCCATCAGTCTAGACTGGATTGGTTTGGTTTTTACTCAACCATACACTTAAGTGACTTAACTCCACCGACTAGTTTGAAATGTGCTTTTATTTTTTTGGTAAATGACAAATCAACCATAGTGGTTTGTGATCAATGACAAGGCAACCACTATGATATTTTTTGTAACAATTTAACTGTTGACGTATGGAAAAATGACAAAACCAACGTCGCGCTGTCTTTTTGAGATGTCTCCCAAGAAAGAAATCGCGGTGTCTGCGCAAGACACAACGAAAATCGCAGTGTCTCAAGAAAGACACCGTGAAAATCGCGGTGTCTCAAGGAAGACACCGCGAAAATCGCGGTGTCTCACAGCATTTGGTTCTAGTTCAGCGATTCTTTTGGTTCTAGTTGATTCGTCTTTTTCGTCGTATCACATTCAAAAGATTCAACCATTTGATTCCCTTATTGAGACTTGAATCCCAATTCCAAGCCAAAAATGAAATTTTGAATCATCTTCTTGTTCATCTTCTTCTTTTTCTTCTGCTTCCTCCCCAAAAAGCTCCATCAATGGATAAACCTGTGTATATTCAGCGCTTCCGCTACCAGATTTCTCGAACCAAATTTGTTTTCTGGAGCGTCTTTCTTCTAGGTCTCATCCTTTTCTTCTTCCTTGGGTCTGCGTCTCTTTCCTACTCTTCAAACAGTGCCCGTCGAGTCCTTCAAAGCAGTTCCACCTGGGAAAAATTGGTGAGAAAGTCTGCAAGGCCACGCTCCGGATCCAGCGGATTTAGGGTGTTAGTCACCTGCGCAACAGGGTTCGTCGGAACTCACGTCTCCATCGCATTGAAGCGTCGCTGCGATGGAGTTGTCGGAGTTGACAATTTCAGCAAATATTATGACACCTCTCTCAAACGTGCTAGATCGGAACTACTCCACCAGAGACCGCGAATTTCGTGATCTCTGGAGTGAGACCACAAATTTCGCGGTCTCTGGAGTGAGACCGTGATTTTCGCGGTCTCTAGTCTCAAAATGTCGCTCGATATTTACTTTGTTATTTTTTTAAACTTCAGTGGTTAACTTGTTAAAAGAAATACCATAGTGGCTGACTTGTCATTGACCACAAACCCCGATGGTTGATTTGTCATTTACCCTTATTTTTTTGTGGTAGGGGTTCCGACACCTACAGAGCTCTACTTCCTCAAAGCACAACAATTGTGTTTTTTTTTTTTGTACTCCTTGAGTAATCATAGTATAATATTATTTATTTTGGACTGAATCTCACATTATTTTGTTTTTAGGGTTAGCCCAAAACGCATTGTACTATGTAAAGAAGAGAACTCTACTTATAAAACATTCATTTTTCACTCTCCCAAATTATGTAAAAATGTATAAACTCACTGGTATGGGATAGACCCTCACAATCGACAATGTATTGGGTCGTCCCTGCTTTCACATAGTGAACGACCACATTCTTGCTATAAACTTGTCAAAGTTGTTTTAGCAGATATGACAAAAGAAAAACAGGTGATCGGGGAAGAAGAAAAAGGGAAAAGTAGATTTTAGAGACTAGATTTACCAACATCAAGGATATCTGTCATGACCCGAAGGGGACCCAAGATCGAACGGAGAGCGACCCAGCCCGAAGATGGACCTAATTGCCCGACCATTTAGCTTTTTACTTATTTATTTAATTATGCATCGAAAGTTTTTAGTGAGTTACAATATGTCAAGGCACAGCTAAATGAGCTATATCGAAGATCCAATAGTGACATTTAAATAAAGTGATAGTATCTGTCTGAAATAAAAGTACCAATAATTTTAGGAAATTAATACCATTGTTATAAATTTTACTAAAAGTGTAACGACCCGATTTTTATTTCCTTTTAAAATTGCTTAAAATTTAAAACTTTTTCTTTTATAAAATTAGAGTAAGATTTTTCTTTTAAAACCAAGTGTTAAATCCTTTATTAAAATCATTTTCCAATAATAATATTTTAGCAGTGAAATAACTTTTATTTATAAAAATCATCTTTCTTAAATATATAGCGGAAGCAATAAAAGAGGGACTTAAAACAGTTATTAAACTCAACTATTTCGTTATAAAACCATTTACTCATTAGCCCAGCCAGCCACAAGATTCATCCGTGCAAATTCCTCATCAACTGCTCCTCCTATTGATGATCTATTTCCAAGCATATCCCTACATCAACAAGACTTAACTAATTAGTCTAATGTTCAGTAAGTGGTATAAAATAAAATAAACATGCTATGCATTTTTGAAATCCTTTTTCGTTTTCCATTTCCGTTTCTTTTCCTTTTCTTTCCGTTTTCGTTTCACATTTCATTTCCTTTCTTTTTCAATCTTCTTGATCTTAACTTTACTTAATCTTTCCCTTTCTGTTTCCGTTTCCCTTTTCCTTTTCCATTTCTGTTTACATACGTTCCCAGGCATTTTGACTTTTTGTCTCATCTTGGAACGCCTACATTCAAGGCATTTTGGCACGCTATCTCATCCCCACAATGCTTTGTTATTATTTAATTTCATTTTTTGGAAGGAATCCTATATGTTCCATATACCAAGAGAATGGATACATCCTATGGTCATGTGGCTATCCGTCACTCTGGCGAGGAGATACATCCTATGACCTTACCACTGATGATTGTCACCATTCTCTTTTTGTTAAAGACGTTGGGGATTTCCGTACAAGAGAAATGATGAAACCTAGAGTCCATATGGTTAACCGTCACTCTGATAGGGAGATACATCCTATGGTGTCCCCACCGATGAACAGTTATCAAATCTCCCGAATCTCCACACGCCTATTTACGTTTATTCAATGATACAATGGATATTCCTACAGCTAAGTGGTGATTGTTCGCTAGGGTGATCAGCCCTTGAGAACGTCGTTCACTTAGTACGTATGAGCATCCATTCCACCACTTTTCGTTTTCTTTTCAAAACCATGCATGAAAATCATTTTCGTATCTTTTGAAGACCATGATGCTCGTGAATGCATACAATTCTATCATATCTTTCCAATTATCTTTAAACATGCTCGTCTACGAAACATATCATTAAAAAAACCTAAATCTAGTTAACATCCAGCAATAATAGCATAATATACGGAACATGCTCAATTTGTGGTAAATTAGTAAATAACCTAAATAGTCTATGAAAGCGGTAACAATCAGCAAACAATGTCCTAATTTTTGCAATGTAGGGTCTGAAGAGCAAAGCACAATACATATCAACTTACCTGACGTCCGCAACATGTTTTAGCACTCTATCCTTCTTTTAATACCTTAAAATCATTAAATAAACAATCATTAATAATTGCAGGTTATTATCCTCATCACTACAATTCATTATCTTATACAACTTTGATACCATAAATCTTCATTTGTAACAGAATCTCATAATCCAATTTGAAGCATTAATCCAAAACAATAGTGGAATACCCCTAACTTCCACCTTAACTTTTCCTTACTTTTCGACAAAGTATTATTGCATAAATAAATCAACATAGAACTTCATACATTCCTTATCATCAAAAGGCCTCACTCACGGTTCACAATAAATTCACTTCTCAATCCAACAGAAAAGGCAATAAGATTAATATTTCACAGTAATTAACCAATGCAACCTTTAAACAACCAACCAAGGACTATACCCATAAAACTCACGCAATAAGCCATAGATCATCAACATGGCATTATATTTTCCATTAACACACAACAGGGAAGGACCACTATGACAGAACATCACATAAAATCCATAAAACGGGTGGAAGAGTACCTCACTGCAAAGGACACTCGAGAATAGTTTCACCTTTTGAAGTCCGCACTCTGTTCCTTCTTCTTCTTCTCCTCTGTTATTTCCTTCACAAAGCTCTCACGTACAAGACTCTCACAAATTCATCAGAGAGCTTTCCTTCTCTCTGTATTTCTCTGTCCATGCTCTAGTAATCTTCAAGATGAATTCAATTGCAGCACCATTCACGACAATTCACACTAAGAGAAAACAACCAAAGGAGGAGCATCTCAGAACCAGCCAATTCACAGTGCCCGGCATTGAAATGCCGAGAAGTCAAAACACACGGGCATTCCTCACACTGGCACTGGAGAAGACCGCCCCCTGCCTTCCACTTCACAACCCCCAGCTTCGCCAATATTCATCCCGATTAGGCGTTGCAAACTCCAGCTTGCAGGAGCAGTTTGCTCGTTCCAGCGGGTAGGGTTACTTTGAGCCCCAGCTCCCTCAACTCGTTGCTCTTGTACTTCGTGTCGTCACCCACAGTTTGTTGCTCTCGCTGATCGGCTGTAGCTAGAGGAGTTGTCTCCTTCCTCACTCGCCGCTCCCCTCTCTTTCGCGAAGCACTCTCGGTCGACCCAATTTCCGACTCACGATTTATTCCAAATATCAATTAACAATTATTACGGGCCTAATTTAAATTTTTCAATTTCATTTTCTTAATTAATTTCCATCAATTAAAGCTTCAATAATTTTTCAATTAATTCAATTATACCCAATTAATTTCCAATTATTCTCACTTAATTCTGTTACGAGAAATCGGGATATTACAAAAAGAGTCCAACCTTATAAGCTCTCAAAATGAAATAATTAAATATTAAAAGAAATGTGAGCTGAATCATGCAATGGCAACTAGTGGTCGTCCAAATTAATACCTGAATGTATGTTGTTGAGGTGAGTCGATTAAACTCAATAGGGGTAACATTTTATATTCAACAATTAGAATTTTATTAAATAAATGGGGAGCATGTCGTGATTAAAACGTGTGATCAAAAATGAATAGAAATTGACCAGTGAGACAAAATTAGAAAACGTCCATTATAGAGTGATATGTACAAAAAATAGGCCCCAGCAAATCTTAATGAAAATGGAGTCATTCACGAGCTTTGGGCACACAGATGTCATATGCATATAGAAAAATGCGATGCTCAGTGATCGCTAAAGCCACGAAATAATATCTTGATTAGCTTTAGGGTTTTGTGTTCAGGGACATGACACAGTCAGCTGCCTTATTACTCTAGTTAACACAACAAATACATTTTCCAATGGTCGAATGTACGTATATAAAAAATGACCCCTTCATGTGTTAATCAAACTTGGTACACTTGACCAAGGTGATCAATAAATGATGTGCATGCTTAAAATAAATCATGTCTAGAGAAAATCGTACATATAATATTGTAAAAAATCACTATCGTAATGCACTTGTCATTTTATGTATGATCATATCTCAAAATAATTGTTTTGAAAACGATGCGATGCAATGCTAGACATAAAATAAAACCTCTATCTCAAAGTGGTCAACTAACAATCAAGGCTCAATCTAAATCAGAAAAGTCAAATAACCAGTTGAGTACAAATTTTAAATCCCAAAATCTAAATATAATCATATCACAAAATTAAGATCAAATTATCCCATTTAAATTCTTAACTCTAGGTTCAGGAAAATGACTCGAGAACAATCGAGTCTGAGGCCTAAGCTGGTACAGGAAACGACCTCAAGTCAACCCAAAGACATTTGGGTTAAACATACAAAACAACCTTAAAAACGATATAAACTATGGTTTAAATAAACTAGACCGTGGCCAAAATTAGGCCCGAGCTGCGACTTAGTATAAAAATAGAACCAAACAAAATGCCCCGGGCAATGGCCCCAGCTTGGTCAAGTCACAGCTCGACCAGGCCAACAGGCCTAGGCCACAACTTGACCACTTCCAAGCTGCGACCCGTCATTGTCTTTCTCGACGTCGGTCACCAAAACTCACCGCACCTCCATGATTTCTGGCAATGAAACAACCCCAAACAATTCATAAAATATTGATTTACGATTATGATGTGATATAAGTTCAAAATCAACAGATTTAACCAACCAAATCAACTCCAAGATCGAATTGAAATTTCAATCTCAAAACCAAACAGAAATCCCAAAAAATTAAGTGAATTCAACTGTAAATCAACGATTACCTCATAGAGAAGTGAACCGAAACCGAATATTCTCGGTTCCAAAACCGAACCGGAACCAGAACCGAGGTTTTTCCCACTTTTTTTTTCTCCGACTATCAAAATAATCCATCAATATTGCAATTAACATGAAAAGTATGCTTGATACACAAACAAGCAGAACAAACAATAAATAAGTTAATAAATTGGTCCTCTAAGTCAAGGCATGGGGTAATCCCAACTTTATCTGGTATCTATTTTTTCAATAAAACTGAAGCACAGAGAAGGGACGTACATGCATGGAGATGGGCCTTCCCCTTCAGGTTCTAACTTATGCCATTCATAAGGTTTTGCAGCCGTGTCTAATGCACATTCATCAGCAAAAAGTCGCTTTCCTAGAGGTCTAAGTGAATCACTGTCATTTCCAGCAAACCCCCATGAGATACCTTTGACCAACCAATGCCATCACATGACCATAACGTGGCCCTGCTAATCCTTCAAGGAAATACTATCATCATTAAAATTTACAGCAAAGAAACTTAACACCAGAAGCCCATGAATAAAACATTCTTTATGATTGTAGATTTTAAGATGCCTCACAACTATGACAAGAATGCTACAACTGATAGTGTTTTTCCATAAGAGCATGAAACCTAATCATAGCACTCTACGCAAATTGAATTACTTAACTAAGTCTCGTGTGCAAGAACAAGTGCTCATAAACTTGGAAGCTAAGGAGTACAATCTAAAATAGAGGTTTCTCCAAAAAGAAATTCCTTGCCTACGTTAAGATGTACCACCAAACAACCAGGCCAAGAAATTCATGGAAGTCATTAATTCAGACAGATTGGGCAAAAACATTTGCAAAAAAAATTGATAAAAGTAAAATGCAACTTCAAAAATTAAAGAAACTATTCGAATAAAATGTCAAAAGAAAAAAGCGAATGAAACGTACGAATGCCAGCATACCCAGCTGATGAAGGGCAGGACGGGCTACGAATTGTTAGATTGTTCTTGGGCAACAGAATCCGTAACACAATTAGGGGTGCCGGGTTTTGGCTTCCGAGACCGAGAGGCGACTGGCGACCCTCCTTGCGCTTGGCGACCGAGAGGCGACGTGAGTCTTTCTCACTGAACACAACGACACGGCGACGAGGGGTTCCAAGGAAGCCGCGGGCGAAACTGAAGCAGGGCAGCGAGTTGAAGACTGAAGTTTAGTCTTCTGCACTGCACTGTTGCTGATTTAAGAGGAATCTAGACGTCTACTGTCTGCTACTCATCGCGAATCACAACCGGGCTTTCTCCTTCCATGCGCAGCACAAGAAGACAAGAAGACGAAACGACTAACGTCTTACGAGGGAGCCCTATTCGGTTCGGTTCAGTTTTGTGGGTTTTGAGAAAGACAAACCGACAATCGAACAGAATTTTTTGGTTCTTGACAAAATGAGCCGACATTTGGTTTTATGATGTGCAAAACCGATCTGAACTCAACCGAATTGACCAGTTCTGGTTCAGTTTTGCACACCCCTAACAGATGGACTGATAGCTTGAATGTGATTGGTTACTCGGATTTAGATTTTGCTGATTGTGTGAATTCATGTGAATCAACATCAGAATACATTTTTATATTTGCCGATGGAGCTGTATCTTGGAGAAGTAAAAAAACAAAACTTGAATGACATATCTACTATAGAGATTGAGTCTGCATCATGTTTTGAGGTTACTTAACATTGTGTATGGATAAAGAGTATTATTTCAGGGCATAGAATCGTGGATTCTATTTTTAACTCATTGAAGATATATTGTGATGATTCAGTTGTAGTTTTTATGGCTAAAAACAACAAAAGTGGTAGTCGAAGCAAACACATTGATATTAAGTATTTAGCCATAAGAGAACGTGTTAAGGGTACCACAGTGGTCATCAAAACATAAACACTGAATTAATGATAGTCAATTCTTTGACTAAAGGCGTGCCACCATCAAAATTTAAGGATCATGTAGAAAAAATGAGACTTGGTTCCTCTATGTAAATTTTCGTTGTAAAAATAAATATTATTATAACTTTTCTTATGATATCTCTCATGTTCACATTTGTTGTGCTCAAATTCAGTTGAGAAATATACTTAAGTAATGGATCTAGAATAAACATAGAGTTTATTCATTAAGTTTAAGAGCAATAAAGAATTAGTATAATGCATTGTGATACATAGAAGATAATACCTGATTCTAAGAAAACATATCACCATGATTCATGTGTTATGTTTTATTACTATATAACTAATATAAAATGCAGACAAAATGGGAGAATGTTGGAAGTTAATAAATCCTATGTGGCTTTTGGATTTGCAACTGCCCACAAAGATTTGTGGTCTAGTTTTCCAAATAGTTTCATTATGGAAACTACCCATAAGTTGCACTTTTTATCTTGTAACTTCTTGATGGGAGAAGTTTATAAATAAGGGTATATTGCTATTGAAGATCCCCTAATTTCTGTAATCTCAATTTAGAAAAGAACGGACAACATCAGTATAAGATTATAAAGGGTTCGAAGAGACTCTTCAAAAAAGGAAAACAATTGTCCCTGTTTTAACGTCAATGGCTAGAGGTATTTCAAAAAATTCTACAATTGATCTAAATACTTTAATTTTGTTTTTATGAAGTATGTTTTGATCTTTTAAGATAATCTAACAGCATGTGCTAAGATGTTGCTGCATATCATTATGGACTTTACTTGACTCCTGCTCTGGTAGACAGTGGTAGAGCTTTCTATGCAGCATCTCTTAAGGTTGCAAGGTCTTCTTCGACAAGTGCATACAGAAAATGCTGCTAGTTCTTTCGAAACAGTCGAGAATGGTGGCATTTCTACGCCTACTCGATGTTCATCAATCACATAACAGCCTTTTGCATGCCAGTCCACCTCCTTGCACAACTGATAGTTGCTCTGTGAATAATTTCTTGCAATCATTTAACTATATTTCCCAACCCACGTCAACACATTGTTGATATCCGGCCATCCGAATTTCGACCGTGGTGTATTTTACCGATGGTTTCTTGATTAACGATCAACTAAAACGTGATACTTCGTTTGATTCTCGTCACCTTTTCTGGTACTAGTCTCCTATTTCCATATTTTGTTATGATGAAAAGTATGTGTAAAGTTGGAATATGAGGTGTTATATTTTCTTTCTTTGATCTCTTATAACTAAAAAGATGAAGCTAGGGTTGTCTCTTGCTATAGTTACTTGTTTGTTTAACAATGTTGTTTCGATATAATTTAAAGCTTCGATTAGTTCAAATGATACACTATAAAAAGACGAGAAAATTAGAGATAATGTTTTACATTATTATTTACGTGTAATTCATTTATTGATTTATATAATTTATTATTTTAAATATTTATATTATACTATAATAATATATTAAATGACATGTATATATCAGGTCAAAGTGTGAAATTAAATAATAAAATTAAAATAGAAACACAATATTAACTAAAAATAAAAGCATACCCTACCCTCCATGGCTTAACTATAATGATATCTAATTTAAACGCTCAAAGTTGAAAGATTCTTAAGTTTGTTCTAACTACGCTATTACAATGCTAAAAAATCAATGTCGTTAAGATTAAAAGATGGTCACTTTTAACTAAGCCCTATAATCGACTCAAAATGAGACTTAATACTCTCGGTCTATCATAACGGGTTTTAATTTATATTTTTATAATTCTTACAAGTTGGGTGGGTATTGGAAACTTGTTTGGCAAGTGATGCGTGGGGATAATGAGTCCCATAGTTCCCATTTTTTTTTATATACAAATATTAATCATATCAACATGTGATGCATCGTGACATAACTATAAGTTTATTCATATTTTAATCATTAATACTTAATTCATGTGTGACAAACACAAGAACAATGCAATAAATAAAAAAATCAGGGAATGCTTTAATTGCACTACAAGCATAAATCACATGTCACATTTCATTGAGTATTTGGTATGAACTAATTAAATATATTAGCCTCCTCCCATGTTTTAATTTTATACCTTTAACTAAAGACATAATCATGGAAGAAACACAAGCACACATGAGTAGAGAAGATAGGACGAACTCGATACCACTTTTTTTGTGGCTGTGAAGTAAAACTGTATAATCTCTCGTTATTTCGAAAATAACTAATATAATATATTTCTGTTTAAATTTCTCGAGCAAATACAGTGGGCGAGATCAGATAGTTACACTTTTGATACTCATTATTAACGATATTGTTAGAAAAATTAGTCATAAGATAAGAAAGTTTAACGGCAAGAGAATTCTAGTTCTAAAAGCATTATACAATTTAGTATATAGCCCGAGTTTTATTTGTTACATAAAATGTTGCGAATTTGGTTAAGGTGGCATAAGCTCTTACCCCGACACGAATGGAAACATAAATTCGATCTCGTTAATGTATTTGTTAGTAGAATTTTACCATAAGAGGTTTTGTAAAAGCTCTTAACATTACTTGCTCGTAAAAGAATAATTTCGAATTGATGCTTAGTAGCAAAACATTAAATATGGAAGGAACAAAAAACACGATCATCGAGTTTTCGTAATCATAGAAAAACAATAAGTTAAGTGTATATTCTAATTTTAAATATAATTTTATATTTTTGGCGTATTGTTTATACGTTAATCAAAGATATATTACAAATAGATGATATTTTTATTATAAATAAAACACACAAGAAGATGAAATTATTTTAGAGATTAGTAATTTTAATCTTTGAATTATTTGATTTGATCGTAAAAATATTATTTTTATGAATAAAATTTTTAATAATGACTTATGAGATAATATCGGAACAGATAAAGTTATAGTTCTAACTATTTTAAGAAATATTTTTTTAATTTAATTTAATTTAATGAGAAAGAAATTGTTTTTTAATATTCTATTTTTTTAATGAGGTTATTTTCTCAACTTCTTATATGTTTTTTTGGGTTTTAATACAAATTTTTCTATACAATTATACCTTGAAATACACAATGCACTAGCGTAGAAGAACGTGGTGGGAGTAGGGGTGGGCATTTCGGGTTTTGGTTTGGTTCTGGACGGTCCGGAACCGAATAATCGGTTCTCGGTTCCAAGAAGCTGGTACCGAATCCGGAACCGATGGGGAACGGAACCGAACCTGGAACCGAGGTCGGTTCCAAGTGCAGAACCGGCGGTTCTCGGTTCCGAGAAGCGTCCTACCTAAAATTACAGATTGCAGAAATCAAACAGAGGCTCGTCGCAGGCTCTGTAGTCCTCGCCGCACCTTTGTAGTCATCGCACCTCTGTAGTGTCGTCCCACTTCTCGGTTCCTTCCAATGTCGAGCTTCCAGATCGAGGATGCAGTTGTCTCCCGACTCCGCGAAGAACAGATCTGTCGCAGCTTCTCTGTCGTCGCAGCTTCTGTCGTCGTCGCACGCAACTTCGCAGTCGTCGTCGGCTCGTCGCACTGCACCTTAGCAGCTTCTGTCGTCGTCGCAACTCACACGCACCTTCACAGGAATCACCGTCGCCTTCTCGATTCCTTCCAGAATCGGGGATGAGGTTAGGGGTAGCAGAGGGTTAGGGGTAGATAATTAGGAAATAGTGGGACTGTCGGTTCTCGATTCTTCTCACAACTACCCGAGAACCGAACCCGTTTTTAACCCCTATACCCAAGAACCAACAGAGACTCTTTTCTTAGAACCGATGATCAGAACTAAACCAGAATCGATTGTCGGTTTTGGTTCGGTTCTCTATTCCTGTCGGTTATTGCCCAGCCCCAGGTGGGAGTACGCCCTCTGAAGTCTGACCCATCATTTTTCTTCAGCAATATCAACTCAATATTTTGAAAGTTCTTGACAAAAATCTGTGAGGAAGAAAACCCAAATCCAACGGGTGAGGATATTCCATGTGGACAGAGTTATCCGACAGGCAAATCCATTAAAGCTCTCAAATTTTCCCTCAATCTTCTTCAGTCTTCCTAGCAGTTTTTTTCCTCCGGAAGAGAAAAAAAAAATCCAACGCCACCCTACTGAAGCGAAGAGATAGAGAAATTTACAGAGGGAAATGGGTTTTGCTGCTACATGGGTTGCTGGGCAAGCAATACCAATGACCCAATTCAGACCCTTTTGTTGTTTAGATATATCCGCCAAGAAATCCATCGATTTCAGCTTCGTTATGGGGTTGAAGTGTAGTTTTCAGAGCAAGCTTTCGATTTCTTCGAATGGGAATCGCAAGAATTTGGCTATGTGTTGCCGTTGCAGTGGGGATGGTAGTAATAGTTCCGATATTTGTAGCAGTTCTTCTTCTTCCTCGTCTTCTTTGGATTGGGATTGGAACCAGTGGAGCCGCCATTTCTCTGAAATTGAGCAGGCCGAGAGCTTCGCTTCAGTTCTAAAGGTTCCCTTTTCTTTTAGCTTCAGAATTTTTTGCTCGCGGTTGAATTCGATTGAACTTTGTGGTTTGGGATTGATTACTTATTGTTTATCGAACTGCCTGTTTATTTTCTTGAGAGAAAGAGAGATTCTTGTCTAGAGAGAGAATGTTTTCTAGGGATAGAAAGAGAGATGTTTACTGCTGTGAGAGTAATTCATTTGTATAATTATTTTTGAGTCCTTATTTTTTCCTCATGCCTTTTACTTTCTGCATACTTGCTTTACCATTGTACATTAGACGACCCCACACTCTGCTAAATATGAAGAATATGGCTTTATCTAATGAGTTGTTTGAAGCTTCCAAGGTTTACTGCTGATTGGATTGTGTAGATTTTGATTTTAATGTCTCACTTTTAGCAAAAGTTCAACTATCAACGCTTATCATATGCTTTCATGGGTTTTTCGGTTCCATTTTAATGATTTTTAGCACTTTCTTCTACGATGCGGTGAAGAAAGTATGGTGTTAAGGTTTTATGATTAACTGCAGATGGGATTTGTGTAGGTTTTGATTTCGTTTCTTTTATTAATAAAAGGTTTAACTCTTATAGTCTGTCTTAATGGGCTAATTTACCTTAACATGAACGGATTATTTCATTCCTCTGGCCAAATGCATTTTTTGCAGTTTCAACTTGAAGATGCCATCGAGAAAGAAGACTTCGAAGAAGCCTCAAAATTGAAAACGGCAATCGCAGAAGCTACATTAAAGGACTGCATAGCAGAAATCATGTCCGAATTGAAGGTCAATATTTATTTGATTTCCCATTAGTTTTGCCTGCATATGTTAAAACCTCTCTAGTGATGATTGTTGTGTAATTTCAGACTGCAGTAGAGGAAGAGCGTTACCATGATGCATCAAAATTGTGCAAATACACCGGAAGTGGATTGGTAATTGTCAATTCATAGTTACAACCTTAAGAAATGACTTGATTTGTTAATCATTGATTTCATTCTCAGCTGGATTGGACCACCTTTCCAGCTCTTATATAACTTTTGTAATTGTTTCAACCTTTTATTTTCTTAAATTTTTTATAAAGCGGGAAAAGAAGAAGAGATAATGTCATGAGAATGCTGTGAACTTACATAAAAGGCATATTCCATAGTATTAATAGTCTAGTAGTAGCAGAAAGGATTGTTGCCTATGTTTGTTTTTTTTTTATAAGAAACGAAGTATATTGAATGAAGGAAGATACAAGAGAAAATAGAGGAAGAATCCTTCTAAAAAAGCAAGCACTTAATATAAAGCAATTTGGATTGTTGCATATTAAACTTTTTTTAAGCAGGTAGGATGGTGGGTAGGATACTCCAAAGAGTCAGACGATCCCTTTGGTAGGCTGATTCGTATAACTCCTGGGGTGGGAAGATTTATCGGTAGGAGTTACAGTCCAAGGTAACATCGTTTTGGTCATGTCCATGTGGCTATCAGAATCTTTAAGATGATGTATTTGTTACTGAAATTGTGATGATTAGAATATCATATTTTGCAGACAATTGATCACGGCTTCTCCCGGAAATCCATTGTTCGAGATTTTTGTGGTAAAAGATGATGACAAAAGCTACGTTATGCAGGTGATCTATAAATGCTCCATTTAGCTTATAGTTTGGTATTCTGGGTATGTTTAGATGGGGTTTGAAACGAATTATGCTCGAGGCATCGAGGCTCTATTTCTAGACTTGGGAATTCCTGGCGTTCTACTTTGGAATTTTTTTTTCAAGAAGGGAAGGTTTTGAATAGGATTCTATTGGTCAGAGACACGCTAGATAAGGACTAATTTTGGAAAATAACATAAATGCTTAGCTGTATTTCTGTTGTCAGGTAGTGTACTTGCAGCGTTCCAAAGGTAATTCAACTAGCTCCACGTATTCTCCGACCAAATTTGCAAAACCCCCACCGACAACTGAAGCCGAGAATGGAGCTGCTGTGGACATTCAGGAAAATGAAGAGAAAACAGAGAGAAGTGAGGAGAAGGGCATTAATGTAGAGGGAGCAACTGAGGAAGGAATAAAGAGTGTGATAAATTTTCTTAAAGACAAAATTCCAGGGTTGAAAGTGAAAGTCATGAATGTTAACATCTCTGAGGAAGTCATAGAGGATGGCAATGCTGTAAATCAGATAATTCATGAAGATAATGAAAAGTCAGGTCCAGATGAAAATTCTGAAGATGAAATTGAGAATTTGGATGAGATGCAGCCTGAAGCTGTTACTCTCGGAGATGGTAGTGACACCATAGAAGATGGCAAAGGGTTGGATATGAAGCTTTTCATCGGAGGGGTTGTACATAATAACGAAGATACTCCTACGAAGGATGAGTACGTGCGCCTTCCAGCTGAAATCAATGAGATTGACAAAGATTCTTTTGTGCTACATATTCCTGGCAGAGGCGTAGATCTTGACTCAGGAGAAAAGAAAGTTTCTAAGGTTAAAGTTGCAGCAATTGCGGCTCAAGGTGTCTCTGAGCTAATGCCTCCTGAAGTTGCCAAGGCATTCTGGGGAGCTGATAAGGTTTCATCAAAGGTTAGATTTTGATTCATTGGTTTTGCTGGAAATGGGAATCAATGGTTTTGTTGAATATATTAGAATCTATTGTCTTTGCTTACACTTTGAATATTCAATTTCATAAATTAATAGTCAGCTGTGGATATCTCCCCTTAATGTTATAGATAGTGACTGTTATTTTCCTTGCTTTATCATTCTGACCAGCTGATAATCAAAAGGAAAGGTCTTCTTTTTTGCCCCTTTTTATCAGTTGGGTATGTGTTGAATGTTCAAATTGTAATTTTGTCGGCGTTCTTTATTTTGTTTTTATGGTTGGGTCGATAAATTTGTATGATTATTTCAAATGCAGCAAGTATAGGAGAATTTTATTCCTGTTTATGTGGATTCCCATTTATACAAAGAATTACTTCATCTCAGGTCTCTAAAAATGTTCGGGAAATAGTCAAACTTGCCGTAAGTCAAGCACAGAAACGGAGTAGACTATCAGAGTATACTACTTTTAGCCGGATTCCCATTTCCAAAGGAGATCTCGATCCATTTAACGGTGAGTTCGATCTTTCTTTTTCCCTGACATTTATATTCTCAATTTAAAAGAATAAGCATATTTAGTTGGTCTATCTACTTTTTGATATGCAGGCCTTTATGTTGGTGCATTTGGCCCTTACGGCACTGAGGTGGTACAAATGAGGCGTAAATTTGGTCATTGGAACGACTCGGGTGACCAAGATACGTCTTCAGATATAGAGTTCTTCGAATATGTAGAGGCAGTGAAGTTAACTGGTGATTTGAATGTACCTGCAGGCAAGGTGCGTTGATTATTGCAATTAATTTACCTGTTGAGTGAAAAACTATGCACATTATGAAAATATATTGAGTGGGAAAGTGCTATTTCTACATTTTCAGGTAACTTTTCGAGCTAAAATTGGAAGAGGAAACCGAACTGCCAGTCGCGGGATCTACCCAGATGAGCTAGGAGTGGTAAATTCTTCGATGACTTTCTTTTACGATCTTCATTTTCATCAAATTAAAATGATGATACTAGTCATCGGTTTGCGAATACAACGACAGAGCAAACATTTTTCTCGATTGTCTTAATCGGCTGAGTGTATCATCAAGAAAGACTCAGATTAGAATTCGTATGCAATGTGACTGATTAGAAAAGCTGCATATCCAGGTTGCAAATTTCAAAGGTGAGGGAAGAATAGCTGAATTTGGGTTCAAAAACCCACAATGGGTAGATGGAGAACTTCTCCAGTTAAATGGCAAGGTGATTGAATCTACAGTCTACTGATGATATATTTCTTTTCCAAATCCTCCATTTTCGACAATGACATTCTTCGTCGTCAGGGTATTGGTCCATACGTCAAAGGCGCAGATCTCGGCTTCCTTTACGTAGTTCCGGAGCAAAGCTTTCTCGTACTGTTCAATCGCTTGAAACTCCCAGATTGAGGTAAGACCCTGTCCCCTCGACTCGGATTTTGAAGGCAGAAAATTTGTTGTGTTTTGACAACAGGAAGAGAGTTCCCTATTTCTAGCTTCAGCTTTACTTTTTGTTGTTCTTCAACTCCTACCATGTCTGAGATGTATATTAATTTTGTTAGCTGACTGATAATACTCTGCTGATATAAATGCAATTTGGCTGGAGATACATATTCATACATTCATGCTCTGACCATATTTACTACGACATGGTCTTTTTTGTTTTTGAATTTGCAATGGTGCTAAAACTCATGGTTTAGGATTGTTAGATTTCGGTCTGACCCGAATTTTATTGGGCTCGCATTATAAATCTCATTTAGGAAATTGATGTAAGCTAGATTCGCAAAACTCGTAGTAATATTTCGATTTTCATAATAGATTATTCTTATGGTCGTGGTTTTTTCCCTAAAAGGGTTTTTTCATGTAAATTATGTGTCTCACGTCGTATTTTCTTTTTTCGGTTATCGTTCGATCTCTAACAAGGATCAATCAACTCTCGATTTAGTTAATCAAACCAAACTGAACCAAACTTGACAAACTGAACTCCGTAGTTTAACTTGGTTCGTTTGGTTTATTGAGTAGTTCGGGTTGAGATTCGGTATAAGACAATATAAAAAGTTGAGATGTTTGGTTCGAGTTTGTTTTATAAACTCCAAAAAAAGAACCAAAAAAAAAAAACCAAACCAACCCAACCCGAGCTGGATTTCATCGTTTTTTGTCTTCTTGCTCAGCTTCGAATGGATAATGTTAGATGTGCATGCTAATTATACGCTGTAATCTAATATTTTGACATGTATTTATTGATTTTACGACTAATAACACATGTATATACTAGTTTTCAGTATTTTATTAATACGTACCTATAATTAAAAGGTTGGAATCTTTTTTTATGAATTAATTGTGACATATTATAATTAGAAAGTCGAAAATTAAAAGTATAATTAACCTAATTAAATATTATGCCTGATAAATTAGAAATTATAAGGACTTATTTTTGCATAATTGCCAGAGAATATTATTAAGTGCAGACAGACGTTTCCTTTCACTCAAGACTAACGAATAAATGAATGACGCGTAAAAGCACTAAAGATAGCAAGGAATAAACAATTAGGATGTCCATTGATCACTGTTGCACCTGATTCTTCCCGGGCTAAAGGAGAAAAGGTTGTGCCACGTGGCGCTACCAGCAGACAGACCGTGCAGACTGTAGACTAAGGAAAGGCTTTACTCTATCTTCACTTTCCCTCGTTTTCCGAGTCCCCAAACACAAACAGGGTTCTTCCGTTCTCTCTCTCTCTTGTTAAATTGGAGAAAGTGAGGGAGGGGCATGGAAACCCAAGCGCAAACTGAAGTTTCAGATCATACAAACAAGAAGCAACCGTCTTCCGGAAACTCGGATGCGTCCGCTCATATGGATTCGCCCCACTCTCCTTTACGATTCCATTCTCCTCTTCGATCCGACGCTGGTGATCCTCCCGAAGCGTCTCCCTACGCCTCGCCTGAGAATTCACCGGATAAGGTCTATGAAAACCCAAAGAAGTTCATTGCCGTCGATAAAACCACTCAGTCCACGCCCAAACTGACTCCGTTAGCCGACCGCCAAAAACCGTCTGAAAACCACAACGCGGCGCTGGCGAAGTCGCCGTCGCCTGTGGTGATGTTCAATAGAGCGGTGAGAGATGAGATTCCCCCTTCGGTGACTAAGGTGGGGCCAGCTGGAGTCGGAGGAGGTGATGACGGTGATTTCGGGAGGCCATCTCGAGGTATGAGTGCGATTCTCAGGAGATCGAGGAAGGACGAGATGGTGAAGAGGGCGGCGTTGGGGTTTAGACTGAGTGAGGTGGTACTGTGCTTGATTTCGTTTTCTGTTATGGCGGCAGATAAGACTGAGGGATGGAGCGGTGACTCTTTCGATCGCTATAAGGAATATAGGTTCGTTTTCTATTATCTCTTTTCTTCCATTCTTTTCTGTCTGGGTCTTTATTATTGTTTCACCCTATGTAAGTTTAGAAACTTGAATTCCTTTCATAATGGTCTCTGTCTTCTTATTCATTTCAGAATTGTTTCGCTCGGAATCATAAATGACTCCAAGCATCCATTCTATGTCGTTTTTCATATTGATTTTACCAGTAGTATTTCGTTTGATCAAAATTCATCGCCTTGCTTGTTGAATGATCATTTAAACTTGCATTCTCTTACTTAAAATGATTGCACTGGTATATTCCAGTCAGATATATGATTAGTGCCTTCTAAGGTGCTTGAAAAAGTTTATATGAAGATGTCCTGATAATTTGACAATATTTTTGTCCTGATAATTTGACAATATTTTTGTTTTTCACCATGTTTTCTAAAGCTTATTTTTTATTTATACTTGTTTCTTGCTGAGTGGTTTTAAAAGGTGAACGTGATGTCTTCGGTATGAAATGTCCTTTCTGACTTCATTAGTTAGCATGGAGGTCATGGGTTTACTACCCTTATTTGCTTCTAGGATATCATTTTTTTAGTTCTTCCCAACTCGTTGGTGTTTCATTTGTTTCCCAAGATCACATTTTTCTTCCTTCCCCAAATGATTTACCAAAGTTTGGCTTTAGAACTATCCTTTCAAGTGATAAATATCCAATTTTGACCATTTACATTCTGCAACTTTTATCGAAGGCTATTATATCTGTATCTGAGTTCAAAGTTGCCTTTCCCCATGAAATAAGTTTTGGGTATTGTAATTTGTTTCGGGTTAGACAACGTATGTAAATTATTTTTGATTCCTAAATTCAAATTTACAAAAAACAGTCTGTCCTTTCTGATCTGTCATTGCTGTTAATTTCTCTTTAGCATATGTCACGATCTCATGTATAATATTTCTTCCTTTACTTGGCCAGATATTGTCTCTCGGTGACTATTATAGCATTTGTATACTCGGGGTTTCAGGCATATGATCTTGCCTATAATCTCTTCACAGGGAAACAATTCTTCCATCATTATCTCCCCAGTCACTTCGATTTTTCCATGGATCAGGTTCGTGGTCTAATTTCTCTCTGTCGTTTTTATATGCAATTCAAATATGGCTATGCTTTGTAAACTAGATTTAAGCCTTATAATCAAGATGAACTGGGGTTGGTGGGTAGAACATACTATAGAAACTTGTACATTAATAATTTCATCACTCTGCTTGGTTTAATTCTACACTTTGCATTTAGAATAAATAACTTTGAATCCACTATTTAAACAAGTGCTTTTATGTAACATGAAAAGGACATTTTCCTGTCAAGGTTTATAAGCTTCCAGTGTTTATTCAGGTTTATATTAATAGTTAAAGAATCTTCATGTATATATGTATTTAAATTGTTAAGAACATCTTTGTGTATTTCTTTGGATGAAGATGCGTGCGTAATTAACTCGTAATGTTGATGATAATACTGCCAGATATTGGCATATCTTCTCATATCAGCCTCATCATCTGCGGCCACTCGAGTCGATGACTGGCAATCAAACTGGGGGAAAGACAAGTTCACCGAGATGGCTAGTGCATCTGTGAGCATGGCCTTCTTAGCTTTCATTGCCTTCGCTATTAGCTCTCTAATTTCCGGTTACAACCTCTGTTCTACGTGATCCGTATGCTGTTATTATTCATCGCATCTGCTCATATATATATATATATATATATAATATACACACACGTACTTTTGCATGTATAATTTCTCTCCCTATCCAGCTTCTATTTTGGAGAATTTGATGAAAAATGTCGAGTCAAATTCATTTTCCACGTTGTACAAAGATTTGTTGCTAGATTTTGTTCTTACAAATAAGAAAATGGGAGTGAATAAATTTATATACCTCTATAATTCTGCTTCTCGGTACGAGTCTTCTTGGCCTGTTTGAACGAAATTATTGATCTCTTCACTCTTCTTTTTCAATATTGGATTGATATTTATAGCGACATTTTGTTAGGCATTGATACCTAAATGTTGTTTAAGAAGCTTGTGAGTCGTTTTTTATTGATAAATTACCAACAATTTTAAAGTTTAAATCATTATTATCTTTTGTTATTGGGGAACTCGTGATAAACCGGGAACAATTTTTAAAATTTAAGACTTGTGGTCGACTTGAATTTGATTGAATTGACAATGTTGGGTTGTAAGAATTCAGCATCGATCTAAATCTAGGTTAGACTTGAATTTGGTCTTTTAACTATTAACATTTCTATAAAGTGGATATTCCTGCCCTTTTAATCTCTACGTTGTTAATTAGGCAATAAATTATACCACATAGGTTTCAACTAAAACTAACTCTTTACGTATTGTAGGACAGTTTGGCCGAGTGGTCTAAGGCGCCAGATTTAGGCTCTGGTCCGAAAGGGCGTGGGTTCAAATCCCACAGCTGTCAGTCAAATTACTTTTCTTTTGTGTTCTCTTCCAAATAAAAGGTTATTTAAATTTGCAACCTTATTAGTTTATTTTACGAATTAATTAAAGTGGAGCCAACGTCATTAATAATAAAATGGAATTTAATTGGGAGAGGTAAAACCCAGCATGTCCATTTCATTGGGCTCCCCCTGTCTTTAATGTTTGATTCTCATAAGTATGATCTTTCAAGTACAACTTCTTTTTTTTTTTTTTGTGCCATAAATTGAAACTAATCTCTTTAATAAATATAATTCAATTATTGACTTTAATCTATATCTGATTACCCTCTTTTTAGCACAACCCTTGTTGATTTAAGAACAAGTAAAAATTATACATTTGCTTTGGACAAATAGAGAACAATATTTAGAAAGCAAAGTTTCATCTTCAATTAGTACAATGTAAGTTGGGTAAAACTAAAAAATATCTGTGAACTAGGCTAAAAACTAATAATATTGTATTATTTACCATAAATCTCGAGAAGTTGCAACTCTTTGTGTTTTTAATAGATGTTTTTATGTCTCATACAAACCACGACAGCTTCATAGATTTAAAAAAAAAAACCACACGATAATTTAGATGGCCTGCTACGGTGTGGTGTCTTATGACATCATAGTGGTTTATTGGCACACTGCGGCGGTTTCGTATGACACCGTAGTAGGCCATCCAAATTATAGTGTATTTTTTTTTATATTTATGGAGCCATGGCAGTTTGTATGAGACCTCCGCGGCGCGATATTATCGCTTTTAATGACAAACGTGATAGTGATGTTGGCGGCGTCATTTTTTCATGGTTCAATGGTTAATTTGCAAAAAAAAGAAGATGATCAGTTTGTTAAAAATAACAAAAGATGATGGTTGTTTTGTCGATTGTCATTTTTCCTTTTTAATTAAAAGAAAAGCTAATTATTTAGTAAATTAATAACATTAGTAACAAAATCTAAAAGAAGAAAAGTAACTTCATGACCATGACACTCCCTCTTAATAAACCAACCTCCTACCAAATTGTGATGGAAATGTCAGGAAAGAATAAATCGAACAAATATGTGTAATTCATTCAAATTATAGGGGTAATTTTGTCATTTCCCTCCACCAATAAAGTTTTTTTTTTTTTTGAATTCCCTATTCTTTTATACCTAATAATTTCAAACCAACGAGCAAGTATAAACTGGCCGAAACTAATTCGGTTAATTTAATCAAATGAGTCGAACTCGAGATTTGGACTCGTGAATTTGATCTTAACCGAGGTTTATCGAACTGACTACCTGCCTATTTTTCTCCCAAGAGTATTAGCCAGCATTGTGACTTTGGCTCGGCTTTCTCGGTTGTCACCTTTAGTTCCATGCTAATAAATTAAGGGGTAAAGCACAAATTAACCATGAGACTTTGGGATAAATCGTTAAACTTTTATTTTTTGCAAATAACTCTATAAAGATTAAGTATCTTATTAGGAATATCGTAAAAGAATATTACGTTTTTGTCATTTGATTTTTTCTGTTAAACGATTTCCGGATAGAAACAATTTTTGATAAATTATTTTTGGTGATTTTCATTGAGAAAAATATTGGAAAATTCAACACTTATAATCACCAAAATCACAAAAACCATTATATTGGTAGTTGTTTCTCTTTATAAATCATATAATTGAGAACATTATATGATACAAACATGATTTCTTTGATGATACCTTTAGCGACAGAGATTTGATTTCTAACACCCCTAAGTTCCAGGGGGTTATTTGTCTAAAAATAAATTTTAATGACTTATTTGCTCTTCACTTCTAAGAATAAGAATAAGGGATAATATGCATTTTGGACTTGATTTAAAAAAACGAAAATTAATAAAACAACCACTGAATTATGATATCAATGATAAGTCAACCACTAAACAATTTTTTGCTAACAAATAAAATACTCAACTATGAGATATGAACAGAGCAAATATCGCTGTCATATTTTCCGTTCAAAAACATTTTTTTTCTGGTACAGAATGTTGTCTTTTTACTATGGAAAAGTGAGCCTTTCAAATGGAATTCATGAAAGATTATTTTCCTCTAACGACAGTCATCTTTCTACAGAGAAAAAATTACTTTGGCGCATAGGAAAGATTAATTTTCACTGCAGAAGAAAGATGACTTTCTGTAGTGTAGCGGAAACTATTCTTTCCACATTAGGAAATAATCTTTTCGCTTCATTTGCTAAATAATTTGTCGTTCTTCAGTGTAACAAACAATGAATTTTCCGGTGAGTTTCCTCAATGGATCAGAAACATATCTAACTTGGAGTACATTAATTTTTCAACAAACAGTTAACTAGAAATCTTCCATTTTGAAACCAAAATCAATTTAAAAAATCTTAATGTTTCTAAAACTATTTTCTGGTGAGTTTCCTTAGTGAATCAGAAATATATTTAGTTTTGAGTACATTGATTTTTCAACAAATAGTTAATTCAAAATATTACATTTTGATACCAAAATCGATTTCGAACAAGTTAACTGAAAATCTTCTATTTTGAAAAGTCTTTTCATTTTTAGCGTTTCCTTCAACAGGTTAATGATGATATTTACATCGTTCATTTCCCATAACTAAATGATTTAATTGTTAACGAAAATTGTTTAGTAGTTTACTTGTCATTTATCCTGTATTTAGTGGTTGTTTTGTTAATTTCCCAAAAAGAAAAATGGAATATTATTAAATTTCATGTATTTATTTTCTTGGATTTTGTATAATTTGTTCACGAGAATGAAGAATTAATTGAGAAGGCAAAGGGAATGTGATGATGGCAGTGGCAGACTCTGCTCAGGAATTCCCGACTTACCCTTATCCTTTCTTCAAATTTTCTTCATGCAGCCTTCTGCACCATCTCAGTTGTTCTATATATTGTTCATGCAAGCTAGAAATGTATCATCCTCTCTTTCCATTTTCTAACGAGGCCCTTTTGATGGGTTTCCTCACTGATTCTTAAGGTAATCCATTCGACCGTTTCATAACCTTGCATTGATTTTCCCCTTCATTTTCTCTGTTATTCGATCAATTTGAGTGTATTTTGTTTATCTTGGCCTCCTCGGCTGGTTATTGATAAAATTTGCGATGTTTTTCTGGTTATGCACCTGAAGTTAGGTAGTTTTTGCAGGGCACTGTTTTATCTGAAGTGGGGTTTTGTTTCTTTATGTTTATTTACTCCCGATTGGAATGTTTTTTCATTTTGTTGTAGCAAATAATAAGATAAACTGATTCATTATCCTTTTGTGATTGAATTTTCTACATCTGTTTGATCGAATAATGGTTTCATTTTGTCAAACAACCATGTTGGTATGACTGAACCTTCAAAACCTGCTTGCAAGATGATGGTTTCCAATGTAATACCAGTTAGTTCCTTACAATTTACCCTTCTTGAAACTCACATTCACGGCACTGATTTACCAATTTCCCCCAAATCTACGACAAGGGTGGTCCGAGGATCTTAAGGATGACCTGAATCGATATTAGTTGTAAACTTACTCTTGAAAATCGACTTGCAAGCTGAAATTACCGAAGCTAGTTAAAAGTAGTCGATGCGAAATGCAAATTAGTTCCTTTTTTGTTCTTACAGTAATATTTGTTTCATTGGTTAGACATGTAGCGTGTAATGTGTTTGCTAAAATTTGTCGCAGACCACACCCTATTTGATTTCTGGAGTCTGTATTTGATTTGAGAACGTAGAAATGTCTGGAGTTTCTAACGACGTAGTAAACGAAGCTGTAGAGACTCAAAATTTCACATCTTTTAAGGAAGATTCCGAAGAAAATAACTTGCCGAAGGGTATTTTGAATCCTCAATGCCCTGCATGTCCAACTGCCAATGCTGCAAATGATGGGTTGATTGACACCTCCATTGATAAGCTATATGAAAGTCTATGTGCTTTGCAGAGTTCTGATCAATCCACTTCAAGGCATGGCTTTGGATCGGACGGCAAGGAGTCTCTGATTGATTCAGAGCTGCACCATCTTGTTGGAGGAGAAATGAGGGAGGTAGAGGTGATAAGAGAAGAAGTAGAAGAGACAAAGAGGCCAGATGGAAACACACTTTTCATAGAGAAGAGTTCTTCTTTTGATAAGATGTCTGTTAAGATGGATAAAAACCAATCTGTGAGTGCAAAATCTATTTCATCAAGTCCCTTGAGAAATGCAAAGAATCTGAAAAAACAGAATCATGTCAAAAAACAGAAAAACTCATTGTCTGGAGGTTCGAGGTCGAAGAACGGAATCGAGGATTCAGCCGGTCTGGATAATCCTGATCTAGGATCTTATTTACTCAAACAAGCAAGGAATTTGATTTCTTCAGGGGAAAACCCGGAAAAGGCTCTTGAACTGGCCCTTCAAGCCATGAAATCATTCGAATCATGTGCAGATAAGAAAAACAGTTTAGAATTCGTCATGTGTTTGCATGCCACAGCAGCAATCTACTGCAGCTTAGGCCGCTATTCTGAGGCAATTCCTCTTTTAGAACACTCCCTTGAGATTCCATCTCTAGAAGAAAGCAAAGAGCAAGCTCTAGCTAAATTTGCCAGTCATATGCAGTTAGGAGATACATATGCAATGTTGGGTAAGCTCGATAATTTGATATCTTGTTATACGACAGGATTGGAAATCCAAAAACGGGTTTTAGGAGGAAATGATATTAGAGTTAGTATGACTTGTAGGTATTTATCAGAAGCACATGTTCAAGCTTTGCAATTTGTTGAAGCCGAAAAGATCTGTCAAATGGCTCTCGATATTCATAAACAGAATGGAGCTATAGCTTCTCTCGAAGAAGCTGCAGATAGGAGACTAATGGGTCTAATCTGTGAGGCAAGGGGAGACCATGAAGCTGCTCTTGAGCATCTGGTTTTGGCTAGCATGGCTATGGTGGCAAATGGCCAGGAAATGGAGGTAGCTTCTGTTGATTGCAGTATTGGTGATATATATTTATCGTTATCTCGATATGGCGAGGCTGTTTTCGCTTATCAGAAAGCGCTCACAGTTTTTAAGACCACTAAAGGAGAGAATCATCCAGCCGTTGCTTCGGTTTTCGTTCGTTTGGCCGATTTGTGCAACAAGACTGGAAAAATAAGGGAATCAAAATCATATATCGAAAACGCCCTCCGAATTTACAAAAACTCGGTCGGTGGTGTTCATATCGAAGAGATTGCTTTTGTTCTGGTCGATCTATCTTCCATTTACGAATCGATGAATGAGCACGAGAAGGCGCTTGAATTGTTAAGCAAGGCGTTAAGTATGTATGACGATTCACCCGGCCAACAAAACACAATTGTGGGAATTGAAGCTCAGATGGGTGTTATTTACTACATTTTGGGAAATTACTTGGAATCCTACAACTCCTTTGAGCGTGCAACTTCGAAGCTACGGTTGAGCGGAGATAAAAAATCACCCTTTCTCGGGATTGCGATTAACCAAATGGGGCTTGCATGTGTGCAGTGTTGTGCCGTACATGAAGCAGTGGAGTTGTTTATAGAAGCAAAGAACATATTGGAACAAGAGTATGGACCTTATCACCCTGATACTCTTGGAGTCTACTCTAATCTGGCTGCAGCTTATGATGCAATCGGGAGGTAACTACTCGATCTCTCCATATTTTTGTTCGATGATCTTTTTTGTTCGATCAGATCGAAATATGTAATGAAGTTAGAACGATATGTTTTCGATTTTCATTCTTATTATGTTCGTGCTTTCGTAGGTTGGATGAAGCAATAGAAACGTTGGAGTATGTGGTCAGGACGAGAGAAGAAAAAGTAGGGACTGCCAATTCGGACGTCGATGACGAGAAGAGGAGGTTGAACGAGTTGCTGAAAGAAGCCGGCAGAGTTCAGAGCAGAAGAGGTCGATCCCTCGAGATTCTTCTTGATGACAACTCTGGTGCCATAAACAACATCAATGGGATGAAGGTTTGATGAACTTTTTTCATAAGATGTTAGAGCCATCATGGGGTATAAATTAAATTGCAGAGTTGAGTAACAAATTATTTATAAGATAATGTTTATTTCATCGTTTGTATATATCAACTGTTGAAGATATGAGAACAAAAGCTCATTCAGCGCAATGCATACGTTGACCCCTGAAATTTGGGAGTCCTTTCAACTAACACTTTAAACTTTAAATTTTTAAATCTGATATATCAAAATTTGAGATATTATTGTCCGACGTCCAATACTTTTACCGTTACCAATTCGTTAAAATAGGGGCGTATAATATATGTGGAGTTGGGGATAGGCTTTGGTGACAACCAATATCAAATTTTAGCTATTGGCGATACATATGAGAGCTCTGAAACTAAGTTTCAAGCTGAGAAGTCGTTCATAGCAAATGGTGTTTCTGAGGCACAAAATGATCTTGAAACTAAGAAAAACGATGAAGGAACTTGAAAACTGAAGAGTGATTTTGTTCTCCAACTCCACGTGCATCTCATGCCCCTGTTTTAATGAATTGATAACTATGAGGTATTGAACGATAAAATCTCAAATTTTGAAGCGTCAGATTTAAAAATTTAAAGTTTAGGGTGTCAATTAAAATAATTTCTAAACTTTAGAGATTAAATTGATAATTATCTTAAATTATAAATAATTAAAATAATATATTACGCACACTGTGTTAAGAGTGAAAGATTAAAATACATGATAATAAGTGTAATTAAGGTACAAATACTTGTTCAATTCATGCTCCACATACATGCCAAGCGTGAATAGAATGAAAAAAGTTATTACAATAATTAATGTTTTTAAGACTTTGTTTTCGTATTTTAATTCCACGACTTAGTTTTATATCAGAGAAATTAACAAATTAACTACTGGACTTTTGTGATCAATAATAAGTCAACATCTGAAGTATTTTTACTAACAACTTAACCACTGAACTATAAAAAATTGATGACGTAAATATTGCTGTCACATTTGCTATTAAAAAACGTTGTCCTTTTGCTGCGAACCATTATTTTTCCGTGGCAGAATGCTATTTTTTCACTACACAGTTTTAAAAGATTACTTTCCACTGGAGAACGACGGCGTTCCATTGCGGAATGTCAATGGTCCGCAACAAAATGTCGCCGTTCTACTTAGGGAAAGCTTACTTTCTTCTATGAAAAATGATTAGCACTGGACGACGACGACGAATCAAGAAGAGGAAAGAGAAGATAGTGATGAGAACTAGAATGTGAAATCGGGAGGAGGAAATTATTTTAAATGATGGAAAGAAAACGTGATATTGTTTTCGACGACAAGAAGATCATGTTGGAGCTTTCTGGAATCGTATTCGCGATAATTACTTGAACTTTACATTAATGTTACACTCATACACGATACTTATTAGTTATTGTAATTTTAATTTTTAAATTAAGCATATCATCCTTATATATAAAATTATAATGTAAAATTAAGAAGTAAATGTCACATGTGTGTCATTTATTTATAGATAGAATAATTATGACCCGATGTCACATTTATATCTTAATTTTAAATGTTTACGTGACTATTAATATAATTCATTTATTGTAAAATAATTATCATAGTTTAGAACATATGCATCAAATTAATATTTTTAAAAAAAAATATTGCATAATTAAAAAATAAACATTTAATTAATAAAAAATAATGAAAGCTGGGAAATTTCCTAGACCTTCTTCACCTCTGTGCTTTCCGACTCCATTTCACCGTTGGTCCTTATAGTTTGCTGTCTCTCCTCCGCCATCTTTTCCTGTGAGTTTTCCCCCCCACTGAAGATTTGTCTTGCATTCGTTTCTCTGTTTTTCATCTTCCCTTTTATTTTTCTCTTGTTTTCTTGGCTGATTGTTTGCAGTTTTCTTATTCAGTTTTCTTATGGCCACTCAGTCTGCTCCTCCAAACCCGTCTGACGACAATATTCCAAATCAGGGTATGATTTTTATCTTCACTTTGAGTTTTTGGTTGCAGAGGAATTGCTTGATTGGTTGTTGAACCAGATTTTGAAATGGGTTTTGTGTGATTTTTACTCGAAGTAAGCTAGTTAGCTGGAGCGAACGAAGTGTTCATAGGATTGCTTTTCTATCATATACGAGTTCTATCATGGGTACTGGGTAGCCATAGCTATGTGCAGGTCGTCTAGTTTTAAAGGGCTGCTAAATTTTCGGAATAAAATCTTTAGATTCAGGGTCAGGTGTTGAGTGAAACTCAGTTTTGATCTGAAAGACATTTAGTATTTTTTTTGTTTGTTCAAAAAACACTAAGAGATCAGCTTCTTGACAATAGTAGAGAATCTTGATGATTCTCCTACTTTTACGTCCAAAAAGTGTTTTTTTGGTCCAAAATCAAAGTTGTACTAGTTTTCTGTACCTGCTAAAAAATAACAAGAGTATTATATGAACCCATTTTCAAAATTGGATGTAGTTGTGATACTCCTTTGAAGTTGATTCGTCAGTAAATTTTTTGTCTGAGGAATTTTTCTTGACTTGGTAAGCAAAATTGACTTATATGGCGAGGTATTATTTGTACAAAATACAGCAATGGCACAACCAATGAATGAGGATCGGGTGGAAGAGAGAGAGGCTAACAAACAGACGACTACGGGATCTGTGTTTGTGAACTCAGAACCAATGCGAGAGGAGCAAGTTCAAAATGCTGTAAAGTTCCTTTCACACCCCAAAGTCCGTGGCTCTCCAGTCATGTATAGAAGGTCATTTCTTGAGAAGAAGGGTCTCACAAAGGAAGAGATTGATGAAGCATTTAGACGTGTGCCTGTACGTTAGTCATTTACATCTTTTGTTCATAATTTTACCAAAATGATGCGATTCTATGATTTTTATTTTATTAGGATTCTGAGACTTTCTTGGGTTTTATTGTAGGATCCATCTCCAACAGCACAGACATCCAACATAAATAATGGTAAGGATCGACGGTAGTGAAGTTTTTTTTTTCATTAATAATTTGGTAGACTTGTTAATATTTTTTTGATAAGAAATGAATTATATTGAAGGAAAGAAGATACAAGAAAGACATGAGAAGAATCATTCTCAAGAAGAAAAGCATATAATTTAAAACAATTTCTCTCCAATTAGAGAGAACTAAACTCAAAGGATGAATCGTATTTTCAAATATCTGTGCGTATTAATATGCATATTTTTCAAATTAGGTGGACCTATTAATATCTGTGCGTATTTTTTTCAAATCTTTGATTTGGATTGTGAGCAGATGGGCAGGGGAAGTTGGCCCCAACGCAAACTTTGGAGTCTGCAACTCCTGGTCCTTCTGGTGTTGTTTCCTCAGTGGGTAGCACAAGACAGTCTAGATTTCAGTGGACTCATGCTGTTTATGCTGTAGGAATATTGGCCATTTCAGGTGCTGGATCAGTTTTGATAATTAAGGTACTCCTCCTGGATAAGAAAGTATAACTGATCCAACATTTTAGCGACTATCATTTGACTGCTTTTTCATTTTTACAATCAGTTTCTTGAGTTTCGTTTGGAACTGTACCCAACTTGTGGGCAAGATGGAGTTGTTGATATCATTAAATCGTCTGTACGACCTAATCGATTTTTTGTTTGTTTTAGAAAGCAATAGTTCCGAGGTTGAAATCTTGGATACGAAAGATTGTATTGGAAGAAGATGATGACATTGTCAAGAAAATTGATGCAAAACCTAATTTGGCCGAAGAAGTAGCAGCTGCTGCAAAAGCAGCTGCAGCTGCAGCAACAGACGTGGCCAAAGCTACCCAGGAAATGTTTGATTCAAAAAGTGAAGGTTGATTACTATATACTTAGTTTTATATTTCCAATCTGTGCCTAACTTTTTCTTTGAATTTTTCCTCTTTATGTTTCATCGTGAAATGTTAGCTGATGGTTTTTGATCTTCGTGCTTGCCAAACCCTTTTTAATGCTCAACCAGAGAAAAGAAAATTTGAGGAACTTGTCAACTTGTTAGATGCACAGGTACGAGAAATGAAGGTTATGACTAGTACACTGCAAAGATTGGAAGGTATTAGATCGAAATTTTTTTGTCAATTTATAAATAGTGTTGGATTCATCTTCTTTAAGATAAATTATGATAAATTATTGAAGAAAGGTAACTTTTGATTAGGAGAAGTACGTTTTTATTCAAATCGTCTTCGAGAAATCAGTGAAATTTACAAAAAATTGTGATTTCTTTTGGATTATCAGGACAAAATAATGGCCAGGGAAGAACATCTGCTGGCTATCAAGAAGATCATCGACCCACTGTTACAAATTCTAAGGTGAGCTAACTTTAGGTTCTTGCCTTCTAATTCATGGTTTTACTCATTTACTACTGTCTGTACAGCAACAATACATGAACGGAAATACAGAGTACAGCACCCGATCAGGTGCTTTATTGATTATTAAGTCTTGTTACTGAAATTTCTTAATTATCGACTCTTGCTTTTTTGGTCTCATTCTACAATTGTATTTGCAGTGAGATCATCCTCACCTCCCACGACTGTCGAACCCCAATCTGCACCACACGGTCCACACCCAAAGTCATATTCGGAGGTCGTGAATATTCTCATTTCTCATCGCTCAGAATCGGGTTATGAAAAATAAGTATAGCTTGTGTAGGAAATGAAAAGATTATTAGACTGATATCATACAACTTGAATGCTAATTTATTGATTAACTAAAATTTCACCTGGCTAGATCTATTCTAAAGATGTGTTCTACATGGTTTATGGCCTTAAATTTGATTAATTTCGAAGGTAAAGGTTTATGTGATTTCTATTGTTTTGGTTCAGATTATGGCCATGGTCCAAAGAGGAGAAAAGCCTTTAAATAGCAGAGTGAGTAGTTCTTGGTTTTTTTTTTTTTGGGGCTTGCTTCTTGTGTCAGCTGGCTCTGTGAAGGCAATAATGATTCAGACGTGAGTCTGGCCTATAACAGTGGAGGTACACAATCTCATATTACTTGGGAGAGTGGAAAACACATGGTTTATACGTAGAGTTCTGCTATCTACCTAATACAATGCGTTTTGGGCTAATCCCAAAAAACAATACCGTGCGGGCTTTAGTCCAAAACGGACAAATATTGTATTGGGAGGATTGAGATGTTATACTGCTATATTTTATATCAGTTTGTAATAAGAGCATTTTGAACTTTGTCCTTTGGGTTTGATTTGGCAGGATATCAATGATCTACTCCCAAACCCAAATCAGCAACCATCAAATCCTCGCTTGCCTCCAAGAACTAAGGTTTGATTGATTGTTTTTTCTTTTGGTATATCTCCTCAATAAATGAAGGCAAAGTAATTGAAAAAAAACAACAACCCACCCATCAAAACAAAACCCAAATATCTGTCTTCAAAATTAGCTTATGTGTAGGTAATTGAAATATCCGGCGTCTTTGCCTTCCGCTCAACCCTCCATTGATTTTCCCAACGTCAGCAGTGGTTGTAAATCTGCAGTGACACTGTTGCCGTCCAATTCCTCCATTTCCGACTGATTTTCAGATCGTTTAGAAGACATCGATATGTATCTGGGATTGAGGCTCTGATACCAAAATGATGAGAAAAAATATAACCAGAACAATTTTATTTTATTTTGTTCTCTCCCTACTTATCCAACTTCCCTCCTTTTCTCTCCATCAAATCTCCTCAGCATTATTCTCCCCACTTTTCTGGCTAGCAGATATCTCCCCAGGATCTTTTGATATCCTCGGATAAGTATAGATGTCTGACAATTTGCTATGTATAGTACTCGGATAATGGTGATGATATCATTTCTTATCTTATTATCTTGAAAACCTGTCAAAATTGCATTCAATTGATCTCTTTCTGGCTTCATGTTTATATGAGCAGCCTTGGGAAGTTGGCCCCACTCAACATAGCTCACATCCTTTCCTCCAGTCTCAAGTAAGTGGAGAAGGTTTGAATCCCTTGGTACTAGATAATTGGCAGCGTAAAAATGTCAGCATCTCAGAAGTTGAAAACGAAGACGAGCCAAAATCAGGATCCAATGGTGGCAATGCAATGCAACCATCAGCCCGTAGCATGTGGGTCCCACCCCTGGCACCCCCAGTGGTGATGGCGGAAGCAGCCGAAGCAATCCGACGGCCTAAAACCTCGGCTCAGAAAGAACAAACGAACGATGAGCGATTTCTAACGACTGACGAGTTGCAGAGGATCACAAAAGTATCCGAATTTGGTGGAGCTGATGATGATACTGGGAGCCGAAGCCTCGCAATGAGCTCAAACGAAATACAAGAAAACATTTTTGAAGGATAATAAAGGGTGGGGATCATTCAGTTTGATACCAAGGTATTGAATAACATCTCAAGACCATCGTATATTCAATAATGCTTGAGCTGAATCTGTACCAAGACACTAGACAGACATGGTTTTTCTTCAATATAGTGTTTTTACTTGTCCAAAAATAAACAAGAAAATGAAGTTTAGCACCCTGCCCCGTTGAGACAAAAATGACCCAAATGATGGTCTTATTCATATTAGTGGGAGTGCACAATCTCACATCACTTGAGGAAATAAAAAATGCATGGTTTATAAGTAAGGTTTTTATTCGTATCTAGTACTGTAACGACCCGATTTTTATTTACTTAAAAATTTGTGAAATTTAAAATTTTTTCTTTTATAAAATCCAAGCGGTAAAACTCTTTTCTTAAAACCCCTTTATAAATTACAGTATAAATAATAAAATCCTTTTATAAAACGCAGTAGAATTTAAAACAAAGCATTAAAGAATATTAACTAACTTACAAACCCTTTTTCAATTATTTTTCATTTAACTCTTTAGCATGGCGAACCACAAGATCCACCCGTGCAAATCCTTCATCAATTGTCTTTGACCAGTTCTCATGTTTTCTCGTACGATACCTACATCACAAAACCTAAACTAATGAGCCTATTGCTCAGTAAGTGATAAAAGAAAACGAAAGGCAGATATGATGCATGTTCACGCGATGCATTACAGAAGAGATCCGTATCTCATCTGTTAGTTTGGGACGATGCACGAGCCATACCCAGTCGTTTTGTTGAAGACATTGGGGGTTTCATAACGGGGTAAAGGTGAACCTTAGCTTCCACATAGCTAACTCTCATCTCATTGTTTCCTTCGTGGGAGTATACTACCGTATGGAAGTGTCACCGATCACCCGAAACCCTACACGCCTATTTACATATATTAATTATGTCATGCAATATGCTTATGAATACCTACAGTCCTATATGATCGTACAAATGTCTAATAAACATATCATTAAAAGAACACACAACATGCAAATCCTAATTCTTGCGATGTAGGGTCCGAAGACCAAAACTCAGTAAGTATCAACTTACATGGCGTCCGAAATGCACATTAACCCATAATCGTCATTCTCCTTTCTTTAATACCTTCAAGTTGTAATTACATTTGATTATCAACAATTAACCACCAGCAACTATTCATAGAGTCATAACTTATACCTATATCAATAATAACTCAATGATATACATAATTTCCTCATTCAACGCTTAATAGAATTTCACAACCTAAAATCCCATGAAATCACTTAATAGCTCCCCCATCTCCATATTCTGATCGCATTTTATTCATAGAATCAAGAAATATCAATTCATGGATAGTATTATCCATAATGTACTTAACAAAACCAAGTCTTCAACCATACCTATGTCCAGTTCATAACTTCAATATTCATTCCTAACAAAATAACGACTTTCATGCTTCACAGAATAACAGTTTCTGATACTAACTTCCAACTTTCGTGCTTTACCCTATTGAAGTCATTATCTCATATCATTCTCAATCGACAGTAAGCAATCCACAATATTAAGGATAATTAGAACTACTTTTCTCAGCACATAAAATTCATTGCTTCATGCTTCCCAATATTCACGTTGTTAGTTCATGTTTAACCAAAGAAATTAACAGTTCTAATGATACATTTAGCACTTTATCATTCCACTTAACTTTAGCAAATCTAACCAACATAGCATAGTTTTAACACATGCTCAGTTATTTTTAAAGTAATAATCAAACATGGTATTATTTTCCAAATTACAAAACATAGCTCATATGAAATTCATAATAGATAGAGAGCATTATCCAAATATTCAGAGCTGAACCTCATCAACAAGACACATATCATAATGTATTTTAACAACAGGATTCTAAACTACATTCTCAATGCTCCCATGAGCAGAAATTAACAGAGTATATTCCTAAGCAATAATTAAACCACATAATAGTATACCCACAAGCATGATAACAGAACAAGCTTCCCAACAATGTCTCACAGTCACGAGTAAGTAATAATCAGATTCAACAATCCCACTTAACAACAGTTTACCACGGCAGTGAGCTTAAATCAATAAAGCATTTCAACAGCACGTCCTTAATAAGGCAGCTTCTACAAAACATGGCAGAGAAATGTTACCTGTAGAACTCGAGAAACCCTGCTTCTTCGCCATTGCCCTTTCCTTGCCTCAGCCATTTTCATGGGAACACAAAATGCAGAACAACCCTATGTTCACATCAACAGAAAACAGACAAAGAAGAACACATCATAACCAACCAATTTGACCGAGGGTATCCATAGCTCAAGAAAGCATCACTCACTTCAACTTCAACACACTTTTATGTCCTCTTCTTCCTTTGCTTTCTCACTGTCCCTGCTCCAATTGACTTATAGCCGAGAGAAGGCATCTAGTGACGCAAGGTGGAAAGATAATCGCCCACTCAATGAAGGGTGGCCCATTGCTCAGCTTACACGTGAAAAGCTTCCAAGCTGTAGGGGAGAAGCTGGACGTTTGCAGGGAGTAGGCTGGAGAGAGATTTTGGTGAGGGTGTTACGAAATCGGAAGAAAGAGATTGAATTTAAAATAGGTTTCTCAGAAATTTTTGATAATTCGGACTAGCATTGGCGCCCGCAGCGTCCGAATTGTCCCAGAATTTGTACAAATTCAAATCGGACGCGGGCCTTCTTCGTCCGCAATCGTCCGCTACCATCCGAATTGTCCCAGAATTGTACAGATTCATTGCGGACGCGAGTCTCTTCTTCCTCAAGTCATCCGAAGTCCTTCGCAGAATCAGTTTGGGACGCAGAATGTCGTCCCCAAATATCGTCCCAAAGTACAACATGTTTGCGGACGAGACACGCCGTTCAGAGTATCGTTCGCAAGCGTCCGAAACTCACTGTACACACTTTTCCTTAACTTTTCTCCACTTAACTTATTTTCAAATATTAACCCTATACTTTCCAAGCACAATTTAACTTCTACCGTCGCACAACACAATATAATATTCATATATATTAATTATCCAGAATTCTTATATTATCAAAAAGAGAAAAGTATTTTTGAGGTATTAAAAGTACAACGCGTTTTGTGTTAATTCTAATAACAAAATCACGTGCGATTTGACTCAAAGTAGACAATATTATATTGGGAGAATTGAAGAGGTTACATCTATAAATGAAATTAAAGTTGGTGCTATAAACTTTTGCATAAATATCTTTTTAATTTCTGGGATTTATTGTAGATCTTGTAGAGCTATATGTTGATGAGCATTATCTTCTTTTTCAATATAGAAATTCAAGCCTTTACCAGCTTAGCAATTTGCTCTTTCTAAGTTTATTCGAACTCTAAATCAAGTTTATACTTTGGGTACTGTTCATTCATCGGGAGTGTAGTTATAATAAATTAGAAGGTAAAATATAATTTAAACTTTAACGTTTGATGTCATGTATATATTAGAGCTTAAATAATATTTTTATTAGAAGAAATTTATAGCTTTGAGCTCGTAATATTTTATGAACATTGTCGTTAATTTATCCATTGAATCTATTACGTGTATATCATATATGTTTCTATTTAATCATATGTTTTAATTCAATTGTTGACTTATCTGACGATTTCTAACCTGATTTCATACTTTGTTGATCTCTAGACAGAGTTCAACAGAGTTTGAAATCGTCAGAGAGAAAATCGACAAAGTTAGAAATCAAGTTAGATATTACCGAAAAAATTAGAAGTTGGATTAAAGCATATAATTAAATAAAAAAACATAGTATACATATAATGAATTTAATGGATAAATTAAAGACAAAGTCTAAATTACCAGCTAGTGAAAGGTGTAAATTTTATTTGTCACAAAAAAAAAGTTTGATATCTATAATTTGCAGGCGATTGTCAATTTTTCAAACTCGGAGCTACTGAAAAATTTTAAATTAACGGAGAAACCGAATTAGAGATTAATATATAAATAATAATTTTAATATATACAAATTTTAATATATACGCTTGGATATCATTGATCTTTTACAAAAACTTTAGGGAAAATGACAAATTAACCATCGTGGATTGTGGTAAATGACAAGTCAACCACTATATTTTATTTTCTAACAAATTAACCACTGGCGTATTGGAAAATGACAAAGCCAACATCGTTGTCATGTTTGCCTTAACAAGTTGATCTGGAGGCGCGGCGGTTTGTAGACAAACCTCCACGGCTGCGTGTTTTTCCAAGAAAAGGAGGCCAAATGGCAGCAATGTCTTGAGACGCCACCGCGGTTTGTTAGGAGACCGCCGCGGTCTGATGACTAAAAAAAGTTTTGCTCACAAATTTAAGGGCTTAAACGAATGATTTTGGGGCCGAGAAAGGGGGATCATATGGTAAATCCTATGAAAAGTGATAGATCTCTAAGAGAGCTTCGATTTGATACCTTCTAGAGCCAATTCCGATACCTGTAGCCAAAGTTATGGTCTTTTGAAGTTGAAGAAGTTAAAAATCTAGTAAAAACATTGAATTCGAAAAACATATACACAAAGACTTTGAAGTAGCCATGAAACTCTCTGTTTTTCATGCATGGCTACTTCAAAGTCCGCAGCGGTTCTCGGTTTTTAGTGAAGCTCTCAAAATTGTGATAAAATGTTTTTAACAAACCTCGGTCTCATGAAAAACCGTTGCGGCGTCTTGGGATGCCGTAGCTGTGTCTTAGACGCCGCCATGGTTTTTCATGCGACACCGCGACAGTTTCATGAAAAACCATTGCGGCGTCTTAGACACCGTTGCGGCGTCCCGCAGTTTGGCCTGGTTTTTCTAAGAAAACCATGGAGCTGCGACGGTTTGTCTAATAACCCCACATCAGATTATTAACGGCAAACATGACAGTGATGTTGATTTTGTCATTTTTTCATACGTCAGTGGCTAATTTGTTAGAAAATAAATGATGGTGGTTGACTTGTCATTGATCGCAAACCACGATGGTTAATTTGTCATTTTCCCAAATTAAGGAAAATGACAAACTAACCATCATCTTTTATTGTTACTGACAAACCAATCATCATCCTTTTTTTGTTAAGAAATTAACTACTGAACTATGAGAAAATGACGTTGCTAACATTACTGTCACATTTACCGTTAAACGTGATAATGTCAAGCCGCCGCCGCTTGTCTACAAATCGCCGTGACTGCATATTTTAATAAAATAACAATACAATTTTGCTGGCCCACCGAGTAAACCGCATCGGTGTGACTATAAACTGCTGCGTTCGATTATAAACTGCGGCGGATTAATACGTGTTTCGTTCAACAATTTAAGAAACCTGTGCATAAATAAGTTTAACAGATTCAAGCAAATTGAAACACGGTCGATCAAAAAGTGAAATGTAGGCTAAGGGAAATGTTGCTAATTTTACAGTTTCGTAATAATCAATTTTTATTTAATCATCAATAACTAAATTATCAATTCCATTGCAAATATATCATTTACATATGCATTACAACTGCAAATCAATTTCTCAATTCTATTACACAGCCATATCGTGTCTATGTGCAAGACAGACACAAACCAAATTCCGTTACAACCATACAATGTACATGTGCACTAAGAATCAATGTACTATAATCACATCAAACATTTGTATTGTTTATTGAGGAACATCCAACTCTCTACCTCAAAGAAACTATTGTAGATAATCCTTGCATATTTGCTCACTCAATCCTATTATATGATATTCCTTATTATATGAACTTGCCATTATGCAAAATTGATGCTCCTTTTGCTACCCGTTTGATAGAGGCATAATGACTTTCCATCTTTTCTTGAGCAAGTGTGAACGTTGTTATCACACTTTATTTGAAACGTCATTTTACCTTGCATTTCATTTAGCAGGCATCACTCAACCGATGCTTCGGCAAGTTGACCGCTAACCACGAAATCCTCGGTGACGCTAGAAGCAATGTTGGAATAGAGCTCAAGAACGATGTCCAGAGGATTAAGTACTATGGTTTTGTTGGCGAGTAAGACGAAAGTTTTTGTCTTCAATTTTTTGGGAGGCTAGGTTTCGGCCATTGTCGGTAGAGTTACAGGACTCCGAGTGCTCTGAGGCGCTCCGTTGTATGCGACCGACTCAGAGCACTCGTAGTCCTTTAACTGTCTGACAATGGCCGAAACCTAGCCTTCCAAAACATCGAAAACGAAAACTTTCGTCTTGCTCGCCAAGAAAACCGTAGCATTTAACCCTCAGAACATCGTCGTTGAGCTCTACGCCAACTTTGCTTCTAGCGTCGGCGAGGATTCTATGGTTCGCGGTGAACTCGTCGGACCTTATATGCGATTCTTATATACTAGGGCTCTAGGAACGCAGAATGAGGCAAGTTGAACCGCGGCGGTTTCATATGAAGTTGTCGTGGTTTATAGTCAAATCGCGACGACTTTATATGAAATAGCCGTGGTTTATCGTTATACTACTACGGTTTAATATATAATATGTGGCGGACTATCAAATTATAGTATTATTTTATTAAAATGTGGAGCCGCGATAATTTATAGAAGAGTCTTCGTGGCTAGACATTATCACGTTTAATGATAAATGTGACAGTAATGTTAGCGAGATTATTTTTTCATAGATTAATGTTTAATTTATTAATAAAAAATAATAATAATTAATTTATCACTTACAATAAATAAAAGAAATGAAGATGGTTAGAAACAGCAGCGACCGAATTTAGAAGAGTGGAGAGTGGTGATTCCAGTCTCGTCCACTCCCTCCATCTGTATAAAGCGTGAATTTTTACTAGAGCTTCGGGACAAGAGCCAAACCGCACCCCCCATGATCAAACGCAAGCTCTACGGCTATTCTATCCACGATCCCTTCTTCCTACGCTGAATTTCGGGGTTTGTTTTCTGCGGGTTTTGATTTCGAGCTTCTGAGTTGAAGCTTGTTTCGGTTTTGGTGGCTCTGAATTTTGTATGTCCGGCTGAGTTGAAGGGTGTCTCCTTCTTTGATTCTTCCATCTCTAGTCACCTTCTTAAGCTTCCAGGTTAATTCTCCGCCTTTAATTTCTGTTTTTCTCTGGTTTTTATGCTGGAAAATTGAAATGATAGAAGGGTACACGTCCATCCTGACTATTCTATGGTTCCCAACTGTTGTTATATGGGGAAGAAAATCACCGTTGATTCTGCGACCCTTTTCAATAAAGTTTGAGGCTTTCTTCCCCAATATTCAAACTGCTTGATCTATTCATTTTGACCTCTACCTTGTTGACAAGTAATGATACCTGTTAATGAAAAAGCGGTAGAGATGTTCATCCACAAGAAGTATGTAGTTCCTTCTTTACTAGTAAAGAATTTTTATTTCAACCATATATCTTACTACAAGCCTAGTTTGGCCAACTCAAGTGGTGAGTGCGAATCTCGAACTTGCCACGATTTGGGGCCAACCTCGTGAGTCAAATTCAGCGCTGCTGGGTTGATATGTGTCGGTTCTTGAAACCCTCAAGTAATAATCATATTGATCCATTGACGCGCTTCCGGTGACTTTCGGAAGCGAGCAGACGACCAGTAGTGGAATTGCGGTTGACTGGAAAGACGCAGCTTCCAATTAAGACAATTCTGGACTAGATGCGGTCGACCTGAATTTAATGGCGGTCGATCGGACAACGTGAACGACGCCTCTGTCAAGTACTGGTACGACCAAATACTGGGATGCGGATGACTGGAGATGTATAACTTTGAAAACGTCGGCTTCTAGACGATTTGCGGTCGATCGGACGAGTAGTAGTGGTTGATCGAACGCGGCAATCTGAGACTCCAAATCAGCATTTTCAACTTTTCAGAAGAATTTCAGATCTCCTGAACCAAGCCCTCGATCCCAAAAGAACAGATCCATGACTCTAACAAGGAATCCTTTGATTAACGAATGAAATAAACGAAGGTGAGATATGAAAGTTCGCGCTTGTTCTAACTCAAAATAGGTTAAATGAAGATTTCACAAAACCACCCCACTCAAGTTTATCACTTTTGAATAATAAAGTAAATGATTTGGAGAAGAACCCACCAAGGAGAAATTTCTAATTCTTCCATTTCAAAAATCAAAAATCAACTTCCATAAATAAAACTCTAACTCTACATTAATAATTTAAAGTTTTAAATTTAAACAATCAATAATAAATAAAAGAAAATAACGAGATAAATTAGGGCCCGTGACACATCACCCGTTTCCAGGGATAATTTTAAGGTTGTGAAGCAAACATGCAAAAAACATCAAATGGAATTGGTAAATTCTCCTTCCCTCGAGGAAATTGTACATTACTACTTGTGGGCAAATGTGCTGCTGAGTCTACAATCATCTTCGAGTCGGAGTCCAGTACAGGCTTGAATGCCTGCATACAAAGAGGAAGCCTGCATTTCTGCTTAAAGTTGTTTCAGGTTGAACGAGGGATGAGCAGTTTTGCAGAGGTAATTTATGGGTTTGACTCTCTTCTGTGCTGAAGTTTGCTTAGATTGATACACGTACTTGAAACTAAACTCGTAACGAGGAAAAAGAGGATGAAATTCCAAAAGTAAACAAAAGTAGGAAGGGATGAAGAAAAGTGACCTCATCTGAGAGACTCACATTTGTTAGTGAGAGAAAAAAGAAAGCATGTTTCAATGGTGGGGGCGGGCAATGGCATTGTCATTGGCATTGGCATAGTTTGTTTTTCTGGTATGGGGTAGTTCTCCATATAGATTTGTTTATTCCCCCAAGAAATATTGATGCCCAAACGAGATCTTAGAAAGAGAAAGCTGATGATAATACTCCCAGGCACTGAATAGATACCCACCTGCTTACACTCTCTCAGCTGCTTCTCTTTCTTGCATTCTTTTTTTTGGGGGGTGTGTGTGGAAGAAGCTGGTGTAAAGCTCTCTCTCTCACTCCCTCAAATCATTTGCGTTTGTGCTTTTAATGGAGACTCTATTAGTTTATGCCGTGAGTTGGGTTAGGTAAAGAAGATGGAAATCCTTTTGGTTGACTCCTAAAAATCTCTACAAAACCACTACACTATCCACAAAAGCCAGCAGCCAGCCGGCCAGCCATTGTGCTTCAAAAACTGCAAGAAAAAGAAGAGTTATTTTTGTGTGTTTATAGGCTTATTTCCTCTCACTTTCATGTGAGATGTCTGAGAGTGGGTAAGATTCTGAAGTGGGTGGGGGCAACATTATATGTCTAATTAGTCAGTCTCAAAGAGTTTTCTTTCTTCTGCTCAAAGTCTTCAATTTTACTCATTCTCCCTTTGTCCACATGAAGCTTCCTTTTGTTGTTTTGCAGTAGGGTCTTTGGATGACACCAAGACCAAGACTAATCATTTTTTGATTTTTATTATTATTTTTTAATTTTTTTTCTTCCTCTAGTTGAATTGGGTTTTGTCCCTACTCTTTTTTTTTTTTTGTCTTTGGTTTACTTGCAAATTAAGGTCTAAGATTTTCGCTTAAGACTTGACGGTCGAGACGGGATAATTGAAATTTCTCTTTAGATTTGTTGAAAAGTAATTGTGGTAAATTATAAACTATTAACATAAGATGAAGATTCTGAGCTCAAAATTAGTGTTCGATACAACCATGATGATGGTGTAAAATGGGAGATCAAATGAGGAAATCTATGTACATTAATTAACAATATGTAGAATGGCTTGATTAAATCTTAATTAACCCATTGGCCAATCTTAAACCTAAACTTGGAATAATTAATGTACACTAATTAAATGCTTCCACTAATAAACGAATGACAAGTGTAAGATATTTTGCCCTTTAAAGTTCATTAAAAATATCAAGGAGATTTAACTTTTTTGAAGCAATAAAAAAGCTAATGATTGCCCAAATGAAAATTTCTATATTTTTCCTAGAATTCTAGACTTGTTTTTTATTCCCAAGAAAAATCAAATTCACACATTTCAATCGTCATGCAAGTAGTATTGACATTAAATTCAACCAAAACTTTTGATCATAGTTTATCACACAAACAAGAAAACCAATTTCAATTTACTAACAAAAAAGATTTGAGGAAAAAATAAATTCACCAACCCATGATTTCTTGATTCACGTTCATGCTTTCTCTGGGTTTTGTCCGCCGGAGCCGATCTAATCTTCAGAATATATGAGAATTCCTGCTGGTTGATTTAGAAAAGTACCCCAACAAGGTTTATTCTGTGCAAAACATTGGACTTCTTTGCATCCATTTCTTCCGCTTCTCCGTTATTTCTGTGTTGTTCTTCTGGTTGGTTCACTTTTTCAGGGAGTTCTCCGCCGGAGGCGGTGTTGTCACCGACTCTGCTCACCTTTCTCCCGTGTTTCTTCTCAGAGGCCTCGCCTATTTTGTTTGTTTTCTTGCTTATTGCATTCAATAGCATGAACATTTCCTTCCCGTCGCTGCTGCTTCTGTTAAGAAAATTCTTAAATCTCCATCTTTTTGATGATCCTGATGATTTGCTTTTTTCACGGGCTTCACGTGATGACTCTGAATCCTTTGCAGACCACGCGCAGTACGTTTCAGGTGAAACGCCTTCAAGTTCGTCGGTTACGGACGACGAGCGTGAGGTCACTTCCCGATCTTTACTCATCAGCATCCGCAGGGACGAGCGGCGGGACGTTTTCGCGGTCCTCAGCTTCGTCAACTTATCGTCGCCGTTTGAATCTTTCAGCAGCAAATCTGTACCAAAAAGCGGATAAGTCGATCTAATCTGGCCGTTGTAGAAAATTTCGTCGGCCGAAATTATTGACGCGTACGGATCTCTGCAAACAGTAGCAAACTCGAACTCATCGTCGTCTCCGTCAACTTGTTCCTGCTCCCGATTTTTCGACCGAGAAACCAAGGAAAAATCCTGCAATTGGGAAACGAAGTTATCTTCATCGGAGCTGTGTTCTTGACGAAATTCGCAGACAACTCTGGCAGCAATTTCGGCAAGCTTGCCTGAAGAATAGCTGTTGAAGCTGGGAGACAGGGAAAAGACTCCAGCGTCGTCGTCAGCTGGGATCATCGGAACTCCACAAACGCCGGCCGTTCTAGAGAGAGAGAGAGAGAGGAGCGTTAGCCGTGAAGTGTTGGGAAGGGCTTAGAATAATAGGAAGAGACTCTCCACTTTAGAAAATGAGACTTTATACTGTATTTTACAACTATATTTTAATTTTAATTTCACCAGTAGTATTAAAACTATATTTTAATATTATACGTTTAAATAAAATATTTATAATAAATTATAAATAATTAACCAAACAATCGAAAATAAACTAAGCAAACATCATCATTATCTGTAGAAAAAAATATTACTGTAAAGACGATGCTAAAATATTTTCTCTGTAATTCTAATTCTACTTCAGTTTTACGCAAAAATCGCAATAATTGAAGCAATCTTGTCGTAAAGACGATGTCGAAAAACTCCGTCATGATCTTCTTGTCGTCGAAAACAATTATCACATTTTTAGTTTTCGAAAACGTTGTCGAATATCAGCATGACTCACTCCTTCTCTCGATTTCACCTGTCCAGTTTTCATCATCATTTTCTCTTTCCTCTTCCTGGTTCGTTGTTATCGTTCAATGCTCATCATCAATGTTTAACTTTTCGCATAGAAAAGTAATCTTTTTGTAGGCGGAATATTGTCTTTTTTGCAGTGAAAAGTAATCTTTTAAATCTTTTTAGTGGAAAGACAACGTTCCGCTGCAGAAAGAAAACATTCCGCAATAGAACGACAACGTTTTTTAAAGGAAATATAACAACGATATCTGCTCCGTCCATTTTTTATAGTTCAGTATCTAAGTTTTTAGCTAAAATTGTTCAGTAATTAATTTATCATTGACCCTATAATTTTGCATTTGTTTTGTTAATTTCTCTTAAAAATAAATATTAATCAATCAATTACATAAAATTATCTTAATTTTGTGTTTGTCAAATTATATTCTCATAAAATATAACTAAATAAAATAAGATTTCCCATACTTAGTCTAATCAATAAAAACCATAGTATTTATTATAATTAATAAATATAATTAACATATGGTTAGAGTATCTTATTGTCCCTGCGACATCTTATATGGTCGATAAATACGCGATTTCATATCAAATATACATATATTCATGTCTCCTCTTGTTCATGTATCTCTCTACCAACTTTTATGGCAGAAAATTCAGGCTCTAGAATGTCTTGACCATAAATATGCAGGACCGTTACTTATTTAATTTCTATGGAATTAAAACGATAATATTAGGTATATAATATATGGTCTATAAATGGAATTTTAATTTTTATTGATGACCCATGTGACAAAAAAGTGACTCATCACCTAATTAATTATTGTAATATATAGTTTATATCCCCGCCTGGATATAGATTGGTGGGTATGTCTAACATTTGTGAAAGTGACATCCCCACTATTACCATAAATAATTTAAGCAATAAATTAAAATGATATTATTATGTCACGTCAGTTTTTAAAATATCATAAGTAGATGTGATTGTTAGATATTAAGAATGACTAAATTGGCGAAATGTTATTGTGTGATGCTACACATGATTACTGCGTGACATTTACTTAATTATTATAATTGAATAAATTGAGGCATGGCTTTTGACATGGTAATTATATATTAATAATTTAGCTCTTGCTTACAAGTTTTCAAATTTAATTAGTTTAATCATTGTTGTTGAAATGAGAAGCAAATTTGGACAACACATAAACACCCATCACAATTTTGATGAATTCAATTAATCCTTTCAACTTAAATTACCATAGAATGATCATCCTACCAAATTTAGGAAGTTTGTTTTGGCCACTAATAGTAATTTGACATGGAAGAGAGTCTAAATCCGTATTAAGGAATGTTTTGGATGTGTATCATGTTATTATTAAGGGTAATTATCAATGTCAACTATGAAGTATGAACTCTTTTTAATTAACATCTTGAATTATTATTTTTATTATTTAACACCTCAAAGTTTGAGGTGTTAGCAATGGACACTCTAATTGTTAGACGGTCTATTAAATAACGAATATTATCTGTGAAAATTACTATTTTCACTGCAGAAAAACACCTTTTATGCAGCAGATATTTATCTTCTGCTAATAAAGCAAGTTCTTGAAATACGATTTACTTTTTGCAGCGGAAACACATGTCCCTGTGGAAAATGAGACTTTCTTTCTGTAGCGGAAGATACATTTATGCTGCAAAAATTACTCTTTTTCGCAATTAATACTTGTCTTCTATTATGAAAAGTAAGCCCTTATTACAACTACTTCATGTACGAGTCTGCTGTGAAAAGACAACATATCTGTTGCAGAAATTTTTTTATCTTAGAACAAATATTTTTTCCATTTTCAACACTCAGATAGTCTAGGGCACTGCTTCATTGTCCAAGTGTGAGTATTTAATTTCAGAAGGACACATGGTCGGAAAAAAGTTGGTATATACAGAGACTTTGGTATATGTCATTTAACGGAGCTTCTAACAGTGAAAGTGTTCGTTGCTAACACCTCAAACTTTGTGGTGTTATATGACAAAAATAAAAGTTTAATGTATCAGTTAAAAAAACATCATACTTCAATACTAATATTGATAATTACCCAATTATTAATATTTTGAAGTTAATTTTTGGTGGTTACTATAATATTAAGATTTTTGTCAAATTTTAGTCTATTAACAAAACATAGATGGTTATAAGTACTCTAATTTCATATTAGACAAAGTAAAATTTAGAGTGCATTGTTTAAGATCAGATTAGATCTTAAACTATTTTTCGTCAAAAAGCTCTAACTTTCAACTAGCAGTAATTTGAAATTTACTGTCCGTTTATATGTAAAATACAGTATGTATATATTACGCTTTTTAGTTAATTATGTGTTTTTATTCGATTTCTAACTCATTCAGTGATTTTTAAGCTAATTTTAAACTCTAATCACTCGATTGATAGAATTTTAAATTATTAGAGAAAAGATCGAAAAATTTAGAAATCAAATTAAAATATTTTATTAAATAAAAAATATAATATTTATGTAGTAGATTTAACTAAAAAAGTAACGGCAATATCCAAATTAATAACTTAAAAAAGTGAATGTTTTATTCTTACCAAAAAAAAAGTTAAGATGTAATGTTTAAATAATAATAAAAGCATAAATTGTATTTTATCATTTTTAATATTTTAACCAATAATTTATTTATTTATTTATATAGAAAATAATAAGCTTAAAAATATAAAATTAAAAATGTGAAATGAACATCTCTCTCCGGCGTTAACCTTCACACTTGACCGACTGTATACTTCCTTCCCCTAAAGCAGACCTTTCTTCATCGGCGTAGTCCGTCTTCGCTGGTCTGAGGTGAGTCCGCCCGAAATAATTAGCATGCTAGTAAGATATTCGGAAATGTTGATATTTTGTCGAAAAAATGGTGTTTGCATGATAAATTATGCCGCTAGAATCTGATAATTAGTTTTTGTAGATGCTTAGGACACTTTGTTTTTGCTTCATCTTCAAGCCTCGCCGCCCTTTCGATTTGCAGAGACCAGAAATTTATATTTCGTCTTTTTCTTCAGACATAAATGGGGTTTTTTTGCTACATTTTCTAAAACCCTAGGTTGAGGCAAATAGCTGCGGCTGTTTTTTCACAGATTCGCCCTGTCATGAAGGTAGTTGCTTTTACCAGATGCCGTCATGCCCATTCGATCATCCCTCGATTAGCTTCTATATTGCAAATCCGGTACTTCCAGCCTGATTTTACTCCTAGAGATTCAAACGCCAAGCCAAAAAGGTATAAATATCCGCCATCTTATGACCCATATGGCCCTAGACCACCACCTTCTGACAAAATCATTCAGCTCGCAGAGCGAATTGCAACTCTACTTCCGGAAGAGCGGCGCCAAATTGGTCCTGCTTTGAGGGAGAGGCTCAGCCTTCCCAAATTGCGGGCAATTTCGACAGAGGGAATGGACGTGGGTTCCCAAGGGAGGGCAGCTTCTGGTGCTTCCCCGCTTGAGGAGAAGAAGGAGAAAACAGCATTTGATGTTAAATTGGAGAAATTTGACGCTGCTGCAAAAATTAAGGTGATCAAAGAGGTGAGAGCATTTACCAATCTCGGGTTGAAAGAGGCTAAAGATTTGGTCGAGAAGTCTCCTGCTTTGCTTAAACAGGGGGTCACCAGAGAGGAAGCAAATGATATAATAGAGAAGATAAAGGCCGCAGGGGGAGTTGCTGTTATGGAGTGAGCAAAATGTAAAACACTGAGGAAAGGTTTGGATTTTTGGCTCTGTTCTAAGCATTGAGGAACTTCTCTATTGCTTAATGTTCTTGAAATGAATAAATTTACACTCATTGTTACCATCTGTTACTTTGTCTTTCTACTTGAGATTGGTTCTATTTCTGATTTTGGTCTCTCATTTTTCTGAGCTCTCTCTTTTAGCCTTCTTTAGGAAGAAGATTTGATTCAAAAGCCAGCATGATTTGCCAATTACTTGTTGGAAAGCATGCATCTTTCCATATTTATCTGACTGTAACATGCTTGCATATTTCTTTTAAGCAGTGTACAAAATTGTAATAGATGGACTCGGTTTTCTCCCATGGAAAGAGGGCCAAAACTGACTCTCAGTTGTCGGCTGCCGACAAGAAGGATTTGTGCAACTTGGTACATCGATTATGTCTTTTGATTCGTTTGAAGATGCAAGGATTAATTATCGATGGTTTAAAGTTGGACCTGAAAACTCTTGAAAAATTCTTTTTGCAGTATGCAGTTTCATGTGGAGCAGAGCATTAGCCTGTGCATGTTTTCACATATTACTACTATTTTTTGGCTACTGACTGAAAACCAGTCGGTAAAAACTGACAAATTCACAGAGGCTGAGTGAATATTTCCAGCCTAAGATCATAACTGGGACATGCATAATCCTAAACTTGAATCACAGACTGTTGTCGTGAAGTAAATCATCGCACCTACAATCCAATCTTTTTCGAGAGCAATTCGTCATTCTCAAACGCGTCGTACAACTCTCTTTTCCATGCACACTCCGAATGTGTTCGATCCCAATTCAAAACATGGATATATATACAACTAACTTAATGTAAAGGAAGTCAAGGGTTTGAGCCATTTTTGATAAGCTCGCCCTTTTGTGAGAATATCACTTCATTTTAACTATTGACTTGTTAAATTTAGTCCATCTAAGTATGTCACTTCCTTTTGGGGTAAAGCATGGATGAAATATTCTTTCACCAAAATCAGCACATAATTAACATGAAAATAAGCAGCACGTATTTTAGTTTTCACTAGAAAAAACAGAACTGAAATGATGGGTCTCAAAATAATCCTAACTATGCAGAGGAAGCACCATCTGTGGAGCTCAACTTCTTTAGAAGACCTCTAATTTCATCCTCTAACTTGGCTCTCATCTCTGGAGAAAGATTAGTACCTGACTTCTCCAACAGCAATGTCATCATATGCAGATTCTGCCTTATAAACTCGAGGGCAGGTGCCGCCCCTGAGCCTGGAGTCAATCTCAAAAGCTTCAAATTCGTCATATAATCCTCCAATGACGGATAAGCTAAAGTTGTATTAGTGGCATCTGGAAGGAGCTGGTATTTGACAAGGTTTGTGCCAAAGGGGTTGTCCTTATCTAAACTCTGAATTGCCCCTCCTGCATCCTCACTTCTCAAGAATATTATCCGAGCAGTTGAAGAATCTTCCATGATATTTATGTCTGATTCCTTCAAGGGTCCAAACCTGCTAAATATAGTAATGAAGTCTTCTTTTGAAGGTATGGCATTGCTAGAAGAAAATGTCAGGTGAAGAGCAGTTATCTGACTATCATTTGTAACATTACCTTCACCCTTCTTCCTCCTCCGCTTGTGTTTAGGTATAGGCGAAGTTCCTTTCTGCATTTGTTCTTTTGCCAAAGGGTTTGGTTCAATAGTATTAGCAGTTATCTGACTATCATTTGTAATATTACCTTCACCCTTCTTCCTCCTCCGCTTGGGTTTAGGTTGAGGCGAAGTTCCTTTCTGCATTTCTTCTTTTATCAACGGGTTTGGTTCAATAGTGTTAGCTGTTATCTGACTATCAATTGTAATATTACCTTCACCCTTCTTCCTCCTCCGCTTGGGTTTAGGTTGAGGTGAAGTTCCTATCTGCATTTGTTCTTTTTCCAACGGGTTTGGTTCATTAGTGTTTCCATTCAAGTCTGGCATACCAGCAGGGAAATTAGAATTTGGTGGCTTTGAAGTTGCTTTCTTTTGGCTTTTTCTTTTTTTATCCCCAAATTTACTCTCAGCTAGAACTTTCAGGTCAATCTCTTCTACACCTGTTTCTGGAAAACTATTACTATTAGCTAATTGACCAAAATCCAGAGTGAAAGATGGTCTTTCCTTTCTGACCAAATAATTCGGTTGAGTATGCTCATCAATTGACTGAGGAACCACCTGCAGATCTATGAAGAAAGAATGTGGTTGTCGGCTTTCACTCACATCCAATGCCTCGCAAGTTGTTTTTGGATGTTTTACAACTTCATCTCCCTTATTCCTCTTCTTTTTCCTGGATTTATCCTGACAGGCAACATTGCTCATTGCCTGTTCATCTTCAGGTAGCAGATTGGATATGAACTTACTTCCATTTAGATCTGGTATAGTGGCTGCTCCATCTTTCGTTCTCTTCTTTTGCTCAGGATTGTGGTTGAGGGAGTCATTTACAACTACGCTGCTTGAAGTAATAGAGGTGTCTACATCTGATAAACCAGAAAGGCATTTAGTCTTCGATCTCTTTGAACGTATTTTTTTCCCTTTGGCTTCTATTTTGGGAGATGGAATGTCCATATTTAGAGATTCACTGTCCAAGAAAGTTTGAGGATTTCCACTCAACTCCTCCATCTTACACGGATGATTCATTTCAGATGCATTTTCTGACTTGGCCATAGAACTACTCCAAGTAGCTTGCCCTTTTCTTTTCCTTTTCTCAGTTGTAGTAGCAGGTTGAGAGTTCTTTTTCTCACTTTCAATCAAATTGCTTCCAGAAGATAAATCTTCAGCAGTATAAACAGTTTCATCATGAAATATCGACATTCTGAATTTTGAAAAGAATAATGCAACCAAATCAAAGTTTTTGTTTCCATTTGGATGGCAACAAGCTGCAAAATGGAGTTCGGATAGGAATTCAACAGAAGATGCATTTGTCAACTCTGGATCAGAAGTCATATTGCCGCCACCTGCAAATTTTCGATACCATTTCCTCCAGAAGTTCAGGCGGCTACGTTTAGAGATTGAACGGGACTCGAGAGAATGGCTCTCACCTGATTCTGTCACAGCTTTCTGCTCAAAGTTTACGTATGGATAAGACAAATACTTGCTCTTCTTCCTTGCTCTAGAATCAGGGCCATCATCATATTTCCCCTCACTCCCACAGTCTATATCTCCTAACCGAAATTCCATCTTCATTCGACTGTTCTCATTTTCATCCCCACAAGATGTCATTTCACTTAAATCAGTATCTTCAACTTCTGTAATTCTTTTCTTCCTCCTATTTTTGTCACCTGTTTCTTCCTTTTCAGCAGCTATGCTTCCAAAATTTTTTACCAGGCTATCGCAGCTCCCTTCTGAGACCTTGATCAGGCTTTCATTAGTCTTTTTACTTAGACTCTTTTGTTGTGATGCATCAGATTGTTTAGACAGTACAGTGAACTGAACTTTTTTACCGTGCCCACCATAAGCCCTGTTTGGAACTACGAGTCGATTTGCAGGCAACTGGAAATGACCCAAAAATTGGTAGGCGGCAAATAATTGATTTGTTGTGGCTGCTAACTCAAGAGGGTTAGGTGCAGAAACTACACTTGCAAGGCTTTTAATATGTGACAGAAAAACTGTAGGTACAAAATAATGGACCGAAAACTCATTCACGGCCTCTTTTACAGCTTTGAGGAAGAGTTTTGATTTGTTGTTCAGCAAAAATTGCTTAAAATTTTCATGAAAAGGCTTGAGCTGGGATGCAAATCGCTTAGTGATACGGTTGCTACCAAGATAACAAACAATAAAGCAATCCCTTTGGTCATTGTCTACACATTTTGATGCTTCTACCATATTGTTGATCTTTCCAGGCCACCACTTTTGGGATTTGGTCCTAACCCAAATAATATCACCCACAAAGAACTTATTTTTATCACCATTCTCCATCACCTGCATTTCATCCTCTGCTTTCGTTGATATTTTCTCATTCATAACAACATTCAAAAACTCGGCTCCATCCTGATTGATACCAGAAAAATCAGATAAAAATGAACAGATATCTTCAGAAATTTCATTCTTTGTACTCAAATCAACATTCTCCAATTCCACAGCCTTACCCTCTTCCATTCCTTCAATCTCCATAAACAGTTCATTTTTCATACTGCAACTTTCGTCCATTATCATTTGCGCTGAATCCGTTTTGCCCATGTCAAATCCACAGTTAAGCAAAGGAAACTTTTCACAACCAGCTGCACTGCATTTTTTCAAACCTACTGTTGCGTCCAAATCTTCTTCTTCCACATTTTTTCTCACTTTCACTTCTTGATCTTCAACTATGGCATTACCAACTTTATGTCCATTATCACAGAAATTAAGTACCACGTCATTTTCCTCAACCAAGCCCCTGGCGTCTTCCGCTTCTAGGGTTTCTAGGTATTTTGAGTTTTCCATTCTCATGCGTTCCAGATGAGTGCTGTGTATCCTCTCAGAGCACCAATTCGCGGCTGATAATAACAGCAAAAAACAAAGCAAATTAAACATTTTAAATCATCAAAAACATCAAACAAGCCAAAACTCAAACGGAAAAATCAACTTAATCACGCAGCAGAGGTAGCTCAACAAAAAGAAATAAACCAAAACAAAACAAATTGGAAGAACGTATAACAACGAGAATTACATCGCTATGGAGCCGATAAGCCGCAGAGATTCGACAGCGATCCAGCCATTACTGATTCAGCACGCGAGAAACCCAATTTCATGCGAACTGAAGGTCTGAATGAACTACCGAAGCTTAAAGCCAGTACTGTTTTTGGTGCTCCCCCGTTCTTTCGACAATCAATAAAAAGATTCCCCGAAAACATTATTAATTAAAAATAATAATTAATTATTTAAAACTAGAAAAATTAACAAAAGCTATGGAACGAGGACAAATCAACTATTAAATTATAACAAATCAATGGATTAAATATTATCATTAATTTATTGAGAACTCCAGACTAAATACCTATAGAAAAAATTATAAGGACTTGTAATTTTAGAGATTTTAGTGAAAAATAGTTAATGTTAGCTTTTTTGTTAGGCTTAGTTTTATTTTGATGATGACCAAATGGTTTAATTTAATGAAAATAATAAATTAGTTAATTGTGTTTTTATTGATAATGTTTTCAATGTTTTATTCAATATATTTATACTCAAATCTATCAATAATACCCATATTGAGGGTATTAAAATGTGCTAACATGTTTATTTAAGTCCATGTAGTGTATCATATCATTTTGGAACTCAATATAGTTCAGGGTTGAACTTAGAGTATTGTGGGGACGATGGTCTTGGCGTCCCCTGCTGATTAGTGAGGACGCGGACGCAGCGGACGATGCAGACGCTGGATTTTGTGTCCGATTTGCCTCTGTCCAATTCAATGAGAAAAGCGGACGATGGTCGTGGACGATGCGGATGTGAAATGGCGTCCACAGCTCTTCAGATGTGCGGACGGGAAAAGGAGAAGAGGACGCTGCTTTGGCGTCCCCAACATTTCTGTGAAGACGCGGACGATGCGGACGCAAAGCAGAGGCGTCCAATATGACTCTGCCATTTTCTGGATGTGAAGCGGACGATGTATGTGGACGCTGCGGACGATGAGAATGGCGTCCGCAAATGCCCAGATTTGTGTAACGGCTATTTTTCTCAACGGGCATTTTTGTTTCCAACGGTCATGCGGACGATGCGGACGTCCGAAAGTGAAAATTCTATAAATACAACTTCACTCCAAGCTCTCAATAACGAACCGGGAATCGTGGCGAAGCCCTGCCGAATTTTATACACGATTCAATCACTGTGAGCTTTCAATATTGTTGTACATCCAATTCTCCCCAACCCATAAACTTGCGAGTTATATTTGGGAGAATTCGGATTAGCTAGATTTGAGCTTTAATTTCCAATTTTATTATATTGTGCTTTATTGTAAAGGGTGATTCCCTAAGAATTCATCACATGAGGGTGATAACCCGAAATACTCATAGGCTAGATTGAACGCCCGTAAGTTCAATCATTGGGTGACGCCCCGCAATAGTCAAATTAAGAG
>CM039482.1:2629429-2871154 GCA_022433065.1 Begonia loranthoides | reverse complement strand
ACGAGGGTGATAACCCGAAATACTCATAGGCTAGATTGAACGCCCGTAAGTTCAATCATTGGGTGACGCCCCGCAATAGTCAAATTAAGAGTGACGACTCGTAAGAGTCAAAGGTTGACGACCTAAGAATTAGTCAAGGGTGACGCCCCGTTTAATAGTCAATTTGTAAACGGTTTTATTGGTACCCGTAAGCCAATTATTTAGTATATCTCCAAGTGAAACTTGGAGCGCGGACGTAGGCGAGTTTGCCGAGGTAAACAAATATTGTGTGAATTTCTCTAACTCTTACTCTTTAATTTACGTATTTAATGTGATTGCATATTTAATCGTATTTGATAAATCACTTAGGGATTTAGAAAATTTAGATATCGCACGAAATTATTAGAAACGCTATATTCACCCCCCCCCCCCCTTCTATAGGCGTATATTGATCCTACAGTTAATACTCATAGAGAATGAATTTGAGAAAATATTGTATAAGCTTATTATAATTTTTTTAGTTTTATAATTTAGAAGATTTTGTAAAATAATATATAATTTTTTAGATTTCAGATGATTTAGAATTGTTTTACTCTCCATGAGAGAATTACAACTTGTTTATGTTGTTTGTGTTTTTCTATGAAGAAGACAATAAATTTGGAAAGTCGTCTTTCTGCTGCGGAAGTTATATTTCTTATGCAGAAAGTTATATTTCTGTAGAGGAAAGTCTTATTTCCTCTGCAGAAAGATGACTTTTCTTAGTTTTATTTTAAGAACTCATTTTATGCAGCAGAAAGACAACATTCTATCTAGGTACGACCACGTTTTTTAACGAGAAACATAATAGCGATGTTTTTGACATCTATTTCTCAGGATTCAATGGTTAATTTGTTAGCGAAAATACTTTAGTGGTTAACTTGTTATTAATCACAAAATAAAGTGGTTGATTTGTTAATTTTCCTTAAACTACTTAATTACAATAAAATGTATTAAACATAATAATTTATAATTACTAAATATTTTAATACAAAGAAGAAAAATAATAGAGAAATTAACACCACGGACTCTATAATTCGAGATCAATGACAAGTCAAATCCTGAAAAAAATTTGTGAACAACTAAAATCTTAAACTATGGAAAAAGAACGTCAGGGACCTTGCAGTCACGTTTCCTGTTAAATTAGTCGACGTTAACGCCAAAGTTTTGTTAACGTCAGGGATCGTCGAACGGAGACGTCCAAGATAGCAACAATGGACGTCCCGCAACAACGAGGGATTGAGCCAACTGGCAATGAAGGACGTAAATAATCGGAGGACTTCCGTCTTAAGCGAGGAATGTTATTTTTTAGAGAGGGACGTCCGTTTTAAGCGATGGACGTTCATTTTGAACTAAAGAATGTCTGTTTTAAGCTGAAATGACGTCGTCTTTATTTGTTTTAAGCGAGGGACGTCCGTTTTAAGCTGGAAATGACATCGTCTTTGTCAATTTTAAGCGAGGGACGTCCGTCAAAAGTTGAGGGACATCCGTTTTAAGTGAGGGTCATCCCTCAACCTATGATGGACGTCCCTCGATTAAAACGGACGTCTCTCAACCTATGAGAGACGTCCCTCGCTTAAAATTAACAAAGATGGCATCGTTCCCAGCTTAAAACGGGCGTCCCTCAGTTAACAATGGACTTCCCTCGTTTAAAACAGACAAAGACGACGTCGTTTCAGCTTAAAACGGACATCCCTCACTTCAAAATGAACGTACCTTGTTTAAGACGGACGTCTTTCTGGCAATCTGGATCAACTTTATTTTCTCTCTGGTGAGTCAACAACATAGAGGAGGGTGGAGGTGTAACGACTCAGATTTTCGTAAATCGTTAAAATGGCGTAAAAATTTGAATTTTTCTTTTCGACTAAATCAGAGTGCGTAAATCTGAATTGCTACTAACATTTTCTTAAAACTTGTCCTTAAAACCAACTTTAAATTCGAAAGCATAAATAATGAAAATCATCTGTTTAAAGTCTTGCGGAAACGTTATAAAATAACCCCTTGTAAATCATAGGGGAAGCGTAAGAAATCTTTCAAAAAAATTACTGAAACATTCAAACATTACGTTTATCAAATAAAACTTGAAAATTAAATTGTTAATTCATAACCTTTTGCTTTTCTTTAGTTTCGTTGGTTCATCATTGTTTACTTTCCTTTATCTTTGCCTTGCCAGCCCGAATCCTGTGCGTGCGAAATCATCCATCTCTGACTCGTTATGCGTTTCTCATTTACTTCTTATCCATATACTATCTATTCGTCATTGTACCTACACCACAAGTAAGAACGTGAGCTTACGCTCAGTAAGAAGATGGGGGAAAACAATTTATGCATTTCTCTCTTTAGTTTTTCTTAGAATGGGGGCCACCCAAACCAACTTCTTTCATTTCGTTCGTTTTCTTCATTCATTCTTAACTCGTACATCGAGCTGAAGATTGGAGGTTTTCCTTTGAGATGGCATAGCTGTTCGGATTCTAACCTCCAGTGTGCATACTAGTCCCTTTCCCGACTTGGTAAGAGTGTAACCTAGCAGCTAGGCTAGATCCGAACTACCTATCTACTCCAACTCCCTATTTCTGGCATATACCCGCCTTTAGGTTCTTTCTTTTTCCAGCATATACCCGCCTTTAGGGTTCATTCGTTTTCTGGCATATACCCGCCTTTAGGGTTCTTTTCTTTTTCCTCACTCATGCATTTGGGTACCATTCCGAAGGTTACCCCCTACTTGGTTTCTATTAACATGAAACATATATATTATAACGTACATTAACGGAAACTGAAATGCATTGAAGTAAACATATTTAAATGAACTTGCGCATATAAAGAATTGCAATAATTGAAATGATATCGCATGGTAACAGTTAGCGAATACGATAAGACAATAAAGTAACATACGACACATATCATTAGCTAAACATGCTCATCGAACTAAGCTAGGCTGACAAACATATACTTAACATGTTAATTATGCTTGAGAGTCAATAATTGAATTTATAATAAACATGCTAAATAATTCCATATGAACTAAAACCAGAAGATTCCTCTCCAGAACTAATACATAATATTTTCAAGTCAAGTTTGTTAATCCATACTTAAGGAAATCAATGGAAATTCGAAATGACTTACAACATTCATGCATCTTAACCCCTTAACCCTTTTTCCTTCGTTTATTCAGTTAACTAAACCTTTTTCCTTCGTTTGTTTAGTTAACTAAACATTTTCCTTCGTTTGCACATCATAGTAGTTCCTATCACATTCCGTAGCTATTGAACATATCATTGAGAATTTAAAACAATAAAAGGAATATCACTAGAGAAATCAAAGCTCATTCCTGCTCATCATATATTCTCTTCTTCATTTCCTTGTTATCAATCACATTTCTATCAACAATGAGAACTACAATTCCTAACCAGTACCAAATGACAATCTCAACTATCTACGCATGCTATTCTGAATAAAACGGTAGTGAACATACTTATAAAATCGTATACGAAAACTACTTAATAGATTACATTTTAAAATCATGCTTTCAATCAACTAGAACCAACGACTACATTGAACAATTACGTGATGAATACTATACAATAGGAAAATACAATATGCTTAAACATGTTGTTAAACAACCAACATAGCAGTAATTTCTAACATCTATTATGCTTTTAGATTTAGAGAAATAGTAGGTGACAATTGATCATTTATCTAATATTATGTCTTCTTTAACATCACTAGAAATAACATTACTAGAAATCTATCGAAATCTGCAAAGGAAACCTAGAATCGTTTCATCATAACTTCTTTGTCATCACTTAGAGAAATCTATAAAGAACTACTTCATACTTTTCTTCCGTTCTAAACATTTCTCCATACTTTCCGTTCTAATCATTTCTCCATACGTTTCTTCTATATTTTATTCAAGCTTAGTAGCATACCAAAAGAATCATATAGAAATTGAGACAACTACAGAAATAATCAAAACCAGGAAACGAAACCACTCACACACACGACAATACTTGGGTGTAGGGCACAAGGCCAAGACAACCAATTCCTTACCTCAATTCTTTATTCCGTGGTAGCACCTAGTCGCTATCCTTTTTCCCCTTTTTAATACCTTCACCATCAAAACATCTTTCATTAATAATTTTGATTTATAATTTTCATTTCCTTTTAGAATCCTAACTTGTATAATAATTCTAAGAATTTCACAGAACACAACATATCTCAACTTTATGCTTCCAAGGAACCATAACAAAAACTATCAGAAGCGTATACATTTCAAGGAAACATACTTCCAATATTTGTTCTCAACCATATAACAGTTTCTAATACTACAACAGAGACTTCAACGGATACAGGAACACAATAGGGTAAAAATCCAACACTTTATGCTTGTGGAAAATGACAACTCAATTCTTTACAAAAGAACAACCCAATTTTGCAGCACATAGTCGAACTTCCTTCACAAAATTAAGAAAGTGGAAACCAACAGGAGCATCATTCACAACAAGGTCTTAAACCATCCATCAACAAGGTTAAACTACTTACAACCAACTAACAACAAAGCAATATCTAGTTATCATCCAAATAAACTAAAGATGCAGAACCCCAACACATCCAGTCGTGCATAACATTAACCAAAGACTAACACACATGAATAAACCTTCCAACAACAGAGTATCGTCTCCATTTATTGAACAATCACAGCAGTAAACGGAAGGGAACAAGATCAACATCCAAAATCAACCAAACGGAGAAGAAAGTTTACCAGAAGCTCTCGGCCTCCAGCTTCAGCTCTCGGACTCCATTCCAGAACACTCACCTGCACTTAGAGGTGGCTAACGAGCCGAGCCTGAAGCCGGCCGAGCCTGAAAAAGTCTGGCTCGTCGAGCCTGCCGAGCTTAACGAGCCGAGCCTAACGAGCCTGCCGAGCCTAACGAGCCGAGCCTTAACGAGCCGAGCGAGCCTAACGAGCCTTAACGAGCCGAGCCTTAACGAGCCGAGCCTAACGAGCCAAATATACATAAATAATAATATCTTATATAAATATATTATAAATTATTTTCAATATTATACAATTTAAAATTATAATAAACATTTATTATTATAATATAAAAATACTATAATTAATAATTTAATTGAATAAATATTTTTATTGAATTGAATAAATATTTTTATTACAATTTCAAAATGAAAATGAAAATATAAATTACAATTTCAAAGCACAACTTACAAAATAAAGAAAATATATGAAAATGAAAATTACAATTTCAAATTTAAATAAAAATTTAGTCTTCGACATCCAAATTTTTGAATTCTTCAACTATGTCATCTTCTCGTTGTTGATCTCTTGTCACAGCGTCGTTCCAATCCTTCATGCAAATGAGTGCCTCAACGATTTCTGGTGCAAGTCTTCCTCGTTTATCATCGTACACACGTCCACCTGCACTAAAAGTAGACTCTGATGCTACTGTAGAGACCGGAGGTGTTAGTAGATCACGTGTCATTCTAGAAAGAATAGGAAATGAAATAGAGTTGACTCTCCACCAAGCCAAAATATCAAAATCCTCTGGGCAAGAAATGTTATGGTAGGTGTTAAGATAAATATCGAGTTCATTTCTTTGTGAATTATAAGAATGAACATTGCTATCTATTTGCTTAAATATATCATACATAAAATCTTGTGGATCTCCACCACAAGCACCACTACTAGAACTAGCATGCATATCATATGAAGGAATTGAATGATTATTAGAATATTTAATTTCATAAGAAGAAAATAAATTATCAATTTCATTTCTTAATTGAGCACCATTAATTGAAGAAGAAATACTTAAATTAGAAGAAATTCTATCAAACATTATACACACTCCATCTAATTTAAATCTAGGATGCATTATGCATGCAAAACAAAAAATAACAGGTATGTTAAGCCAATATTTTTTAAATTTTTTTTCCATTTTTTCAATTAATGCACAAAATTCGTTTCTTTGTTTAAATATTTGAAAAGTACCCGTTAATTTTATAAAAAGTGGGAGAACAAGATGAGTAGTGGGATAATAAATTCCCGAACATTTATTTGTAGCTTCATAAAATGGTTTTAAAAAATCAAGAAATAAATTAGCAATATCGCAACTATTATGATCAAGAGTAATGCATTTTGTTTTTTCACTAATATAAGCACAAATAACTAACCAATATGACTTAACATTTTCTAACATTAAATAAGTCGAATTCCACCTTGTATCTACATCGGTTTTTAATTTTCTTAGTTTAAGTTGAACAACTTTACAATATTCTTTATATTCTTGTTGTCACATATTAGATGAAGTAATAAAAGAAATTGCAGATCGAATAGATTCAATATGTAGCGAAATATATGACAGGTCATGTCGAACAACTAAATTTAAAATATGACAAACACATCTCATATGAAAAAGAGTATTATGAGCCGTATTTAATTGAAATAACCTTTTAAATTCAAAAATTACAACATCGTTAGCAGCAGCATTATCTAGCGTAATACTAAAAATTCTATCTCTAATAGCATATTCTTGCAAAATTCCAACAATATATCTATAAATGGTAACGCCACTATGTGGATATTCACGACTACGAAATCCTAATATTCTTTTATTTAATTGCCAAGAGTCATCAATAAAATGAGAAGTTACGATAATATATCCTAAAGCATTAGGTGCACTCCATAAATCAGAAGTAATACAAATAGACATAGACTGAGTATTTGAAAAAAACTCAATTAATTCATTTTTCATATGATTATACATTTTAATAATATCACTTCGCGTCGTACTTCTAGGGACTCGTCTAAAACTAGGATTAATATACTCTTTCATAAAATTTTCAAATAACTCGCTATCAAACATAGATAAAGGTGCCTCAGATTGTGATATATATTTTGCTACTCCTTCTCTCATTTTATTATGTGAATACATAAAATTGCCACTGCCACTAGCATTTATGAGTGTTTGTGTAGGGTCTCTCACTTGCGCGTTAGAGTGATATTTTGCATAATGCCTACCAAGTGTGCTAGTAGAACTACCGGATACGTATGCATAATGTTTAATACAATATTTACATTGTGCTCTACTTTATATTTTTCCACCAATTTTAATATCTTTCATTTCAAAATTATTCCATACATTCGACGTTTTACTTCTTTTTTTTCTAGGTGACGATGTGGATGCATATGCCGATGATTGATCAATTGCAATTGTGAGATTATCTTCCCTAATTTCCTCAATATCATCGTTAGTGTCATTAAAAGTGTCAATTAAAAAATCACGAGGATCCATAATTAAAAAAATTGACTACTGCGAAACAATTAATAAATAAAATGATACCGCACACCAATTACGCAACAATAGTATGCAATTGTTGTGAATTGTGATCACCTCCTCCCCGAATACGAGTCCTACAAAAATTGCAAAAAAAAAATTAGTTATTTTGTAATACACATTAAATTAAAAAAACTAAAATTAAAAAAATAAAATATACCTTTGAAATTGGGAGAAAGATGGAGAGATTAATCAATTGAGAAATGAAGGGAAAGATTGAGATATTGAGAGAAAAATTGGTGAAAAGATTGAGAGAATGTGAGAAAGTTGGGATGAAAAATTTGAGAGATAATGAGGAGTGTATATAGCCTATAATTTGCCAACCGTTGGATCAAGCAAGCAACGGTCTAAGACCGTTGCTTGATCTCATTCATTCAGGCTTTAGCCTGAAGCTGAACTGAATACACAGCAACGGTCATAATTTGCCAACTGTTGGATCAAGCAAGCAACGGTCTCAAGACCGTTGCTTGATCTCATTCATTCAGGCTTTAGCCTGAAGCTGAACTGAATACACAGCAACGGTCTTGACCGTTGCTGTGTTGGGATCGTTGGCCAACAGCTGAGAGGCTCAGTCGAGCCCTCAGACGAGCAACAGGCAACGGTCTAGTGACCATTGCCATCGCCACTCGCCAACGGTCTTCAGACCGTTGCAAGAAACGGTCTGAAGACCGTTGCTTCTCTGTGAGAACTCTCACAGAGAAGCAAGCCACATGTCTGAACTTCTCAGACAGAGGCGACGATGCGGGATAGAGGCGCCGACAAAAACCACGAACGTTGGTGGACTTCGGGAGTTCCCCTCCACACGAGTCGGCGAGCTCTGTCTTGCCGGCGATCGCCATTGACGTGAGCGGGTGCCGACTGACGGTCTCCTGCGAGAGGGAGATCGCGGCCTAAGGATCTCGCGACGACGCGAGAGTCGATGCAGCTTGCGGGACGCCGGATGGAGTCGGCCAGCACCCTCTGCTTCTTTGTGAGAAACTTCTCACAGAGAAGGCGCGCTTCTCACAGAGAAGGGGAGTCTCACTCCCGACGGCACTTCAGAGTTCAGAGCTTGCTACTGGGCACTGGCTTTATCCTTCGACGCCCCGACGACGACCATGGACGAGAGATCCAGCGCAGGCCTTGGTCCGTCGTCTCACCTCCACGCGAGTCGACGATCACCGATGGCTATGGCGATCACGAGATTCGAGTTGGAGGCTGCATCCTGGACAGGCTCGCCCGGGCTCGGCCATTCATCTGCCGGGCTGGCTCGCGAGCTGGCCTGCTGGCCATGCTCGCGAGCCCGGGCTTGGCGGGCTGGAGAGCCAGCGATTTCGGGCTCTGCTCGGCCCGCCTACTGGGCCCGGGCCGAGCCCGCTTGGTTACTGTAGCGGGCGGAGCGGGCTGGCTGGCGAGCCAGCCCGCCCGTTAGCCATGTCTACCTGCACTCATCCAATTTATTATCTAGCCACAATAATTCTCCAGCCACCCTCTTCAATTCTCCACTGTTGGCAGGGGACAACAGACTGGAAGAAATTTAAGGAGTTGTCTTCTATCGACAAGGTTTCAGTCCGAACCAACCAAACCTGGTTCGGACTCCCCCAGGTCGCGGTTGGAGCTTGCACCCACACGACCAGCGCAGGGGACTCCATCAACGAATCGGGTTTCATTGATTCGTCCCTGATTTTTCGTCTCCAGCCGACGACAATCATCAGAAAATGCCAGAAAAGAAGAAACTTTGACGAACGTACCAAATTTCGTCGACCGAACGTGACGCCTGCCGGAGCCCGATGCGAGCCCTAGCTGCGCACGCCACCGTCATCACAGGAGCTCTCCGGTCGTCACAACAGGGTTGTATGTGATCGCCGTCCGCCGTTCACTCCCATCTTGCGCCTCGCCGTCGTCGTCGGTTCCTCCTGGAACCGGTTCAGTAAATCCAATATCTCCTTCTCATTTTATTCTCCTATTAAATTAATCCTTCACTTTAATCTCCACATTAATTATTCAATTAATCATCAATCCAAACAATTATAATTTAACCCCCACATTATAATTTAATAAATTATAATTTAAATTAACATTTATTTTAATTACTCAAATTTTTATTTTGTTTTCAATTAGTTATTCCTCTTTCTCATTTTGTCAAATGGCTGAAGGCCATACGGAATGAGAAGTGCTAAACCAGTCCCTTAACAGAACCGGTCTAGTTAATCGAGAATACATCCCCATGTATTTAGTAAGTTAACCAAACCCAAATTATAACTCTCGACTTATTCCAAATGTCGTTAAAGGATTATTACAGATCCTATTGAAATTTCTTAATTTCATTTCCCAAATAGATTTTCATCAATTAAACATCTAATAAATTCTCTTAAATTATAACACGACGGTTACATTCTTGGTCATACCCCGATAAATCAAAATATCCATAATAAATTTTCAATTATTTCTTAATAAATTCCGATATAAAAATTCGAGGTATTACAAGAGGTCTTTGACAAACCTCATTCACCGTGGTGAATTTCAAAATTCTTGAATGTTCGATTTTTTTTTAATTGCAATGTAGAATTTAACAGTGAAATTCATTTTTCTTGGAGGATTAAGAGTTTAACATCGAATTTGGAAGTCGACGCCGACGGACAAAATCGGCAATGAGGAGAAAATTTTTCAGGTGAAGAAAAACAAAAATTTTAGGACGGACTTTGACGTTAGAGTAGTTACGGCGTTTGTTTCTACAATTTTGGACGAAAAACATGATGAGAAAATTTGCATAGTTTATTTTTCATAGTTTAAAGTTTTAGTTGTTTGAAAAAAAAAAAAAAAATCGAAGTTTACCATGTTCTGTACCCTAAACTAAAAGATTTTTTTTTGTTAATTTTCCAAAATAACAAGTAAAAATACCAACCTAACAGTAGTATGGATTTTATCCCAGCAAGAGGTGTACTAAAATGAACTTGTTGGGATGAGCCCATCCTTAAGATATTTGACTCGTCAAACCCAACAAGTTATATGATATGAGGCTGACGAACCAATAAAAAAAAATATTCGACCCTAGTTGGCTCGTGAGTCCATATGTTGGGCACAGCTCGACAGCATGCTGAGACCAATCAAGTTTGGGTAGCCAACCTGCCCATTTAACAACACTAGTCATGATGATGGCGGCAAAACACTAGTTCGATGACTTGTGCGGATTTTAACACGAGAATTTTAAAAACGCTCACGCTCTCATCTTGTAAAGGGTTCATCTTGGGCATAATAGATATGAAGATACCATTGATTATATGAAGGACAAAAAACACAAAACACAATCGCATAATAAGGTTGGCCAAATTCGCATTTGCTTTTGAAAGTGAGATATCAAGTTACGAACGTGCAAGAACTAATTGAACTGAATTATTTGGTTCATTTTGGGTTGGTTTTTTCAACTTATGTAACTTTGATTACATGCATAATTGAATTCGGTATACCAAACTGAAGTTAACATAGTCGGTCAATTTGCAATTCAGAAAGTAAAAACTCTGATATACTTATGGTAGATTGACAAACAACAATTCGTTCAATTACTTAACAACTACTTTAACTCTAGATTCTTTCTTTGGCTATCGTAGTTTTTAAACTTGTCCATCGTTATACCACGCATAAAAGACTTAAATCTTAATTTTTTTTTCTTAAAATTGATATACAATTTTTTTAATTTTCACGTTTTATTTATTTTTTTGTTGAAATAATTGTATTATATTATAAATAATTTTAGAAAAATTAAAAAAAGAAACTCTGAACTTTCGATTCAGCGACAAATCAAACATTAAATGAAGAAGACAAACTTCGCAATCATGATTTTTGTAAAAAAAAGGTCGAAGCAAATGTCCTAGTCACGTTTTCCGTATAAAAACCTTATAGGACGTCACATGGATGTCCAAGGATCAACTTTGGACATCCTGTCCAAGACTGGTCCATGAGGAGGGGCGTCCAAGGATCAGCCTTGGGGTCATTGTAAGGCTGAGGGACATCAATGGGATGCCCATGGGGTTGCTGGATGAAGAGACGAACGTTTTGCAATGAGGATGGATCATTAAGTAGATCGGCCTTAGACGTCCATCGTCATTAAGTAGAAAATATGATGCATCATTTACCTCAACATCTTTTTACACAATATATAATTACGAGATTTGATTTTTTTATTTTTTATAATTTGAAATTTTAATTATTCATAAATTTATTTTAATATTTGATTTATAGCTGCCGAATTTTGAGGTTTGTTGGGTTAATTTCACGAGATTTTAAAACATAAAATTAGTCTTTTTTTCGGATTAAACAAAAAAGTGGCATATTATAACCTCGTTCGTGATATTGCTGATAGTTAATAAATTGCCCAGCAAAAACCATTTGCACGTGGACCCGACGGCGTCGTATACTAGCAGAAGCTGGAGAGAATGAGGCCTCAGATCGTGTTATTTGGAGATTCAATAACTGAGCAATCCTTCCGATCGGGTGGATGGGGTGCTGCTCTTGCTGATACATTCTCTCGCAAGGTATGAATTTTCTTCCTTTTCTTGTTTCTCTTCCTGAAAATTCTTCGTATTTCTTTAAAATCCTTCAAGTTGTCTCCTTTTTTTGTTTTCCTAAAGTGGGTTTTTGGCAATTCATAGGCTGATATTCTGGTTCGTGGCTATGGTGGATATAATACTCGGTGGGCGTTGTTTTTGCTGCACCATCTCTTCCCTTTGGTATGAATCTACTCGTGGGTCTTGCTTTTTTTGTTCAAAATTGTTGCTTAATCTCCTGAAAATAATATGGATCTTTTTGTTAGGTGCATTGTATATTTTGAAGTTGATTTTATGAACATTTGTGATGATCTGGATGTGGGTTTGTGTTTATTGATGATCCTTATTGTTGTACTGTCTAGTTGTTTCAGAATTCATCGTGGATATCTCATAAGTTGTTAAAACGTTTAGAAATTAGCCAATGTTGCTTCAACTTTGATGTGAATGATGACTGACTAACTCAGAATGGTGATTTTCGATAAGTCTCTTGCACTCTTTTGGTGGGGTAAAGTCTTAGCTCGAAAGAGCTCCTTTGTAAAGCTTCTTGGGCGTTAGAGCATTCATTTTAGCTCTCACCTTTGTCGATTTCTTTCTTCGATATCTTTTTCTTACGCCTAGAAAAGGAGGGCATGACTTGCTCGTAGTTGTAATCTTGTCGAGCTTTCATCCCCGATAAGTTACTTTCACATTTTGAATGACTATCTGAATTCTTGAATCGGATTCACAATCACCTTACCAATGTTAAGGCATGCATGTCTTGTTATATAAGATGTATGTTAGTGTTCATTGACTTGAATTCTTTTGAATCGGACTAATGAGCTCACATTACATATCTCATTAGAGTTTTGCTTTACTTAATAAATGCATTTAAGTTTGAGATAGAAAATCTGCAGTTGTAATTTGATTCTCACAGTGCATATTTTCCTCTGACCGTAATTTTTTCTCTGAAAAGGTTTTTCTACGATAAATCTTGGTGTCCCATTTCGTATTTTTCTTTGGCCAATTTTGTACAGAAGACGGGATAGAAAACTACCCAATCATTTCATATTTGTCATGTGGTGAGAATATGTGAACAAGATAGAAAAATAGTCTTTAAAGGGGCCTAAATCAAGCAGTTAATGACTTCCTTCTGCAGGATGGATCAAGACCTCCTGCTGCCGTGACGATTTTCTTCGGGGCTAACGATGCAGCCCTATTAGGGAGGACCAGCGAAAGGCAACATGTGCCTCTTGAAGAGTACAAGGAGAACATTAGAAAAATTGTTCAACATTTGAAGGTAAAAATCTGCTTCTCTTCAGGCTAGAAATAATTTGATTTTACTACGGATTTTACCACGGTTCCAATAGTACAATCCACTGAATCGACATCTATAATTTCGGGTATGAATTTTACATTCAAATGTTCGATGTTTTTCACTTCTGGTTGCAGAAATGCTCTCCAACTATTCTAGTTGTGCTAATTACACCCCCACCGGTTGACGAAGACGGACGAAATCAATATGCAAGGTATATGATATTCATCTTCTGATGAAAATTCTCAAGAAAAGTTAAATAATTATCGTCGTTAGAACCCTTTTTTATGCTCGTTCAACATCTCTCCTGTGCATAATATTTAGATTTGTGCTTGAACTCTATCATTGCCGCCATTTAACAAGAAATAGAAGATTGAAATAATTCCCATGTTTAAAAAAACTAACCATGATGCCGTGAAATCTCGAAGTTTTTGTAGGTTGATTAATTGAAAGGATTGTCTGTTCATCGAAAAATATGTAAATGATTAAATTAGCATCAGAATATAATAATTTAACATTGCATATAAGCAAAAGATCATAAATTTAAATTTTCATTTTATCGTGTGTTAAGCTTACAAGAAAGGTGCATTATTAAGAAGCTATTCAAATAATACCGAAAAGTTAAACTTTTGGAAGTATGGGTGGTTTAAGACTTAAGCTCTACATGATTTGTATTGGAAATGAGATATATGCTTTTTATTGAACCATACAACACAGATCCTTATATGGTGAGCAAGCGAGGGACCTCTCGGAAAGGATCAATGAAGTAACAGGGCTCTATGCAAAACAATGCGTCAAGTTAGCGAAGGAGATGGGTATTCGATCCGTCGATCTGTGGTCGAAAATGCAGGAAACGGAAAGTTGGCAGAAGAAATTCCTAAGGTTTGTGATGTCTAAAACCATCTACTTCCATAATATTTCATAATGCTCGATATCCATTTCGAAATATCGATCTCAAAACAGGTGTTTCCTGCTCGATAATTATTTTCTTCGATGCAAATTTACGATTCTTGTGAATAAGAACGTAGAAATTTGGAGGGAAGAGTTGGACTTGAAAATCTTTTTTTATGGCAGCGATGGACTGCATTTGACGCCGGAGGGCAATGCAATTGTGCATCATGAAGTCGTGAAAGCATTCGATGAAGCCTGGCTCTCTCCTTCGGAAATGCCTCTCGATTTTCCACATCACTCGGAAATCGATGGAACCATCCCAGAGAAGGCTTTCCAGCAAAAGTGCGTATGACACTCTTATTTTCGGCTTGATTCTTCTCGTCAATCCTTAAAACTAGTCCCTTTTAGTTATCTCCTTTCATGCATTTACCATAATTGTTTATGACAACCTCTGCGTATTTGGAAGTATATGATTATTTCTTCTTGGAATAAAGCTCATTTTGAGCAATTTTAATTACAAGTTGTTTGTGTTGTTTTTGTGCGATACGTTTGTGTTGTTTTTGTGCGATACGGTTTTGCTTATTTCTAAGCTACTCGTATGCAACTAGTTCCTTCGACATGGGCGTTGAACTTGTCGATAGATAGATCTGTAACAACTACAGAGTTGGTTTGGGAGCCGGTCGAATTGGTTTGACACGAAGTTGATGATCTACTAACAAGAGTTACGGAGAAATTATTGATTGGGTGACCACTATGCTTAAAAAAAAACATGATTTAAGGCGATGTTTCGAGTCGAAAATTTTTGTACGACGCGTTGATGTGTTGCACATTGAAATATTAAACCAACTAGGGTCACGGTTTCGAATTGTGTGGCGTTGTGATGCTATTCTTAGGCCGCGACGCTAGACGATGCCCACAAATAAGTTCATGTGTGAGATTTAAGATTGATTTGAACCTCAAAAGTAAAGCATAGTAGAAGAAAAAGAGGTTACACTAGTTATGTTGGGAGAAATGGTGACTAGTTTTGAGGAGGTTTCTTTTAATTAATTAATTAATTATCACTAATCTCACTCCTAATCACCCATCAAAAAGTATAATTAGAAGAGGTTTACCTTTTAATAAACATTAAATTTAATTTATGCCACTAATTAACAGGTGACTTCTTGTGTAATTAATTAACTTGTTCCTTTTTCTAACGTCATTTTAAAATAATAATAATAAAATTAATAATAACTAAAGAATATGCAATAACTCTCTAATTTCTTAAATCTTAATTATGAAGATTAAATTTACTAATTTTTTCAGTTAAACAAATTAAATATTTTATTTAATTAAACTTAAAACTTAATTAATTCACTTAGGAAATTACGAAACTACCCTTTGACCATTGATCAGGAGACAATTTCAATAACGTAAAATAGTTCATACTTAATGACTTTAAATGGAGTGGTCAAAATAATGTAATGCTGAGCAAACATTGAACGTCGGATCATTTGAAATCAACGGTCACGATCAATCCTTCGCAGTAAGTGCGTCTTCCTCGTCTCCTATTAAGAAACCTCCCGCAAAACGACAGACTTCACAAGCTCAGTATTTCTCTCTCCTTCCACTCACCATGGAGTTCGAGTTCAAGCTGAGAGAAACCTTCCCCTCCAACTCCATTATGCTCTCAGAAAACTTCTCAAAACCTTACAAAAACGACGATTTTCCATTCCAGATCGCCCATTCCTCCTCGAAGAACAACAATTATCTTCAAGACTTTCGCCATCTGGACCAGTATAATCTCAATGGGCCTTCACCAAATTCCATTTTTGACATCCAAAACCAGAGCTTTAGGTCGTTCAACCCGTACCCATTTTCGGGTTCTGCACATAAAGTTGAGGATTTCTTTGAGTGCGAGCCTTTTGCAGAGAGCAACAATGGCGGAAATGGGCAAGTGATGGACAACTTCAACAATGGAAGTTACTTGAATTTACCTCAAAAGGGTTGCATTGTGATGAATTCAGAAGAGGAAAAGCTCGTGAACCTCATCGTTCCAGATGAAATCTCTTGTGTAACAGCAGAAAATACTGGGTTTTATAGCAGCAAGGTGGCCATCGATAAAAATGGAGTTTCCCCATTTCTGAGAAGAACTTACAAGGAGGTTAAGAAGAAGTCCAATGTAGTAAAAGGGCAGTGGAGTATCGAAGAAGATAGGTAATATCTAATATCAGAATTAACATATAATAATGGAATCGACTCGGTTGGAAAATAATTGGAGCCACTAATATTTTTGTAATGTCCAAAAATACAGGCTTTTGATTCGGCTTGTTGAACAATTTGGAGTGAGGAAATGGTCTCATATTGCTCAGGTGTTGCCTGGAAGAATTGGAAAGCAGTGCAGAGAGAGATGGCATAATCACCTTAAGCCTGACATTAAGGTTCTTAAAAACAAATTTCAATCTATTTTTTTCTATATTTTTCAACCCACGTTACCTGGTTGATGATCATAATCCAGATTAGCTTCTCTTCAATCTCACCGCTCGCTCAATCAAGGTCCTGGCCCGACCGGCCTTGGCCTGAGTTTGTGATGATCATAATCTTGATTCCACAATCATAATTCATGCAATAATTATATTAAACTTAATATTGAGTGCAGAAGGATTCATGGTGTGAGGAAGAAGATAGGGTACTGATCCAAGCTCATTCAGAAATAGGAAACAAATGGGCCGAAATCGCAAAGAAATTACCAGGAAGACCAGAAAACTCCATTAAAAACCACTGGAACGCAACCAAAAGAAGGCAGAATTCAAAAAGAAAATGTCGATCGAAATACCCAAAAGCGTCTCTTCTCCAAGAATACATAAAGAGCTTAAATTTAGACCTAAACCCCGTTAGATACCAGAGAAAAAGCTCGAACTCCATCACAAAAACCAGTAACAGCTCCAAAATGAAGCCACTGCCTCCACCACAAACTTCAGAAATGTTCCTCCCGACTGATCGTTTTGATTTCAACGTAGACCCAGAATTTTGTTTTGATGAGAACATGTTTCCAGATGGGTGTAGCATCGACTCTCTGATTGATGATATTGGAAATAACACTGGGGAGAAAATGCAGTACTGCGAAATGGACTCCATTGATGATGAGTTTGAGATGGACATACCAGTAGACATGGGTCCTGTGATGGAGTTTGACGTGAAGAAAGAGCTGGATCTAGTGGAGATGATCTCCCAAGTTTAATGGAAGATTACAACATTAAAGTCCTCGAAAAGAATGATGGTTTGGAAATCATACTTTTTTTGTTTTTACTTGGAATAAAAACTATACACAAACTTGAAGGAAAATGTGAAATATTCACTCGAGTTCTTTGCATTTATGCTCAATTTAAAGAGTTTGAGTTCAAATATGTTGGGAATAATAAGTAATATATGGCGAGTGGAAGAATTACATTGTGTATTTAATGGACCAAGAACATATATTACATACATTATATATGTATATGTATATTTAATAAAATATCCCATTTAACATAAAAATTCTTTTATAGGAAGGTAAAACTTACGTTAAAAGTGTCTATAAATAATCTTCAACCACCACATTATGGATTCATTTTGCTTACCTGGATTCCCATTTCTCATCGGCTTTCGCTCAACCCCACTCCCTATTTCTCCTCCATTGAAAATATCAGCAAGTTGAGGTCGAGCTATAATGGCTGCAACAATGGCAATTGGCAATCCTTAATGATCAAGTCACAGAAAAACACACCCACTAAGCAACCCACCAAACCCATCTCCCTCCAAAACCCCCCACTCTGCCTCACTTCCTCTAAAGCTACTTCTCTCTCTGGAACTGCCATTGCGGTCGCCGTCTTTTCAAGCTTGAGCTTTTCCGACCCTGCAGTGCCTTGGCTGCTCAACAGATTTCAGATATTGCAAAAGGCGACGACCGAGGTCTAGACCTCTTCGCACCGGTGGTTCCGGCCGTAGTTTCGAGCCTAGCTTGTTCTTCAATTAGTGTAAGCTTCGGTTGGTTAGAATCCCATTTAAAATGGTATAAAAAAATCTAAAAGTTCACGATATGCATCGAGTAATTTATTACGAGTTATGTTCATAGGTCTCAAATAAGCGAGCTGGCTCTCCACCATATCGTTTGGCATAACAGGGAAATTAACAAAACTAACCACAATAATAGTGGGTCGATGACAAAGCAATCACTAAATAATTTTTGTTAACAATTTAAATACTGAACTGTGGAAAATAAACAGAGCAAACATTGCTCTTACATTTTTCGTTAAAAAACATTGTCGTTCCTCTGCGGAATGTGGACTTTTCACCACAGAACATTATCTTTCCGTTGCGGAAAGTTTCCTCTATAACTTTCCTTTGCAGATACGGAACAAATCAATTTCGTATTCTTAGAAAAACACAGACAAATTGTGATTCTCATATAGACAGTAAAACAATTTTAAATCATCAAACGCACAAAACATTATACATTCTATTACAAAATCTTTTAAATTATAAAACTAAAAAAAAATTAAAATCGACTTATATAGTTTTTTTTTTCAAATTCATTATTCATGGGTATGAACTATTTTCCTATAAAAGTCTATGAAATCACATGTTCTTGCAATATTTTTCATGATATTAGCTATTTTTCATTGCGAATTCTTTAAAACGATATGGTCAAGTCATTTTTCTCAAGTTAACGATAATGTTTGCTCAGTTCATTTATCATAGTTTAGTGTATTAAGTCGTTAGCGAAAATTGTACATGAGTTTATAGTATAGTGGTTGTTTTGTTAATTTCCATAAATAATATATACTAATACTACAATAAAATTATAAATAACTATATATATATATTTAGTGTTGAAAACTTTGTAACATTTATACGCAGCAAAATGCTAATCCATCGAACAAAATGGCCATTTCAGGTTGTGACCAAGCAGTTTTCACTACACTTAGTTTTTGGGAAATAACTGGCAGATCAGATTCCTGCTCTAAAAGAATTCAGCAAGTATGGTTAAATTCCCATTTGCCAACAAATTTTGCGGGTGGATCATCATCTAGCAGACTAATTTCCGAATACTACGCAGTCTTGGGCTTCGCTTTAATGCGTTTCACCCTTGAATAAAGGAAAACTCCGGCGAGAGCCACTCCGGTGCCTGCATTAAATGGCCGAGGTTCTTAGTAAAAAGTTCAAAAACAAAACTTTCTTGGATATGAAAATCTGTCATTCATTTCCATTTTCCAGGACAATTTTGTAACAAAAAGAAACAGCGAATATGAGTTTTTGTTGGGGTTAATTAATTACCAAGAGAATTGATTGGGGAGACAGGTGTTTGGAAGAAGATGACGGAGCTCACAATGACCACCACCCGCTTCACACAATTTCCGACAGAATGGGTGACAGGAGATACCCTCTGCAATATCATATAGGATACCTGCGTGGATCGACTCCTCATCAGTTAGAATCACATTAAGAAAATATCGGGGTAGTCTGGGAGGGAAGATAAAAAAACAGCAACGGATGTATAAAAAGAGTGATATAATTGTAACCATCCGCAAACGGAAAAAGGGGGGAGATATATTTAACTTAAACGAGTTAATTAGCAGTTTGGTTATCTTTCTAAATCTATCTATATGTTATATTCATTGTTGTGATAGTTATTGTTGTCCTTTTAGAAAGACGAGGAGCCTTTTTGCGAGGGGTTGGAATTGAACAGAGTTTGCATCGTGTACTGGGTTGACACAATGACTGAGTGAATAGAGTCTCCATTATTAGAGACGAAAAGATGAAAATAGAAAATGTTTCCAACGAGATGGCTAAATATATGATCGACCAATTAACTCACCTGTTGATAAGCATGGAAACACAAAGCAGCAAGAAGAGACCTAGTGCATATTTGACTAACATTCAATCCCTGTAATTGAGAAATATATTTGATTAATAAGTGACAGACAAAAACCCAAGCTCAAAATGAACACAAACTTTTGGTGAACGAAAAGACTCACTGCAGACTGCAGATAGGCAGGAGTAAACTTAACACCTTCCGTGATGATAGCCACCGGAGCTAACAAAATAAATGACATGATTGTAATGATCGAGAAGAGAGTGATATTGTCCAACGAATCCTGTCAACCAAAACTCCTGTTTATTTAATAATTAATGCAATTTGATGTTACATTGTGGAATGAACCATGCGCAAAACAAAAATCTATCAAAGTAAATGTCTCCTATTATCATAATTTCATCTGCCAATTCATTGGAAATAATGAATTTAGTAGAATTCCATTACTGACATTAAGGGAAGTTTTGCATATGAAAATTGCTAATTACCTCTTTTTTTATCATGAGCTTTTTGCTAAGGACATTCCGGGATTGATTGGTCAAATTGGACGCCATTGCACTCCAAAATCCAAACCTTTTTTTTCACAAACAAAACAACACTTTAGAAACCCTGAAGAAATGGGTCTATTAAAAAGAAAATTGAAAAAAAAGGGCACAAAATCGTTTTATCTTTACCAATTAAATGAGGCCTCTGTGGCTGAAGCCAATCCCACACCACCAACAATTGGTATAAGGGAAGCAACCACCCATAGAGTAGGCCTCTGTATGAGCGCAAATAAAAAAAATGGAGTTATAATAAACAGAAATGGAAAATCTACAACTATTTAAAAAAATCTTCACATATTTCCTACACTACTCGTGATTTTATGGGCATAACAACTGTCAATACCTGAGGTGTTACACAACACGTAAACAACCAGTAGGTAATGACAAGCTGAAAATAGAAACGAGTCGCACCTCCCCAAGAAACATAGCAGATAGGATGACTGAGAAGAAAGGCTCCGAAGCTTTGACTGTGTGGGTAAATGATACAGCCACTTTATCGAGACTCATGTTGGTAAAAAGGTTTCCAAGTAAGTGAGCAACTGCCAGTGGCAGAAGAGCTGCAAGCTATTTCCGAGATAAACTAAATCAATGACCCAGTCAACATTGTAAAAATTATAAATTTAACCCAATGGTGGTACCTGTGAGCCACTGACTTTTGGCTTCTTATAGATATTAAATCCCCACATAAAAAGCACAAGCACAGTGCCAAAAGCAAATTGAATTGCAGATACTGTTACTGGGAATGGATATACCTTCAGCACCTGCATGCAATAGAAGTTACTAACTAGCAAGCTTCAATTACCTCGTCTAATTTCTTATTTATTGCATTAGCAGAAATAATTGCTTCTCATTATTATTAGATAATTTAAGGTCAATATCTTACTAGATCCTCCCAAAAAATAACTTATTAATGGAAATGTTCTTAGAGGAATAAAAAGAAAAAAAAAATTTAATCAACTTTAGTTTAATTAGGAATCTTGATGAAAAATCATCAGATTCAAAAATCAATCAATCATTAGCGTACAGTTTCTTATAGATTAGAAAATATCTACAATTTTGCACCATGATAACGAGAATTTGGCATATGATGAGATATTTTGAATTGGCCATTTCCCTACTTTCAGGACATTTCTATATAAAGCAGTTAAGTTCTTCTCCTGAAATGATATTTTAAGCGCTGAGGGATATATCCAAACGCAGTATTAGTTATATTCCGGAATTTGGCTTAGATTCCAAGATATTTTAACATCTGCATAAAGCACGACTAGTATGCAAGTTGAGACAATCATATACCATAACATTAACTTCGGAAAGGGGAAAACTAACACTGTCTGAATTTACAACAGCAACGAATTCCAGAACAGAAAAAGAGATAATTAAACATCAAGATTTGAAAAAAAAAAACACAAAATGTACCTGCTTATTGTAGATATTGAAGTAGATGTTGGAGATATACCAGAGGCCGAACAACGCTCCAAGCTCCAGCGTCTTAAACAAGTTGCTTGATTCCTGGCTCTCTCCAGCACTCTCCGGCACTGAGGTAGCCCTAACCTCAAAACGACTAAACTCAGAGTCATTACGCAGCGACGTAATACCGGACCAATGCCTAAATCTTGGAAATAAAGAAGAAGAAGACAAAGACCAGGATCGGCGGGGCAAAGAAGAAGAAGAAGAAGATAGAGTGACATTCGCAGAGGCGGTGAGATCGTTACAGCTAGACGACGTGGAATAGGAACGTACGAAACTGAATCCAGCTGCCGAGGTAGGATTCGAACGCCTTACAGGCTTCAGCAGAGGCAGTGAAAGCGACGAATTGAAGGCTGCGCTCTGCATTCTGGCGATGAAAATCAGGATCGAAGTCAGAGAATGAGAGAGAGAAAGAGAAAGAGAGTCCGGCCGACGGAGGAGGCCGGTAAATTCGTTGCAACAGTGAGAGGCAGGAGGAGCGAATGTAGACGTAGAAATGGATTTTAAGACACAAGGATGGAGTTGAGGACTGAGGAGGGATATAAGATATTCTCTCCAGGGCTTTTTTAGTCTTTTTCCTTTTTTGGGCAAAGGTAGGTCAAGGAACGACAATAGACTAAAGTTTTAGACATAATTAATTTCTAACTAATAATCTTTTGTCCGTTAAAATAGACACATGTCACTTATTAATTGGCTCTCTCTCTCTCCCTGAATTAAAATCCGTCAACTCAGTGGAAGGACTAGTTTAGAGAAGAAGAAGCCCCTTTCAAGAACCAACCTCGTAGCTTCCTAGTCTTTAATGGCGGTTTTGAGTCGTCCATTTGGTAAATTTGAACGAAGAACATTTTAGGATTATTTCACTCGTCTGCACTCAAAATAGATGTGTTTGTTTCATTTTTTTGGTAATTTATAAAATTAAAATATTATAATATTTATTCTATTTGATTCGGAGCAAAATTAAATATAGTTTAATTTCTTCACAGTACAAAGCTCGAGAATTATTTTATTTCATATTTTAAGTTAAACAAATGCCAAATTACAAAATTTATTTTGTTTTAAAAAAATTCAAGATTTAAGTTTAACAGAAATAAAATTTAGAGTCATATTTATAAGAAATTGTTGGAAATGAATTTTATTAATAAAAAAATTTAAAGTGTTCAACATTAAAATAATATTAGTTAGACAACTTATGGACTAGTTAGATGTTTTTATTGGAATGAGATATTATTTGGGTTTGGTTTTTGTTTAAATTTCAACTACGTTAGTGAGAATTTTACAAATTAAACAAAAAATTAAAATTAATTTGTTCGTATTTTGCACATACAAACCCAAGTAAACCACCAATTCAAGTACAATTGAATCGGACATGAACAAATCAATAGTTTAGTTCAATGGTCCGGTCCGGGTTCATAATGTAGAACCAATATTTTAGACTTAGTAGTAGTTTTCTTGTTGTATTTAATAGGGAAAATGACAAATTAACCATCGTAATTTGCGATCAATGATAAGTCAACCACTATCCTTTATTTTTTAACAAATTAACCACTGACGTATGAAAAAATGACAAAATCAACATTGCTGTTATGTTCGCCGTTAAGAAGCTGACAGGGAGCTGCAGTGTCCAGATGGTCCAAACCGCGGCGTCTAGACCATCTGGACCACGGCGCCCAAATAGTCCAGACCATCTGGCGGCGTCCAGTTGAGTGTAATTACCTATTTCTGATGGAATGTCGCCGAAAAATTGATTTTCTGACAATTCGAGAAAACTTAAACTGCGTAGGAGGCCAATTTTCCTATGGAATTTGACCTGATAAGTTATTTGATCCGAGCCGTAAACGGATTAAGCTCGTGCAATTGCTTATATCAGCTAGAATCTCACCGGAAAGCAAGTTAGATATCAGCAACAACTGGTTCAAGTTCTTGAGATTAAAAAGAGAATTCGGAATAAACCCAATTAAGAAATTATGCGAGAGGTCCAGTGCTTCAAGTTTGTCACAATTTTCCAACTCACTTGGGATACTACTATGGAGTTGATTCCGCCAGGCAAAGAAAAGAGAGAGTTGCTTAAGTTTTCCAAAGGAGGCTAGAATCTCGCCTGAAAATCAGTTGTTGTCCAACTCAAGTTGTCTCAGTTTAGAAAATTCGCCGAAAAACTCTGGTATTCTGCCGAAAAGTTCATTTTCCGACAGAATAAGTTCCTCCAACAGGACCAAATGTGCAAGAGATGGAGGAATCTCACCATTCAGAAAATTCAAAGAAAAATCAATGACCATCAAATCTAAATTCTTTCCCAGTGTAGCTGGAATGCTTCTGGTTAGATTGTTCTGCCATAACAATACTCTTATGAGACACCGTAGTGTTTGTCTTGAGACCCGCGATGTTTGTCTTGAGACCCGAGGTGTTTGTCTTGAGACACCGCGGTGTTTGTCTTTGTTGAATTATGGAGTCTAATTTTATTGTTTATGGTATTTTGATATATTCACCCTGTTTTCATAACCCTATTTCTTCAGGTATATAAAGATGTAATTAAAGTTTTGGAGGTTGAGAGAGAAACAGTGGGGGTGGGGCAAAAACAAGAAACAACTTCTGTAACTCCGTTTTGATCATAGTGAGATCTGTTAGCGGCCAGTGGACGTAGCATTCAAACTGAGAGTGAACCACTATAAACTGTGTTTTCTTTTGTATTTCTTTTCTTGATCAATCGTTTCGATACAAGTCGGATTAGAGCGTCTAATTTTGACACTCTAATCCCAACAATTGATATCAGAGCTTCAGGCTTAAGTGGTTTCGATAATCAAAGATTGATTTGTTGAAAGTATTAAAGGAGTTGGAGTTTTTGTACTCGAATCGAACGAAGTTAGAGTTTACAATTTTTGTGAGAAAAATTGTAAATTTGAAAAAAAAAAAAAATTGTTTTGTTTCATCTTCCTGCTCGCACGGATTCCAAGGAAAAGAAGCAACTTTTGTTTATTGAAAAAAATGAAAAGTTTGTTCTTTGTTCTCTGGAAGAAGCTGCCCGCAAGTCTTCCAGCTGCCCGAACAGTCTTCTTCTCCAGCGATTGAAGAAACCCGCGAAGGAGAAGCCCTAGCCGCTGCATCTCCCAGCGACGAAGCCGGAGTTTCTGTACAGCGAAGAAGACGCTTCGCCTCGGACGATCGAATCTGTCCGGCAAAGAACCGAGGGCGCCCTTCGATCGTAACTCTCACCGTCGTCGATCGTTTCCGAAGCGACGAGAACCCGCGCTGCACGTCGTCGGTCGTCGATCGACTCTGTCCAGCAGCGAAGCCGCGCCGCCAACCGATCTGTCTAGCGAAGACAGAAGCTGCCCAAATCGTTGGCCGCCGTCGACGAATCTGTTGTTCCGTCCAGCCGATTGAAAAATCAAGGGAAAGTTTTTGGGTATTTGAAAAAAATTGATAGGTGAAGAAAGTACATATGTTATTAGTAAATTTGAGGAGACTGATTATGCTTTTTAGAGAATGCCGATTGAAGATTACTTGTATGGAAAGAAGCTTCATATCCTGTTGATTGAGAAATCGGAAAAAATGGAAGATGCTGAATGAAATCTTCTTGATAGACAGGTTTTTGGAGTCATCCGATTGACGCTAACCAAAAGCGTTGCTCACAACGTTGTAAAGGAAAAGACCACCGCAAGATTAATGAAAGCGTTATCTGATATGTACGAGAAACCATCTGCAAATAATAAGGTGCATCTGATGAAGAAATTGTTCAATCTGAAAATGGCTAAAGACACTTCTGTAGCAGCTCATCTGAACGAATTTAATACAATGGTAAATGAGTTGAATTCTGTAGAGATCGATTTTGGGGATGAGGTGCGTGCCCTAATTTTACTGGCATCTTTACCAAATAGTTGAGAGCCTATGAGAGCAGCAGTCAGTAATTCAATTGGAAGCTCAAAGTTGGTATTTACTGATGTGAGGGATCGAATTTTAGCCGAGGAAGTTCAGAAAATTGATTCTGGTGAAACATCGACGAGCTCAGCATTGAATGTGGAAAACAGAGGGCGAAATAGTAACAGGAATTCTAATCGGGGCAGAAGCAGATCAAAGTCAAGAAATAGAATGAGTCAGTCTAAATCTGGGAGAAAATTTGAGTGCTGAAATTGTGGCAAGCAGGGTCACATTAAAAGGGACTGCAAAGCACCAAAGAAGAACAATATTGACAAAAGTGATGGAGCAAATGCAGCAACTGAGGAAGTCACAGACGCGTTGATTCTTTCAGTCGATAGCCCAATAGACTCATGGGTTTTGGACTCGGGAGCATCTTTTCATATCACGGCACACAAAGAATTACTTGAAAATTATGTAGCTGAAAATCATGGGAAAGTCTATTTTGCAGATGGTGAGCCACTGGATATTGTTGGCATCGGGGACATAAAATTAAAAACAACAAACGGGTCAGTTTGGAGTATCAGTAAAGTGAGACACGTTGCGGGTTGATGCAAAACTTGATATCAGTGGGGCAGCTTGATAGTGAGGGTTACCATGTCAATTTCGAGACCAATGTTTGGAAGGTAACTAAGGGAGCAATGGTCGTTGCTCGAGGTTAGAAAACAGGAACCCTATACATGACATCTACATGTAGAGATACAGTTGCAACTGTTGACAGTCAAAGCAACACAGATTTATGGCATTGCAGGTTAGGCCATATGAGCGAGAAAGGAATGAAAATTCTTGTCAAGAGTGGTCAAATTCCAGAGTTAAAATCTGTTGAGCATCAGCTATGTGAGAGCTGCATTCTTGGCAAGCAGAAGCGTGTCAGTTTCCTAAAGGTTAGGAAAGAGCCAAAGAAGAAACGACTTGAATTAGTGCACATCGACGTGTGGGGACCCGCAGACGTTTCCTCTCTTGGTGGATCAGTCTATTGTTTAACTTTCATAGATGATTCAACAAGAAAGGTATGGGTCTATTTTTTGAAGAATAAATCTGATGTTTTTAGTGTGTTCAAAAAATGGAAGGCCCTGGTCGAAAATGAAACGAACTTGAAGGTGAAATGTCTAAGATCTGACAATGGAGGTGAGTATATAGACTCAGATTTTAAAGAATATTGTGCTGTAAATGGAATCAAGATGGTGAAGACCATTCCTCGAACGCCTCAAGAAAATGGAGTAGCTGAGAGGATGAACAGAACGTTGAATGAGCATGAGATTGCATGCCGGATTACCTAAATTTTTTTGGGCAGAAGCAGTTAGCACAGCAACATTCTTGATCAATAGAGGACCCTCCGTACCTTTGAATTTTAAACTTCCAGAAGAAGCTTGGAGCGGAAAAAAGGTAGATTTTTCGTTCATGAAAGTATTTGGCTGTTTATCTTATATTCATGTTGATGATTCTAATAGAAGCAAACTTGATCGGAAATCTAAAAAGTGTTTTTTCATTGGCTATGGTGACTCCGAGATTGGTTATCGTTTCTGGGATAATGAAAATCGGAAGATCATACGCAGTAGGAATGTCATCTTCAACAAGAAGGTTCTCTACAAAGATGAAGTTGGTAACACTTCAAACAGTGGGAGTTCAGTATTGAAAGAGTCTACTGTGGTCAACTTCAAAGATTTTTCAGAAGAAGATACTCCGACTAGAAAAGAAGATCAGAGTATTATTGAAGAAAAAATTGATGAGAATACGGCTCTAGAAGAAAATGTGCAAACGCCGATTATAGAACCAAGACGATCATCTAGAACTAGCAAACCAACTCAGAGATGGTCCCCGTCTCTAAATTATATTTTGCTTACTAACAGAGGTGAACCAAGATGTTATGAGGAAGTTAAACAGTCAAATGATTTGATTGAGTGGGAGACAGCCATGAAAGATGAAATGGACTCACTGAAGTCAAATGAAACCTGGAAATTGACTAAGTTGCCGAAGGGAAAGAAAGCACTGCATAACAAGTGGGTTTACCGGATTAAAGAAGAACTGATGGAAGCAAGAGATTTAAAGCTAGATTAGTTGTCAAAGGTTTTCAGCAGAAAGAAGGCATTGACTACATTGAGATTTTCTCACTAGTGGTGAAGCTGACGACGATCAGAATTGTTTTGAGATTGGTTGTGAAAGAAGATCTTCATTTGCAGCAAATGGACGTGAAAACTGCTTTCCTTCACGACAGTTTAGATGAAGAAATCTACATGCGTCAACCACAAGGTTTTGAGGTGAAGGGGAAAGAGGAGTTTGTGTGTAAACTTCATAAAAGTTTGTATGGTTTGAAACAGGCTCCAAGACAGTGGTACAAGAGATTTGACAGCTTCATGAACAGTAAGAACTTCGTGAGATGTGAAGCCGATCACTGCTGCTACATTAAAAGGTTTGATACTTCCTACATTATACTGCTCATTTATGTTGATGATATGTTAGTTGCTGGAGCAAGCTTGATTGAGATTGACAGGCTGAAGAGGGAGTTATCTAAAGAATTTGCTATGTAGGATTTGGGTGCTGCAAAACAAATTCTTGGAATGAAAATATTCAAGGATAGAGGTGTTCTCAAACTTTCTCAAGAAGACTATGTGAATAAAGTTCTTAGCACGTTCAATATGCAGAATGTGAAACCAGTTACTACACCTTTGGCTAATCACTTCAAACTATCTAAAGATCAATCACCGTCGACCGAGAAAGAGAGGAGCTACATGACCAGAGTTCCATATGCCTCTGCCATTGGTAGTCTTATGTATGCGATGGTTTGTACACGGCCAGATATTGCACATGCATAGGAGTTGTCAGCAGGTATATGAGTAATCCAGGAAAACAGCATTGGGAAGCCGTAAAGTGGATCTTGCGATACTTGAAGGGAAGCTCAGGGTTTGCTTTATGTTTTCAGAAGTCACATTCTAGTTTGGATGGATATGTTGATGCTGATAATGGTGGTGATATTGATAGCAGTAAAAGCAGAACTGGGTATGTTTACACTCTTAGTGGTACCGCAATCAGTTGGGTCTCGAAGCTTCAAGATGTAGTTGCTCTTTCTAGTTGTGAAGCAGAGTACATTGCAGTGACAGAAGCCGCGAAGGAGATGATGTGGTTACAGCCTTTTCTACGAGAATTAGGCCAAAACTACGATGGGAGTAAATTGCATTGTGACAGCCAGAGTGTCATCCTTTTGGCAAAGAACCCAGTTTATCATGGCAAGAAAAAGCACATACAGGTACGCTATCATTTTATCAGATCCATTTTGGAAGATGGTGTGTTGGCACTTGAAAAGATATCAGGGAGTCAAAATCCAGCTGACATGTTGACGAAAGCTGTGACTAGTGAGAAGCTGAAGTTGTGTGCAACTTCAGTTGGACTTCTTGGATGAGATATGTGCATGATGCCGCTGCAGATGGAGAGATGATGTGATTAGTCTCCAAGTGGGAGATTGTTGAGTTATGGAGTCTAATTTTATTGTTTAGGGTATTTTGGTATATTCACCCTATTTTCATAGCCCTATTTCTTTAGGTATATAAAGATGTAATTAGGGTTTTGGAGGTTGAGAGAGAAACAATGGGGGTGAGGCAAAAACAAGAAACAACTTCTGTAACTCCGTTTTGATCATAGTGAGATTTGTTAGCGGCCAGTGGACGTAGCTCTCAAACTGAGAGTGAACCACTATAAATTGTGTATTTTCTTTTATGTTTCTTTTCTTGATCAATCGCTTCGATACAAGCCGAATTAGAGCGTCTAATCTCAACACTCTAATCCCAACAGTCTAGAGACAGCGCGGTCTCTTGAGACACGCGGTGTTTGTCTTAAGACACAGCGGTGTCCTAGCCTGGACGCCGCGGCGTCCTGTCAGTTTGTTAACGGCAAACGTGACAGTGATGTTGACTTTGTCATTTTCCCATACATCAGTAGTTAATTTGTTAGAAAATAAAGGATAATGGTTAACTTGTCATTGATCGTAAACCACGATGGTTAATTTGTTATTTTTCCTATTTAATAATAGATGCATGGTCCTATCATTTATCTTTCTATTATTAAATCATAATTTTAGGCAACCTCGTATGGGAATAAAAATCTAAAATAATTTAATAAATTTTAGTTTTCTATTTATGGTCAAATTTTAGGTATAAATACCAAAATAAATAATCCAGTCAAATAATTCACTTATTGGGACTTGAGAAAATGCTTGTGCAGCTTGTTTTTGGTCACGTATGCTCAATTAAATAAATGAAATAACATTTCTCTCTAATTCGTGGACAATAATAACATTGTCATCTAGCCCTAAAACTCTCGACCTAATATAATTTGTTACAATCCGTCACGTAAAAGCAACGACGACCCACTTTTGATTATGAGAATCTTACTCATATCAGTAAGGGTACACAATCTCACGTCGCTTGATAGAGTGGAAAATGCATGATTTATAAATAGATTCTCCTATCTATCCAGTACAACACGTTTTGGGCTAACCCAAAGAACAAAATCATACAGATTTCGGCCCAAAGCGGACAATATTATATTAGGAGCACTGGAGGACTCCTCCTAATTGAATAAATAAAATTATGAATATTTACGAGCATTTGCAACATGGTTTTAAGTTTTCATTGCGTCGAAATAATTCTCTTTTATATGTTTAATTTTTTTTTACATTATTTTTCTTTCATCTATTTATAATTTTTCTTCATAAGCATTTTATATATGTGTGTATATGTTAAAGAGACACAAGACAATGATAAATCTTTTTGAGAAATTAACACCACAAACTCTATAGTTTGGGATCATCAACGTTACAAATCTTAAAGAATTTTCACAAATAATTAAAACCCTGAATTATGGAAAAAGAATGACGCCGACCTCGTAGTCACGTTTCTCGTCAAAATTCGTCGACGTTAATGTCGCAATTTCATTAACGTCAAAGACCGTCAAACGAAGACATCAAAAATAGCAACAACGATATCCCACAATAACGAGGGGCTGATCCAACAAGCGACGAATGACGTAAATAATTGGGGGACGTCCATCTTAAGCAAGGGACGCTCGTTTTGAGTGAGATATGTTTGTTTTAAAATCGTTTTAAAATGAGAGACGTCTGTTTTAAGCTGAAACGACGTTATTTTTGTCCGTTTTAAGTGAGGGATGTCCATTGTTAGCTGAGTGACGTTCGTTGTTAGCTGAATGACGTCTGTTTTAAGATAGGAATGACATAGTCTTTGTCAATTTTAATCGAGGAATGTCTCTCAACCTATGACGGACATCCCTTGTTTAAAACGAACGTCTTTTAACTTATGACGAACGTCCCTCGCTTAAAATTGACAAAGATGACATCATTCCCAGCTTAAAACAAATGTCCCTCAGTTAACAATAGATGTCTCTCGCTTAAAACGGACAAAGACAACTTCGTTTTAGCTTAAAATGGGCATCCCTCATTTCAAAATGAAAGCATCTCGCTCAAAACGAACGTCCTCTATCAATTTGGATCAATCTTGTTTTCTCTCCAGCAGGCCGACAACACAGAGCAGGGTGGAGGTCTCCGATGAACGTCCTTCACTATGGTAAACTTCGAAATTCTTAAATGTTCGATTTTCTTTTCAATCAAAATGTAGAATTTAATAGTAAAATTCATTTTTCTTAGAGGACTAAGAATTTAACATCGACTTTGGAGTTTGATGCCGACAGACAAGATTGACAGTGGGGGAAAATTTTAAGATGAATTTAGAAGAAATTTGACGTTAGAGTGGTTGCGGCATTTGTCTCTACAATTTTGGATTGAAAACATGACGGAAAGATTTGCATCGTTCATTTTTCATAGTTTGAGTTTTTAGTTGTTTGCGAAAATTCTTCAAAATTTGCAGCGTTGATGATCTCAAACTATAGGATTTGAAGTGTTAATTTGCCAAACTTCTTAAATGTGGAGCTAAAGCTTAAATATCTTGTTATGTGAGTGACATAAACATTAAGATAATATTCTATGTCACTATTCTAATGTCATTCATATACATGTCACTTGGCTTAACATCATACTATACAAATCAATTCATAAGGATTTGTGTTTAAAATGTAATACTCGACAGAACATTACATGGTTCCGTTGAAAACAAGTGTGACAGTTCGATTCTTCTCGAATTTTTGTATAATTTTTTTTTATTATTTTCATTATTAATAATCGCTTAATTGATAAATCAAACTCATTAGTTCAACTTTAGTCAATATAAACAAAAGTGATCGAAAATAAAACCGAATCGAACTTGAAAATTAATAAAAAAAAATGAATGGATTTTGTTCTATATGTTTGAGGTTTTTTTTTTTTGCTGGGCTAAAAGAAACACAGATTTTGTGTGTTAGTTTTGCTAAAATTTCCTGTTTTTTTGTTCAACTTTAAATTATTTTAAATCAAATAACCATCACTAAGCCACCAATTTTCTATAAATTTATTTTTAAAAGGGAAATTAATAAATCAACCACTGTACTTTATGATCAATGACAAATCAATCACTAAAATATTTTTGTTAACAACTTAACTACTGAACTATAGAAAATAGACGCTGAAAATATCATTGTCATGTTTACCATTAAAAAATATTGTCGTTCTGCACTGCAGAAAGTTTGCAGATAAAGAAAAAAATTCATTGTCTTCTTCGTATAAAAACACAGACAAACTGTGATTCTCTCATGAACAGTAAAATAATTCTAAATCATTCGAAATCTTTACATTATATATAATTTTACAAAACATTATAAATTTTAAAACTAAAAAAGATTAAAATCATATTTTCTCAAATTCATTCTCCATTGATATTAACTCTTTTTCACTTAAAGTTTCTAAAATCATGAGTTATTGCATTTTTTTTCCGTGAGTTTTAGCTCTCAAGTTCTCATAAAGTTCAAAAGCGATGTTTGCTCTGTTCATTTATCATAGTTCAGTGTTTAAGTTGTTAGTAAAAACTGTTCAATAGTTGACTTATCATTGATTCCATAGTACAATGGTTGTTTTGTTAATTTCCCTTTAAAATATATAATTTTTCTATGGAGACATGTGCAACAACTAATCATAAAGAGTTAAATTTTAACATCTAAGTTTAGAAATTGATTCTATTTGTATCCGCAGTGTAATATTCAACTAAATTCATCAATCATTAAACAAATATATGAAACAAATACGAATTATACTTAGTGTAACCACTGAGATAATCTGAGGTAGCCCGCCCTGTAAAGGCAAAGGACGACCTAACATATTGTTGATCGTGAAGGTCTAGCTCATACTAGTAGAGGTACACAATCTCACATCGCTTGAGAGAGTGAAAACTAAATGATTTATAATTAAAATTCTCCTCACAACCTAATACAACGTGTTTTTAGATAAACCCAAGATCAAAATTGTACGGGTTTCGATTCAAAGCGGACAATATTGTACTACAAGTACTTGAGCACTCCATGAAATTAGTGGTTGGCTTCTAATCACAAACTCTCAAAAAAAAAGAGTTTCTAATTTTGTTTAATCACGTGTAGTAGGTTTTTGGATCATACCTAAACGGAATTTGGGTGAGTTTTTTAATAATTATTTAAGAGAGAGAGAGAGAGATAAAGCATAGGAGGAATGTTGAGAGCAGCAACTGAACAGATTTCGACAAACGAGCTGAAAGCCTGGAGACACAGAAGTTGTATGCATTTTGGCCTTAGTTCAAGATTTCACACTGTTCATATGCATTACCCTCTCCCCCCCTCTTCTTCTTCCTACTTCACCTCCGCCATTAAAACCAGAAGCTGCTACCAGATTCTCATGCCTCCCTCTCCCTAAACCCATTCAATATGCAAGGTAATCTCCCTCCCTCTCTCTTTCTTTCTCTCTCTCTCTCTCTCTTTCTCACGTATTAATGTTGTCAATGTTTTTATAATGTAAGGAGGTGGAGAGGACAACAATGGCGGACCCTGGAAGTTTCTTGCTGGTAAAAATATAACCCAAGTATTAATATTTTAAACAATGTTTAGTTGAGTCTTAACTAAGTTTAGAGGATTGGAAATAGTAGTATGAAATTAGTGAAATTAAGGTGTAGAATCAAAGTGGTGAGAATGGTTGATCACAGCCGCACATTGAAGTATTGAAAATCAATGGCCTAAAATCAATATGATCAAGGTAGGTCCCACGCAAATAGAAGACCTGATTAAAATATTCAAAACAGTCTTGATCGTTGATTTATTCCTTTATCCATTTCCAAAACAATCTTAGTGTTCTGAAAGGCATCTTCATGCATGGCACTCGGCAGCACATGATCTCTCTCTGCCTGTGTCTCTCTAAAAAGTATAAAAAACATGCATGTCATTGATAAAACAAAAGCATCCATGATTTTGGAATTACGAGTTTTTTTTTTATAAATCAATGAAGATTGGGACTGCACAGGGAAGATTTAGAGAGAGAGAGAGGAGAGAGGAGAGGGAGGGAGAAGCTTGGGGCCAAAGCAGTGTGAGCTTTATTTTTCTGTGTCTTCCTCGAGCCGTTTTCCCTCCAAGGTAAAGAAGCAAAGCATCTCTTCCCCTCTTTGCTTTCCCCGGTAAGTTCCAGCCTTTTCTTTGCTTTGAATTCAGCCACTACTTTTTATCTCTCTCGTTTAGTTTATTAATCTGAGGGTCGGCTACCCGTATTCTATCTTTCTACGCAGAAGAATTTCTGCTGAAGTCTGGAATCACTTTCCTTAATCTCTGCCGTTAATGCTGCCAAATGGGTACTGCATTTTGTCGTTTGAAACTTGATAAAATGGCCAAATCTCTCTGGTTTTTTGGGATTCTGAAATAGTTTAAGCTTCATAGTTTGTGGGTCTTGGTCTTTCGATTAATCAAAACTGAAAAAGGAAAGCGATTAAACCCTCCTTAGTTTTCCACCATTTTTCCAGCTTGATTCGTCTTGTTTTCACCTTGTTCTCTGTCTAAAGCCATTAATGTAGTTTTCCTTGAGCTTCCTTATCGTTTCCAGCCTTCCAGAAATTCCATCTGTCAAAAACCAGAATAGTTCATTGATTCTACATTTTCCCCCATTCATATTGAAATTTTACCAAGTTACCAACTTTGTAGTTAAAATAAACCAATCAGATTATTTTCCTTGGTTGGAACAGTCTTCGTTCCTGTACCATTCCCCCCGGCCCCCAGTTCACATCTCACCATTTTTACTCCAGAGAGAGAAACATAGAACAGAACCACTCCCACTCAATATTTCATGAATTTGTTCATATTGTTGTCCAATATTTCTCTGTTCTTCATTCATCATTCTTCAATTTTGTTACCATAATTGTTAATTTCCCTCAATCATTCCCATTCTTCCTTCATGTGGAGAGTTGCAAATAGAATGAGTTTCTTTACAGGTACCTCGAAAAATACTTGGAAGCCTGTTGTGACTGCAGACACAACCACCTCATATTACTGGATTAATTGGAGGGTATTGCTTTGTGCTATATGGGTCTTACTTTCAACGACCTTTGCTTTATTCCTCATATTCAAATACGAAGGATATCGAAATGGGAAACGAGATCGGACCGATGCCCATCGAGAACCGATCGGATCTTTGTATGACGATGAAACTTGGAAGCCATGTCTTAAAGGAATCCACCCAGCTTGGCTTCTGGTTTTTAGACTTGTTGCCTTCTTTGTTCTTCTGGTTTTGCTCTTACTCACAGCTTTTGTAGATGGTGGCGGCATTTTCTATTTCTATACACAGTGCGTGAAAACTCCATTTTTCAATCTTTTTGAATTCATCTCATTATTTTTCATCAATTTCCCATAATTTGTGTTTATGATTCAGGTGGACTTTCACATTGATCACCATATATTTTGGGGTATGTCTTCTCTCACTCTTGACTATGCTATGAAATGTTTGTCTATTTCTGTTTTTGTTCAAATACATTTCCATTGCTTCAGCTTGGATCTTTGCTCTCCATCCATGGATGCTACAAGTATCATAAGAAAGCCGGAGGGGAAAAGGTCGGTCATGTTGAACACGATGCAGAGCAAGGAGACCTCGGGAATTCTGTTGCATCTCACGCGATGAAAACCTCGAACCTTCACGGAGAGTCTCCGCGTGAACCTGCAGGCTTTTGGGGATATCTCTTTCAAATAATATTTCAGGTAGATTGTCGAGAAAAACATCGCGTACTATCGTGAAAGTTTGACATTTCAACATTTTGATGTATTTGCCTAATCTCGAATTATTGACAACAGATGAATGCAGGTGCTGTCATACTGACAGATTGCGTCTTTTGGTTCGTACTCGTGCCATTTCTCGCCATAAAAGACTACAATCTGAATTTCGTAAGTTCTTATCGACGCGAAGCAAACATCTATACGATCTGTGCGACTAAACTGTGGATAATATGCATGAGTTTAATTGCCCTTCTTATGAAATTGTGAGACCTTGCTGTATTTGATTTAATTTGTTTGTGGCAGTTGGTCATAAACATGCACACCGCCAATGCAGTGTTTTTACTGGGAGATGCTGCTTTTAATTGCTTGGTAACTTTATTCAATCTCCCCTCAAACGTTCGGGATTTTATTTCGGGGAATTTATGTTCGATGCTCTTCTCTTTGTGCAGCGGTTTCCATGGTTTCGAATCGGGTATTTCTTTCTTTGGACGATCGTGTATGTTATGTTCCAATGGGTTGTTCATGCTTGTGTTATTCTCTGGTAATGAAGTCATTCCTTTCTTTCATTTTCAGCTCCTCCAAGATTACATTCCCACTTTATTTAACTTGTGATTATGTCTTGGCAATAGGTGGCCTTACCCATTTCTTGACTTGTCATCTCCTTATGCTCCTCTATGGTATGTCTGCTTAATCATCAGCTAAGATTTTCAAGTAAGTCACTCAAAACTACCCCAAATCTTATGAATATTGAACCCAGGCAGTAGGTAGTACTTGTTTGAAATGCTTATGGTATTTTACTCCAAGCAGGGTATAATATTTGAATATTCAACAAACCGAGAATTATACGCACCTAAAACTGCGCGTAAAAACTTCATAATTCTGAAATGTGCAAGGTAAATACTCAAACAATCTGATATCATACTCTGTTTGAATGAAATTCGAAGGTACTTTTCGGTGGCGGTGATGCATATCCCATGCTACGGGGTGCTGGCTCTGTTGATGAAGCTGAAACACCATGTCTTATTGACACGATACCCTCAATCGAATCAGTGTCGTGGGTGATGAATTGGAATTGCCATGGAAATACTGCCGTCACTCTTTATAGACAGAAAGTATAGCATATACAGAAAGATAATATGATTTTTTTCCTATTTGTGTTGCCAAAAAACAAAGGAAATATAGAGAAGCCTATCCAGTGTGTTTTGTAAAACAGTCTTTCATAAACACATTCTATCACATACATCGAAGTGAAGAAAAGAATCCATTCTTCTCATCCTACATGTGTACAAATTTGTTTCTTTCTTCCTCCCATCGTTTAATCTCTTTCCATTGACATGGTGATAAAACTATTGTAAGGTTTACACATGCTAAAAGAAATAAGTGGGAAGGGGGGAAAATAACTAACTACTTAGTAACTGTTTTAGCATTTACAAAAGAAAATATATAGGAGAAACAAGGTAGGAATAAAAGATCAAGAAGTTTGTAGGAGATTAGATAGAATCAAATAAATTCTATTCATTTGGTATTAGAACCGCATAAATTCTACTGATTTGGTGTTAGAGTCATGGTTCTGGACAGGTGAAGAATGATTACAATATTATAAACTTGGAAGGAAAGCACCATGGAATGGTAGAAGGAAATAACCGATTTTAAGAAAAAATTGGGAAAAATAGGGTCGATGGAACAAAATATGGTACGGATTTAGGAGCCGACGACGCAAATTTTGTACAAAATGTATGAACATTCACCGGCGGTGTCAGAAGAAATACCTAGAAATGAAACAGCTGACAGAAATGAAAGGGACAATGAAGTTCATCAATGCCCTAGTTGGGAGTTTTTTCCCAAAAAGTTAGAGTTGCCGTTGTTTAATGGAGCAGATCTTGAAATGTGGATGTTTCGAGGTGATCGATATTTTCATATTAATCGACTCACTTAAATGGAGAAGTTAGAAGCTGTCATGGTATGTTTTGAAGGACCAGCTTTGACATGGTATCAATGGAAAAGTAGCGCTCGACCTTTCCAAAATTGGATGATCTTGAAAAAATGAATTTTGGACAAGTTTGGCCACACGAGATCTCGTTCAGGGTATGATCGTCTTCTCCCACTGCAGCAGGAAGGCACTATGGAAGACTATTGGGTGGAGTTTCAAGCCACAATTTTAAACTTGATGGGAATACTTAATGAAATACTCTTTAGCACCTTCGTTATTGGGTTAAAGAATGAGGTTAAAGGAGACGTAAGATTAATGAGGCCGGTTAGACGGTTAGATTTAAAGGAATTAGAGCAAATAGTAGAAGACAAGAATATATTGTTGAAGCAAAACAGGTTTGGAGGAAGCCGATGTATTGAGAAACAAAGTTGGACTACATCAATGAGCAATAAAAGCGAGCCAAAGAATCTTACAACACAAACAATAAATAAAAGCAATGAGGTGAAAAGGAGGGAGTTAATCGACTGTAAAATGAGAATAAGAAGAGAAAATGGTCTGTGTTTTAGATGTAATAAAAAATATACTGTGGGTCATCAATGTAAGAAAAAAATGCTTCAAGTGTTTATGTTACAAGATGAAGAAGAGTCACTTCCGTGTAATGCACCAGAGAGAAATTTGACTTCAGTTGAAACAGATGAATAGCACGATCACATGGAATTGTCTTTGAATTGGGTGGTTGGATTAACTACTCCACATTCAATGAAGCTGTGGGAAAGTATCTGGCAAAGAAAGGTAATAGTTCTAATTGATTGCAGAGCTTCTCATAACTTCATTGACAATAAGGTCGTAGATGAGCTATAATTGGCAGTAAATTCCATAGCAGGATATAGTATACAACTCGGAAATGGTGAATTCATTCATGGAGACAGAATTTGTAGGAATATGTTCCTAAAATGACGAGAATTGGATATTTAAGAGAACTTTTTACCTATAGATTTGGGTAATTCAAAAATAATTTTGGGTAAGCAATTGTTAAAATCATTGGGTGATATGACACTGAATTGGAAGTTGTTAATAATGAAGTGTAGATTGGGAGAGAAAATGGTGAGCATTAAAAGGGACCCGAGTCTTTGCCAGACCAAAATTTCTATAAAGGCAATGATGAAAGCTGTTTAAAAAGAAAAACAAGGAATATTTGTAGAAATAGTTAATTGTGACAAATCGACAGTGAAGGAGAATGAAGCTCAGTGTGAAGAAATTATGAAATTGTTATAATTGTTTGAGCATGTGTTTGCTTTATCCAATGGACTTCCTCTTGTTAGAGAGTGTGATGCCGCCATAATTCTGAAAGAAAGGGTGCCTCCTATTAATATTCAACCATAGAGATACCCAATAGTGCAAAAAGATGAGATAGAAAAATTGATTAAGGAAATGTTAGATGCTGAAATTATTCAACCAAGTTGCAATACGTTTTCTAGTCTCATTATTCTGGTTAAGAAAAGGACAATAGTTGAAGATTTTGCATTGATTATAGAGCTTTGAATAGAGAAGCTATCAAAGATCGTTTTCCGATTACAGTTATAGATGAATTGGTGGACGGGCTGCATGGTGCAATAGTTTTTACTAAGCAGGGCCTCAAGTTTGGGTTATCACCAAATTCGTGTACACCAGGAGGATGTGCCTAAAACAACTTTTAGAACTCACGAAGACCGCTATGAGTTCTTAGTAATGCTCTTTGGGCTTACTAATGCACCTTCAACATTTCAATCATAGATGAATAAAGTATTCCATCAATTTATCAGGAAATTTATTTTGGTATTTTTTGATGAGATTTTAGTATATAGCCGTTCTTTGGAGGATCACCGTGAGCACCTTCGAGTAGCTTGACAAACATTATCGGATCACCATTTATATGCTAATAAACGGAAATGTACTGTTATTGCTTTTGAACTAGATTATTTGTGATACATTATTTTCACCAAATAAGTGGCAGCCGACCCAAATAAGATTTCAGCTATTTTGGAGTGGCAATCTCCAAAATCTATTTGACAACTACGAGGATTTCTTGGTTTAACAGATTATTATCGAAAGTTTGTGTCGAGCTATAGAGATATTGCATTACCTTTAACAGAACAATTGAAAAGATCAGTTTTGTTGGTCGAAAGAAGCTAAGTTGGCTTTCAACAAGTTGAAACATATTATGACTTCGTTGCTTGTTTTGGCACTTCCAAATTTTACAGAAACGTTTATTGTGGAAACAAATGCATCGGGCACGGGTATAGGAGCAGTGCTATGCAATGTCAAAGACCAATTGCCTATTTTATCAAACAATTGTCGAGACAAATGCAATTGAAATTTGTGTATGAGTGAGAATTAATGGCCATAGTTATGGTTGTACAGAAATGGAGACCTTATTTGTTGGGCAACCATTTTATTGTTTGAACATATCAGAGGAGCTTAAAATTCTTGTTAGAACAACGACTAGTGGTTGTGGAACATCAAAAGTTGTTAACTAAATTTTTGGGGTATGATTTTGAAATCTAATACAAACCGAGACGTGAAAACAAAGCAACAAATGTTTTGTAATGGAAGGATTTGTTATGCTAAGGAGTGATTAATTCACACAAATTGAAATTAAAAACTGATGCCGATCCTATATTATATGCCATTAAATAGGAATTGATCAATGGCTAATTGTTTTATAAGAACAAGAAAGTAATTTCAAAGCAATCAAGGTTTCTCTCACAAATTTTGATGTTATTCCACTCGAGTCCGGTAGGTGGACATGCAGGTATTACAAAGACATATCGCAAATTGTCGACTGAACTGATTTGGATAGGAATGCAATAGGATATTAAGCATTTTGTCAATAATTGTGAAGTTTGCCAAAAAAATAAATATAAAGCTTTGTCTTGTGCTGGTTTATTTTACCCTTTACCTATTCCTCATGATGTATGGGGATATCTCTTTGGATTTTATTGAACGACTACCCAAGTCCGATGGGATGAATACAATTTTTATAGTTGTTGATAGGTTGAGTAAGAATGACCACTTCATTGGGTTACAATATCCTTACACTCCCCAAAGAGTAGCAACATCATTTTTTAATATTGTTTTTCGATTGCATGGTATGCCAAAATTGATTGTCTCGGATAGAGACAAGATTTTTGTCCGCCACTTTTGGAAGAAGTTGTTTCGTTTGCATGGAACAACTTTAAAATTTAGCTCAGTCTACCATCTCCAATCTGAGGTAGTTACTCGAACAATAGAAGCATTTTTGTGTTGTTTTACAGGCAAAAAACCAATGACATGGTTCAAGTGGCTTCCATGGGCAAAATTTTGATACAACTCTTCATATCATTCTGCAATTCAAACATCACTTTTTAAGGCTGCTTATAAATGAGATCCACCTCTGACTCTACGATTTGACAAATCCTCACAAACGACCATTTCTGCTTTAGATAATTGCAAGACATGGATGCTATTCTCGGTTTATTAAAGACACATTTGGCTAAAGCTCAAGCTTCGATGACAATGTGGGCAAGCAAAAAGCGACGTCATGTGGAATTTGTAGAAGGTGATTTCGTATACCTTAAACTACAACCTTATAGACAAAAATATGTGATTAAACCATTACATCTTAAGTTATCTTCTCGTTATTGGTCCATTTAAGATTTTGGAAAGGATTGGAAAGGTGGCTTTCAAATTGTGTCTTCCAAAATGAGCTAGAGTGCATCCAGTTTTCCATGTGTCATTCTTGCGAGAGATTAAAGGAGATGTTTCTTTTGTTATTCCTTTACCAATGATTTTCTCATGAAAGATGGGTGGTAGATTGAACCAGAATCATTGTTAGATGTTCAAAGACTGTGTGGGCATAATCACAATTTATTGGTTTTGATTAAATGGAAGTATATACGGCCATTTGAAGCAACTTGAGAGGATTTTGAACAGAACAAATTTGCAGGCAGTTTCCAACTTTCTACCTCGAGGAAAATGGTTGTTTTTGGGCGAAAAGTAATGATAAATCTATTGTAAGATTTACATATGCTAGAAAAAAGAAAGAGAATGTGGGGGAAGATAACTAACTCGTAGTAACTATCTTAGTAGTTACAGAAGGAAATATATGTGGGAAACAAGGTAGGAATAAAGGATCAAGAAGTTTGTAGAAGAGTTGTCTAGTCTCTCGAATTTCTGGTGCAAAGTTATATTATAATTCTCTTGAATAATATAGACATAATCCTCTGTCTTTACTTAATTTTAGATAGAATCAAATAAATTCTTTCACACAGTCAATTAAAAAACAAGCCAGAATGATACGTTTAACGCCAGATAATGTCACATAAGACGACATATTCTCATCGCATTCTTACTTGGTTGTAATTTCTAGTTCAGCCCATCTTGCCCAAAAAAACTAACAGATTGTCATTTCTAATAAAAGCTTATAAACTAAACGTAACTTCCATATATTGTCATTAAGAGTAGTGCTCAAAAGAAAAGGCTTTGTTTCCACATATTTACATTCAAGTTCATGTATAGAATCTACAATGCAAAATACAAAATATCAGACAAATAAGAAAAGGAGAAGCTTTCATGGAAAAAAAATTAATTTACAGAGACTGGACTGGAGAATTAAGTCACTTTTTTATTTGAGATACTCATGGGAGAAAGAATGAAATCTGATATTTTAGGTGCAAGCAGAGATATCAATGATATATGATACTTACAGCTACTCACAGGACAGTTGAAGGCAACGTATCCATTAAGATGACGTGATCACGGTCTGGAGGCTCAATGTTCTCTGACGTTGACTTGGAGAATAGTCCTGAAAGAAAACCGAGAGGGGAGTTTGATTTTGCTCCTAATGAGCCATTCGCGTTAGCACTGGTCTCATTGCCATGGTTTCTTAGGCGAGCCCCACAAGGGCAGTTGATGAGCTTCCCAAAGCAAGGCTTATGGAACACTACTTCACAGGATTTGCACTTCTCAACCTCATCTTCCTGTTCGAAATTGGGAAAAAAAAATTGTAGTATTATAGTGAGCAATTGTGTTTTAACATAATGAGCATACTCTTGTAATTTGGTCTATGTCAAGTTGACTAGGCAAAGTTCATTTTCTACTCTCAACATTATCAACTGCTGACTTTCATGACTACGAGGCATAACAATCTGAAATCATTGCAATAAACAGGCCCCCATGCACCGAGAAGAAAAAGTTTTTTTTAATGCATCTAATGAAGGTGATAAGGCCAATGGTATCAAATACTGGGATGAACCCCGGATGCAGTCAGAATATTTTTATTATCTAATTCTAGGATTGCAACTTTGTCCCGAATACTTCCTTTTGAAAACGAAAGTTAAGCCAACAAAAAGTATCCAATATGCTACCTGAAATGGAAAAATGAGAGCTGATGGGTCACTACAAGCTTGTCTAGCACCACATGGGATGCCCACATCACAGCATATAAGACACTGCTCCATAATATGCTCCAGGATTTTCCTCGAGACAGTTTCCACCATTACAGGCAAGGCTGTCATAAGAGTTGGCAAACATCAAGCACGTAGAAAAAGTATAATTATTAGTTAATGGAAATATGACCAAATAGTTTCCAAATAAACTAGCTTCAGCATGTCGTTGAATACCTGCAAATGCTCCTTTGGAAAGATCAATAAGATCTCTAAGGGCAAAAAAATCATTGCTCTCAATAAGATATCTTCGATTTCCAAGTCCTGAGTTAATGGAATTACGAAATGGGCATCGAACAAATGGAAGCATACTTCTTATTTTTTTCCTGATGCCCATTACATAAAGGAGAGCGGGGACCTTAGAGAAGAGGAAGGGATTCACGGCACTCACGCAAAGCATGGGCTGCAAATATAAATTCATCAAGGCTATCAAACAATGGCCCGAACAATTGAGTTAAAATATTTTCTAAACTAATTGGCTTGAATAACTTGTTAACACTATCCCTCGGAACTCAATTTAGGGAAACAAACATTAAATTGGATATTTTTGCCCCACAAACATAGCCTACGTTGCTGCATAAAAAATGAGTCCCAGTGTCATCGATATTTTGTTTTTGCCATGCAGATGACAATATTGTAGAAAAAAGGACTGAAAGCAGCCAACAACAAAATTTTCTTTAGTAGTTACTATGCCCAATTCCTACAATTAGTGAAAACGAATGCACTAGCCTTGAAACTGCTGCACTAATCATAAATTTTGAATTCAACACATAATAAAAACTACAATGACAACATCGTGAGCTTACCTGTTCATGTATAGAATCCAAGTATGATTTAGCCAACTGGGAAATTGGATATCGGTAGAAGTCCCAATGATGCAAAACTCTTGCCGGTATGACTGCAACATCGTTTGTATGGCATGAAGAACAAAAGAGCTGACCAGTATATTCACAAAGCCGCGGTTTTCCCCATCCAAATTTCTGCACAAAGCCTTGCATTGATGTTTTTCCATCATCAAAAAATTTGCAGCAACCAGCACAAACATAATGTTGTGCTTCTAGCATCTGTTTGATAGATTTATATGGCTGAATTTCAACAATAAGTGAAACTGTCTTCCCCAAAATGGGAAAACTCTGATTGTCTTCTCTTCTTTCAATAAGAGATGAGCCGGAGGATGATTCTTCCGGAGATAAAAACCAAATCAACGCATTTGGGAGAGTGGAATACAACTTTGAATGAAGAACAGAACGAAGACACTCTTGAATAATGGCACTTCTCTCAGCAATAACATCAGGAGTTGCATTACCAAATATCTTAATGGATTCCCTTTCAACAGAGAGCCAGGGAGAAGGTAGGGTCCACCCATGGTCAGCAAAGTATGATTTCAACCGAGAGTAAAGAGAATAGAAGTCACGATAACGTTGTTCAACCTCCCATTGATCTGTGCCACTCCATACTCTTATTCTATATACTGTGTATTCCTTCACCCCAACCAGCCTTTCACTAAATGAGACATCCCCCCTTTTTTGTCTAGCACCTACCACCTCTATTTCATCGATCTTTGATGCTGATGGAATAAGCAAGTACGTGTCGTTGATAGATGAGGTTGAAGTCGTTAATCCACCATCTCTCAAAGGTAAAGACATCTGTTGTTGAAATATCTTACCGCCATAGGAGAATCTAGACCCAGGGGACTCAGTGGAGTCAAGTAATATTTCTTCCATTTCATTAACAACGTCATCATAAAGTTCATTTTGCCCCAGATTTTGTGTCTGCGACATTTGTATCATAAAGAAAATAAAAACAGTTCAGTATTAAATGCACCATAAGAGACCTATATAATGAAAATTCCACAAAGAAAAAAATTACGCAGAGCCACTAGTAAGATGTGAACCCCCAAATTGTAGAGAGATTATACATATTTATATTGATGCATATTAAAAGTCGTGAAAAATCTTGGAAGTTTGATCCTAAAGTTTGCCACAGGAAAAGAGGAACTTCTAATAATCAAGACTATGCAAAATTAACAGACTCAAACCATTACAGGCATTAGAGAACGTCAATTGCTAACCATACAAATCTAGGGTGCGTGGTGCTTCAAAAGAAAAATACATTTACGCCATCAAATTGACCCTTGAGAACAACATAAAAAGAAACCAGAATCAAAAAGCAAAAATATTAACTTATGTTCCTCATGAAATTTTAGATTCCCGTGTAGCTTCGAACTTGTGCATGTAATGCACTCATGAGTCGTCTTACTTATGACAACATTATTGACAAGTTGTGCTGATAATACAATGTTAACAACTGAAGTAGGAGATCATTCAAATGATGGAGAACACTGGGATACCAATAAAGTAAAACTGACACTGACCTCAATAGATGGAATATGGTCTTCAGACAAATTAGGAGAAATCTTCTCAAATTTACTCTCAACGGTTGATTGTTGTGGGTTACATTCATGATCTTCAAGGCATTTATCCCCAAGAGATTCAACAGAACTGGAAAACTTATTATTGATGACAATATCAGAAAGAGGATCCACATTGACTTTCACATTCGCAGGTCCTTGATTTCCTGAAACTTGATGGTCATTGTCAACATTATTGAGCTCTCTACCACCATTTTTGCACGGTAAATGCATCTCTCTCGCGTTTTCCCCTTTATTTGTTTGTTCAATGCTTGGCGAACCGATCACAGCTACATAAGAGGACTTCAAATTTTCGTGCTTATTGTGCACTGTGTCTGAGGCCAAAGAAGGTAGAGTATTTCCCTCAGTTTCTGAAACTTGATGGTCATTGTCAACATTAATGATCTCTCTACCATCATTTTTCCTCGTTAAATGCATCTCTCTCACATTTTCCCCTTTATTTGTTTGTTTAATGCTTGAAGAACCAATAACAGCTACATAAGAGGACTTCAAATTTTCTTGCTTCTCGTGCACCATATCTGAGGTCAAAGAATGTAAAGTATTTCCCCCAGTTTCACAGATAAAATCATTCCAATCATCTGTACCAAACGCCACAGATGTGTTGATAAGAAGTGGATTTTCATCCCCTAATTTTGTTTCTGACTGGTAATGCATATACTTTGGAGAAAAAACGTCATCCTTACGCTCATCATCAGAAAAACAGTTGTATAACGACCCTTCACCCCTAGAATGAGCATACATGGATGAGGTATCGTCTTCATCTTCTCTATCTTTGTCCCTTTCTTGGTACTGCAAATGTGATTGTAAATTTAGTCCATTGAAATCACTACTGGTAATTGTACTAACCTTGCACGGCCCAGCACCTTCAATCATTTCCTCAAATTCCGAATTTCCATCCCCAACCCCCTCTAAACTGTTTATCTCACAAATCTCATTTCCATTTCCAGTTCCATTGCCAACAACCCCGGAGACACTACTTGGTCTTCCTTCCACAAAACCATCTCTCCTACTGTCACAAGCATCCCCTTTATCTGAATCATCATCAAACACTAAATCTCCAACTAAACCCGTATCATTTTCAACCTTCCAAGACAAGATTTCACCAAGTCCACCATGATTTACTTCATCTAATTCTAACATACTAAGCTCCCCCTTATCATATAATTCCATCCCGCTGGATCCATATTTCACTCTGGAATTACCACCAACGATTCCTTTGTGTAATTCATTATCTCCATTGCTTAAAAACTTCTCATTGGACCCATTTTTACCACTGCCTTCCAGGGTGAAGTTATCCAAGCCACTATCGTCGAAGTACCCTAAGTTCTTTAAAGAACCATATTCTGTATCATGGAAATCATTGAACACGGTGATTGTGCTACACATACTCGGTGTACCCATAGCAGAGTTTGCGCTACAATAACGCTCAAACTCTGATTCCCCGCACGAAGAGTACCGAGACGATGCAGGTGATGCAGGGTCAACTCCGTCTGTTTTCTCGTCTCGCCACTGCTCGGATGAACTGAACGGATCAATAACAAAGGCAACTTCAGAGACAGCCTTAGGAGTCTCCTCTCCATTAATCATCGGAAATCATAGAAAGTGACCTCAAAATCAGTGCATCACCAATGAAAATGGAACGAATGACGTTTTATTGGACAAAATTTCGAACGAATCGCACCTTCGGTTTCATAAACAAGATGACAATCAGAATTGAGCATAAAATCTGAGATTCAAACGAGAATTTCCTCAAATTGAAGAAATCAAACCTGAGAGATTTGAGTGCAATGACCGATTGGTAAAGGAGGGAACGGAAGTTGAGCTCTGGCGCTGATATTTTGAAGAAGTTTAGCTACCCCCATTTTTTGATTTTTTAGCACGATTTAATTGACTTGTATATTTGTGATATTATTCTCTAAAATCAACAACCATTTTGTCATTCTAACACTAATGTGGATTTGAACATTACTCCCCATAGAATTAGTTGACTATTTTTGTTCAATCCCACCATTATAGTTTATGCTTCAAAATCACACCATCCAAATTCCAATTAGGTTTTAAATAACTTTACTCGATGTCTTACGATCGACAATCCTGGTCGCTAAATTTGCAGCATGAGATCGAAACTAATAAACTAAATATATATATATATATATGGGATACCAACTGTGTCAGTAGTCGATCTAACTGAGTTAACTATCTCGTAAACAAAAATTTAGCCGAATGTCAAAATTTTAATTATTTTTTAACTTTTCTGAACTGTAATTCCAAAACCTTAAACTTTATCGACCTATTTGCAAAAATTGATTAATAAACGACAATTAGGGTTAGACAATTGTCGGAGATTTGATCGGTTTGTCAATTTCTTTGAATCTTAAACCTTGTCGTTCTAATTAAATGAACTACTCAATAAACGATAATTTGGGTTCTGTGCCGGGTTTGGCCCATCGGTAGTCCAAAGTAGTAGTTGTTTGACCAAGCTAGAGCCAAGCCCAAAAAGAATGGATTGTTTTTGAAGGCCCAAATAGACCACCAAACGACCATCTCAACGACCTTTTTATCCAAACTCCCGCGACTGAAACGGATGATGCTCAAGCAAAAGGGTGTTGAAAGTCGAGAAAATCACTGGGGGATTGTGATGAATCATGTAAGCGCCTAGGAATTTCAATGACTTCATTTGGTTTGTGAAGCTCCGGAGGATGTGCTTTACGACTCTCATGGCGATTCCTTGGAATTGAGTAAGGATAAAGTTCAAGATAAGCTAGAGCGGGCTATGGCTTTAAGCCCCGACTCTTCTCTCTCTCCTCTGAAATGGAAGTTTTCTCAAGTGTTCGGCGAACGAGCTTCATCAGAAGAAGTTCAAGATGGTCAGGGATTCATCTTCTCCGTTCTCCGTTCTCCGCTCGCTGTTTAATTACTTGCAATTGTCATTAACCAGTGTAATTTTGTCAACTGCTACCGTTTTGCTTAGCTGTAATGATAAGGATTTTTTTTTTTTCTTACATATCTTCATAGAGATTAAGGATGTTCTCCATTACGTCCTTGCGATTTGATTCTAAATGAATTTTATATGCTTGTTCAAATTTCTTTTTTTCATAATTCACTCTCAATTCAAGTATTGGCCTTTATTGTAGTTGATATCATTTCCGCTATTGGATTCGATAAGACTGGCGATTACCTAGCTGTTGGAGATCGGGGTGGTCGTGTTGTAATATTTGAAAGGAAGGTTGGGAAAGATGTAAGAATTAACTATCATTTGATCATTTAAAGCAACCTTAGTTTTAAATGAGAATATTTCCAACTGAGTTCATCTACGAACATTTTCCATAGGCTGGCAGCTGTATTGCTTGTTAGGCATCTATTGTTGGATAAATTGGGTTTGTGATTTTTTTTTCACCTTGATTATTGCTTCTTAGACTTCAAATCAGTATCATATTCAGAATAAGTTGGATCGGTTGAATCATACCTCCAAGTTTCATCCCGAATATCAGTACAAGACTGAATTTCAAAGTCACGAGCCTGAGGTATGTACTGTAATTATTTTATATTTGTTGGGTCTAGAATTATTTTATAATTGTTTTAGTATAATGAGACATTTGTGCATCATTCATTAACCATAATTATATCGTGTTTTGTAGTTTGATTACTTGAAGAGTTTGGAAATTGAAGAGAAAATTAATAAAGTAAGATGGTGTGCGACACCCAATGGAGCTCTTTTTATCCTCTCGACAAATGATAAGACAATTAAGCTGTGGAAGGTATGGACATAACTAACTCATAATTTTTATGTAAGGATTTACTATGTAAATGAATGGAGGATTAATTCTTATCAGAAATTGGATGTTTTTTAGTTGCCTAGGTTACACTAACTAATCAGCAATTATATGCATATTAGTTTGTGGAGTTCTGATAACCATCATTGTATTGCAAATGAGTGTAACTTCTTGAGTGTTGTGATTAAGTTACTTTTGTGGATATAAAAGATGGCTGTGCCTGTCTTTCTACATTGCTTTACTGCCATCGACTATCTATTTTCAGCGACTTTGTTTCTTCTTTTGTTCATTTGAGTCTAGATTAAAGAACAAAAGGTGAGAAAAGTAGAGGAGGTGAACCCAATCCCTCTTGTGCATTCAGAGAATACACTTTTGGCTGAAAGGAGTTTCATAAGCAGAGAAGGAAAGCCTTCTCTTTCTAATGGCTATTATCTGGAACAAGCTGAGAAAGATGTGATCACTAAGCCGCCGTCACAAGATCTGCAGGCTATTGTGGTAATTGGACCACTGTACTGCACTGTTTTTTAATGTGGTTTTGCTTAGAACATGGCTTATGATAGATATTAAGTTAAAAACTAAAATGCGGATGAAAATTTTCATATTTGACCATTCCTGAAGGTTGATGGCTTTGAGAATGCATCTTGTGCAAGATGTCGAAAGGTGTATGCTCATGCTCATGAGTTTAATATTAACTCCATTTCAAATAATAGGTAAGTATGTTTGGTATCTGATTTTTCTTTGCCTCACATTTTCTATTTATCATTCATGTAGTCATGGAGTTATAAAAATATGGTTGAAAATATAATATAGTTCTGTGATATTATTTCTTAACTGTAGAAGTAGAATTTATGAATTCAAAGATGATATACTTTAGCAATTTGTCTACAGTGATGGGGAGACATTTATTTCTGCAGACGACTTGAGAATAAACTTGTGGAATTTGGAGATTAGCCAACAGTGTTTCAATATCATAGATATGAAGCCACAGAGCATGGAGGATCTCACTGGTCAGCATTCTGTAACTTGTCCAAGCTCTCTATTTTACTCATCTATTAAATTTTTACAAGTTGTCTCCTGATTTGCCATTGCACTACCATTGAGTATTTTATGTGCTGATTAAACTGGCAAGTGATACTGACAAATATTAATTTTTTTTTTGGTTTCATTTTTTTAACTCTCTTTTGAGATACCACATTGATCTCCAATCTGATGAAACCAATTGCTAATTCATGTCATTCAGCATATTACTATCAAACTATCATTTAGTTCTATTAGATTTCAAAACCTACTGGAATAGTATTTGATATACTAATCGACAAATTAGATTTTGAGGGATCATAGTTATATAAAAGGGAATCCCTCATTTATCGCCATAAATGAAAACTTTCTGTCAAACCTTGTTAACTAAAACTGTGAAATTCATGGGTGTGTACACGGCAACTGCATGTCCTGGCAGAATGATACACCCCATATGTACTCTGGCAGTATTGTATGTGTTCTTTCCTTTATTTATCAACATATGATATCATTTATCCTCTTTATCATTTGGTTTGTCTTCCTTTTACATCTTGCAGCGTTTCAATTTTTATGCTATATTTATTAACTTTATGCAACTGTTTGTTAAATTTATCTAGAGGTCATAACATCAGCTGAATTTCATCCAATGCAATGTAATCTGCTTGCATACAGTAGCTCAAGAGGTTTCATTCGTCTGGTAGACATGCGGCAGTCAGCGTTATGTGATCACAGTGCAGTTCTGTGAGTTTTGGCTTAATCTTTTTATGCACACAAGTTAAATAGTTTTCATTTTTATCAAATAATTTCCATGGCAATTATAGTATATGCTTCTTGGTAATGCATGATGATGTTTTGATGTTTGTGTTGAGGGGATCGTCCAGATTTCAAGACAGAGAATCTGCCAGAGTCACATCATTTTTCACAGAGATTATAGCATCCATATCTGATATAAAGTTTACAAATGATGGCCGGTACATCCTAAGTCGGGATTACATGAACCTAAAGGTACTTTTTAACAATTAGATTAGTCCTTCATTTCAAAACTTGAATCTTCTATTGAAATATTGCTTATTAGGAACTATAAAATTTTAAAGGTTGAAAATTTGAGATAATTAAATTGTGAAAATAATTTTTTTAAGTAAATTGATATGTACACCATATAATTTTGTAACGAAATTATAAAATAGCGAGACATTTGAGAGGTCTGCTACTACTAGCTCTTCTAAGTGATTTTCCCAAATATATATAATGTCTCTTATATTACATTTGCTTTCTTATATAAAGACACCCATAAAATACTAAAAGATTTAGACATAAATGTCTACTAAAAGACACTTTAGGAATACTAAAAGACAATATTAATAAACTACTAAAAGACATCAATTTAATTTTTTTTTTTGTTCTTCCTTGCATAAGTAATCTTTATAGGTGGTGACGTATCAATACTCCGTCGTCCAAAATGCACCTTGTCCTCAAGGTGCATGATCTTAAATTATGCCTCCCACCACAGCCTTGGTCGTTCAACAAAATAGACAAAAATAAAGTGGAAGTCATTATCTTTCCGTTGTTCAGATCGGAGATGAAAACTCCTTCCTCCACATTCTTCCTCCACCTTAGAGTGGTGCTGACCTCCTCTCATCAAGCCGCCCATCGTCAAATCATCGGGATTTGTTGCTGCCAACCCTGACCCGCCGATCTTCACGTGCAACCCTTCACCATCTTTCTCCGTCATTTTTTCTTCGCCAACAATTGATGTCGGCCAAACATGATAGAGTTCCAACGCTGCCATTTTTTCCGACGGGCTCAAAACTTCTTCTTATTTGGATTCAACCTCTTTGCTCACTTCCACTTCAACTTCGTGTTCCTCAGCCTTTTGCTCACCCAGACTGATTGCACAATGGATTTCTCTTCCCTGTTGGGTCACAGTGAAAAGAGTATGTTACTTCAAGATTGCAGGCACCTCCACCTTTAACGACTTCATTTCGTGAGAAATTTCATCACGGAAAGAACTCATCTCCAATCGAATCTCTTCACATAGTTGACCCAATTCATAATCTCCATGATATTTTTGCTCCGATACCATTGATATGTACCCCATATAATTTTGTAATGAAATTACAAAATAGTGAGACGTTCGAGAGGTTTGCTAACTCTCCTAAGTGATTTTCCCAAATATATATGATGCCTCTGCTATTACATTTGCTTTCTTATATAAAGACACTCATAGAATAGTAAAACATTTAAACATAAATGTTTAGGAATACTAAAAGACATTTTAGAAATATTAAAAGACCCTCTAGGAATACTAAAAAACAATGCTAATAAAATACTAAAAGACATCAATCTAATTCTTCTTTATATTCTTTCTTGCATAAGTAATCTTTAGAGGTGGTAACATATCATAAATTTAACTGTTTTTTAGAGATAGTCGTCTTTGATATGCATTTCATATGAATTGCACTTCAAGTCTTTAATAATGGTAAAGATGCATTTGCGATATTCAGGTTTCCCTGTGCGCTAATTTGCTACTATCCTATAGTAGCTCAGTGAGAGATGAAGTCTCTATAGCTTGGAATGTCCCATCTCTTGATGATAAGTGACTTTGTGTTTTGGTACACTAGCATGTGGGCTAAAGCAGCCAGTTCTTTTTTTGTTAATTTTAAGGGACTTTATCAAGCAAGATTGTAGACGTAAGGTAGTTGAAAAGGGTTAATGAGTGGCTCTGATACAGGCATGCTGAGTGAATGAGTTGGGCTTTGTAAAAAAATCTATTTAGGGGCAAGGGCCTATGATAGTTGTTAGCCCTTATCCATTTGGTAAAGATTATTTGTCATTAAAATCTACAAAGAGAATGTAAGTGTACAGATGCCTGTAGCTGTTTTTATGATAATATTGACACCCTTCATTTTGTTGTAGCTATGGGATATGCGAATGGATTCTTCACCAGTTACCATATTCAAAGTTCACGAGCACTTGCTCCCTAGGGTAAGTACATATATCCACAATTTATAATCTCTTAGATGGAACTCATTGAGCATGAGAGATGTCTAATCTGGTACCAGCAATGGAAAATCAAAATTATTCCCATTTTTCTTTTTATCATAAATCTGTACTCTTTCTTAGAAGCACATATTTCATTACTTTAATTTGATGATGGCGGTACCTTATTTTTCAAATTTATGCAGGTTGGTTCCTATATTTTTGTTGTTTTTGAAGAATTAAAAATGAAGAAAAGAGAAATGTGTGTAGATATTTTGAAGGAGTCAATCTGAAGAATAATGGTTTGATGAATAATAGTTTAATTGTGTCGTGTCAGAGTCTCTCAATAATTACAATGTCAGTTATATATAATACAGTACCCTTCATATGCTCTGCTGGACCACTGCTGAACAGAAACATCGCCATAACTCCTCTTTCTTATTTATTTTGTGGGACATGTTTTCAATCAGTAGAACTTAGATTCGTGTAGTTTATGCTTGGTCAACTAAAAGCATAACAGTGGTTGTTCTCTATGTAACATGTTCTTTGGCTAACAATTTGGCTTGTTTTCATCAGTTATGCGAGCTGTATGACAATGACTCAATATTTGACAAATTTGAGTGCTGTGTCAGCGCAAATGAGTATCATTTTGCTACTGGAACTTACAGGTTTTGACCATTGACTGAGTCTGCAGTTTCTTACCAAATTATGTGAAGTATTAGAACTTAATTTCTGCATTTTGATCTCAGTAATCTTTTGCGTACTTACTCCTATGGCTTCGGAAACGAGGACGGAATCACTATTGAAGCTACCAAACACCCAAATAGGTCGATTTCTATCTTTTGACTCAGTATTTCATGCACCAGCTACTAAGAGAGAGTGATGACCAAATGCTTGCTTATGCATGGACATAGTTCTTGGTGTTCCAAGATCGATATAGAGTTCTCTTCTTTTCAAGCCAAACAATGCGGAGGATCATTTGCTATAAGTATCTAGGAAAGAAGAAATAAGCCACCATGTCCATGTTTAGAAACTAATAATTTCCCTATATATTTTTCTTACTAAATGGTCTTCCTAAATGCCCTTATTTTGTGATCCCGTCACAAATGTTACCAATAACTGTATCTTTAAAATACTTGGGCTGTTAAGTTAAGATCAAATAATTATGTTCAGAAACTAATAAATTCTCTGCATATTTTTCTTATTAGATGATCTTATTAAAAGCCCTTATCTTCTTTACCAATAACTAAATCTCTAAAAAAACTTGAGCTGTTAAAGTTAAGATAAATAATTATTTGAGTTATTTCTTAACATTTCGCATTACGTGCATATGACATTTTAAAGGTCCGCATTACTGGAAATATTTATTTTTAAAAAAATTGAGTTGAAGCGCTATATAAAAGATTTAAACTCATGATCTAAAACCATCTCAAATTACCGTGATTCCAAAACTGAAGATGATAGACCGAGTCTAATTTGATTATTGAAGTTATTCTTGATTACCTCCCTATTGCAATGGCATTATTCCCTCCATAAATTACACGAGGGCAGCACTAGGGATCATGAATAGATATAGTACAGATTCATGTAGCTAGAGACCAAATGACTGCATAATACTTAGTTTGGATCTTCTCTTTTCTAACAGGAAGCCACTTCTCCATTCCCCCCCAAGAACTAGGAGATCTTCCTTAAGCAACCTGACGCGTGGATTTTTCCGGCTAAATCAAAGTAGCCCCCTTCCCATCCTTTCTATCTCATGCATTAAAAGCTTGTCATTTCGTTTCTTGTTTGAGAAAAATTTTCTTTGCCTTTCCAAATTGCAGGCCATGAAAATTCAATTTCGAGTAGTAAAGATTTTGGTTGTGATTTAAGCTCGAAGCTGCTACATATGGCCTGGCATCCGACAGTGAACTTAATTGCTTGTGGTGCAGGGAGTAGTTTGTTCCTATATTATGCTTAGTCTTTTCTTTTGTACAGTTGTTCTCTAGAATTCTCGTTCACCCCTCATTCGTAGTGCCTAATCTGCCCCAATAATAATCCAATTATAGCGTCTTGGTTTGACTCCATTTTTTGGACATGGTGCTGCATGGCAATGATTATGTCAGTGAATGATAGGCTTCAAAGTTGGTTTGTTTATGTCGTACTTGTCGCAAAATTATTAGTTTTTAGCTCGTGTTAACTTGGGTGTGAGCCTTTTTAGTATCTCCTTACTGACTCTATGGATTTTTCGCTTGATTTATTCTTGGTACTCGTCGTAAAATTACTAGTTTTTAGCTTGTGTCAACTTCGGTGTAGTTCCCCCTTACTCACTCATGGATTTTTCGCTTGATTTATTCGATGTAGTAAAATTACTAGATTTTAGCTTGTGTTAACTTGGGGTGAGCCTTTTTAGTTCCTTCTTACTCACTGGATGGATATTTCGCTTGATTTATTCGTTGTACTCGTCATAAATTACTAGTTTTTTGCTTGCGTTAACTTGGGTGTGAGCCTCTTTTTATTCTTCCTTACTCTCTTGACGGATTTTCACTATATTTATTTGTTGTGCTGTCGTATGTTAGAGTTGTTAAATGGGCAGACTAGTTAAAATTACTAGTTTTTAGTTTGTGTTAACTTGGGTGTGAGCCTTTTTCGTTCTTCCTTGCTCTCTTGCGGATTTTCACTATATTTATTTGTTGTATCATCGTATGTTAGAGTTGTTTCAGCCCGTCCGCTCAATCCGTTACAGTGCAGAGCCAAGCTTGACCCGAGCCGAACATTTGGGCTTGCAAGCTTGCCTAGAACTAGGCTAGACGAGCCAGCTTGTCAGCCAATTTGGGGCTCGGGTGAGCCTCCCCGTTCATAATTAGTTCCTTCTTACTCACTTTATGGATTTTTTGCTTGATTTATTCGTTGTATTCGTCGTAAAATTACTGGTTCTTAGCTTGTGTGAGTCTTTTTAGTTCTTTCTTACTCTGTCGACGGATTTTCAAATTTATTTGTTGTGCCGTGGTATGTTAAAGTTTGACGAATACAATAGTGTCTTTTTTTTAAACCTTAATGAAGACCTCAATAATTCTACAAATTGGATCATTAATTGATTATTCAAATTGCTTAAAGAATTATAACCATGCTTTGCAACGTTTGTCGTCTCAACTACGGTGCTTTGTTGTTGAAAAAATGTTTGTTGTAAACGATCTCTTCGTCGCGATGTGGAAAACTGTCTGTTTTTATTGCAGATTGTCTCGTTGTAGAAGGCAAACATAATCATCATCAAGTGCAAATGAGAAAAACTCATCATGTTTGTCAAAAACGTTAATAATCTGACTTATTACCTTAACTGTGTCGTCCAAAAAACTCATCGCAAGTCATCTCATATTCTACATCACCATAAGCCATAAGTCTTTACCGGACGTATTAATCGTCGAGTTCAAAGGTGTGAAATAGATTAAAATTGCATTTTAGGATTTTGATTTCATGTACCAATACTCGAATCACACGAATCGACAATGGTCGGTTGGGTCTTTTTTGGGCCGAACATTGGCAGCCGTCGATTGTCATAACAAATTGGAGATGATTGCTTGTTATTTTCTGACTGTGGGTGTGGGCAACAACTCGTTGTTTAACGACTTCAAGTATTTGTCCATATTACACCAGCGGATGCCTCAGTGTTTTAAAATTGTAGCATATCTTCTCTTCAGAAAAACTAAAAAATATGACAAAGCCAAAACAGAGTGTGTGATATATTATAATAGCCAAAACATCTTCCATAGAGATATCAATGACACTAAAGAACACACTATCTGCAAAGAATATAGGAATCAATTTGACCTCTTCTAATACAAAAGGAAAAACACGCCTTACAAGCACGAGGAAAGACCGAGGGCTCTGGTACTCGCTGTTCCTTTGGATTTTACATTGACAAAAAGCTTCGGCCGGTGAATTCTTCAGTATCGATTTGGCTTTGCAAAGGATTTTCGGAGAGAAACTGGGATTTCAGGGCTACGTGCTCGTACAAGAGTTTCCATAGCTTTAAGCCGTCAGAATCTAAATCAGATTAGCCCTCTTCAACAACCTGATTGTTCTACAATAAAATGGCCAGATAGATTCAACATAATCCAGGTACTTTTCCAAAAGCCAATCTCCCAGTACTTCGAGTTTTCTTCTTGATACATCTTTGTAGTCGAGATTCTTGATGTTCATTTATCAGTTGCCAGAATCGAGCACGTTCCTCTTCTTTCAGTTTGCCATTTACGCTATAGCTGTGAACTACCAGGCAGTAAGTGTGCAGATTCTTAATTACGTTTGAGGTCTGCTTAAAGCTGAAGATGTAGAGAGCACATAACCAGCGAAACATTTTGATGTAGTGCGCCATGATGAAAGGCCCCATTATCCACTAAGGAGTCAGTTCCCTTGAAACTTCAGCATCGTAAAACGCATTAACTGACAAGTACAAAGGAGGGCTGCAAATTAACCAAGTAGAAGCAATAAATGTAATTAAAAGTCAACTAGTCAAGCACACAGTCTGGCAAAACAAATGAGAAAACAACAGATTGATTCCTTTAAGGTAAACACGTCCTTCATACTGATGCCCCAACCATCTAATAGTCATACAACTGACAAGCAAGAATATAGAGAAATCCATGAGATAGGTACTTACAATATCATTACAGGTATCTTTATCAAGGCATTGAGGCCCAGAAAGCGACACCAAACCAACTTTAGAATATCATCTCTTCTGTTATTTGGCGCCCCATGCTGAATATTTGGCACCTCCTGCTTCCAGGGGATCTCTTCCAAGATTCCATCTACTTCCTGGCTTGTTGGTTGTGTGCATAACAAAGTCAACCATTTCTTGAATAATCCAGCAGGAAAAGTAGCCGTGTCATCATTTGTGTCAGAGGTATAGTAAATTGGAATTTCATCTGCTAAGGAGTTTCTGTTAAAGAATTGTCTCCATCTTTAAACTTAAGAGAATTTTCCTGAACCTTTGATCCATTTGATCTGCTTCCTGATGCATTGCTTCTACTGTTGCCTTTGAATGCAGATATTCTTAGAAGTTTAAATTTTGATAGGTGGACCCAAGGAGCCCCTACACCGTGAAAACAAACTCTGTACTTATTCAACCAAAATACCAATAACAAGGTTGAAAATCATAAAAAAAAATTTATAATAGATTATCGTTCAAAATCAGGCACTAAGTTTAAGGGTCAACAGTTCTAAATAGAATGGGCCAACTACCATGGGAAATAAGCCAGTCTAATTTTTATCAGTATCAAGTACTAGGATAACGCTGGAGTGGCCTGATTGACTGAACGGGTAAGGTACCTCATTGACAAGTCTAGAAATAATGTCGTCTATTTTTACATTCCAACATAGCCAATTTGAACACAAGAAAACACAAAAATGGAAGTGCAAGTATGATTTTGAAAGTAGAAAGAATAAAAACATAGTTCATCTTACTATCAAAGAACTAAAACATGAAGTATAATGCTTAGGGTAAATGCCGCAAAATGATTCTCTTGATACAGATATTGTCCCCCAGAATAAAATAATGAAAACTAAGCATAAAAAAGACATTTCTAAAGAAGCAGAACAAACAAAAGATTTCCATATCACACTACCAGCCCTCACCTCGAACTAATATTTTTCTTTAGTAACCTAGAAACATCTGCCCTCCCAACCATTCGTAAGGTTGTAAAATGCTTTGGAGTAATTCCTTGGCTCCATAATGAATGCCTTGGAGAAATTACATAAGATTTCTAGAAATACAATGATCAGAATCTTATCAGTACAAATATGATTAAAAGGAAACATAGAATTAGAGTAACTTCAAGCAATAGAAAACATTATTGTACCAAGAGACTGAAACCATATTTCACAACATTTTTCATAATAATATGCCACATTATGCGACCAGGCTCTGAAGGACAACATTCCCGTAAGTATTAATGAATTGAAAAGTCAACACAGATAATACAGAAGATTCTGATTTTCTAAGTGCTTAAGTCCTGCAATCTTCTATTCTCAACCAAAATCAAAAGATTTTATAAAAATCAAGTGTTTATTGATCATTCACTAGCACATTAAACAGTATAATATCAAATCGGGAAACAAGAGTTGTTAACTTCTCCAAGGACTCATAAGCACAATCAAACACTTGAATAGTGTGAAATCATCCTCAATTGTTTAAACGTACAACTGAAAAAAAAATCCTATTTTCATGTATCAGACACAGGCAATTAAACAAAATGTAATTCACAAAGCAAGTTAATCATGTATTCTTAATTGACGAGTTTTTCCCATGGGAAATGAACAGCACACGTACCATTGTATCCTCACGATCTATTCTTTTCATGGAATTCCTCAAGCGCTCACATTTGTTCAGTTATGAAACTCAGATTAAACAGCACACGTAGGTTAATAATTTTCATGATTACTTACATTTCTCTAAAAACTAAACAAGATTTCTATACCTCCATTTGATGAGTGACCAAGGCCATTATCTCCACCTACCTACGCCGAATCATACAATCAACGAGACCTGACTCGACCAAAAAATTATCAAAAATAAGAAAAAAAATCCAGCAAAATTTGGTAACATTGCGTTAATCATCAGCATTGGAGAGTCACACACTTGTTTTATTCTCTCAATAAAAGAAAAGAAAACAAAAGAACTCCAACATTCTATTTTTTCATTAATTTTCACTTCTAGCAAGCAGAAAAGGCCACATTATCCATAAAAAACAAACGAAAAAGATGAATCAAGAACCAGAAATAAATAACAAATTACAGAAAAAAGGGGAGAGCACAAAACAAGCAAGTTAACACCGACCTTCGAAGTAGAAATCATGAGCCTCCTCAAATTAGAGGAAGAGCAGAGAGCGGGTAAAGTCGAGAACGAGAAACTCTTCAACTTTATCCCCAACGCCAATTTCAGAGACGATGAAAAATACCGAGTGGTTTGAGGAGGAGAGAGGCGGTTTAACATTATTTATTTAATTATTTAAAAAAAGGCTTTTGGGCCTGTTTGACGGGCCGAACCGGCCATTTACTACCTACAACCCGACACATAAATAATTGCTAATTAATAAATGTATTTTTAAAATTTCAAAATGTTAAACGTTCTCTTTTACAAAAATAATGTAGTCATGAGCCACGGTGGTAGTCTCAAGTAAATTGTTGTCAAAGGTTTCCTCGAATGGAGCTTCATGTGCATGACCCACCCATCCAACCGAGACGAAAGCTTCAATTTTATTGATTCAAAAAGACCATAATGAAAAAAATGTTACTTAATGAATACAAGTGACTCTAAGGATAATAGATTGATTTGTCCATTGACAAGAAGGTTTAGTACTTCGATGTTGGCTCTTCACATCTTGAAATTGTTGTATGTTCCAAATGTAGGGTTGTCTACAACCATCAAGGTGGTACATGATTTTGCACTAGAGACCGGTCGGTCAATCCATATCGGTTGAGGGTGTTAGGGCATTGAGAGAACCAAGGACGGGACACTTCCAATGTACTAGTGATCATGCCCACCATCATAAGTCGGGTAATCAAGTGAAGCGCATTCTTGAGGGTTCATTCAAGATTAGAGTAAAAGTAAAACATATATGTATCATTAATTACCACAGCATAAGAATTATAATGCAAGGAAGCTTTTACTATAAACTTTAGTGATCACAATTGGAACCACATGTGAAAAGTTACAATTTTTCACAACATATGAATTGGGATACATTTATATTTTAGTCTATATGTCATTCATTCATTCATTACCAAGATCAAATAATTATTCTACCAATAAATGAACAATACTTTACTGTGCAAATAAATCTATACCTAAAATGCTTATAAACTGATGAAATTACTGACTTTTAAGCCAAAAACCATCGTCACAACGATAAATCAAGAATTTGGGGTTAAAAACAACAAAATAAAAGACGAACAACGTTAGAGACAACCCACTTATGATGAAATTTCCGGCCCATAACATCTTTTACAAACAACAGATTATAGAGAGCAGTTCCCAAGGCCTACTTGAGCCAAAATAACAATTTTATATAAAACCCATATTCCATCCATAGCCAAGTCTCCCCATTCTTCACGTTCATAGGCTCCTCAACACACGAATCTCAACATATTTTCTAAGAAAGCAGCCTACATTAAATGTGGGAAAACAAGAAAAGAAAGCTTCTCACATTTCATATGCAAAGCCAAAAGGAACAAGTGTCTCTAACAACGAATTTCAGACTGAAAATTATCATGTTCATATCGCATGCGTCCAAATTAGAAATTTACGGGACTTCCAGGCTTCTTCTTTCACCTGCCTAATTTAGCAATCAATTAGAATTCAAAAATGTAAACCAAAAGGAGAAATGTAAACAAGACTGCTTTATATACCTGATAACGTGGACAGATCCGTCTGATGAATGAGGTGGTTCTAATCAAACAAATAACTCTTCTTAGGAATTCTAAAATCCAGCGCTAATCATAACTAGCATCTACCCCAGTATGAACCTGTCTCGAGGTGCCTCCACCTTGTCTTGAGTTATTTCGTGCCCTCTCCCTGTACCTGGAACCAGTATTATCTTTAGGCCAATCAGAATAGTTCGATTTGTTAATGTTGTGCGGCCCAACAGGCTGATATTCGTATTGAAAGTTGTTCTTTGGTCTTTCCCTGTATACAGATGGATTATGTTGCTTATTATCATGCCCTGCAGAGTTTAAATCCCGGAGAGTGTCTGCTCCCCTTCCAAGTCGACTGCTGTGACTTTCCCCTTTGTGAAATACTGAAGATGAATCGACAGGGCTTGGGTTTGGGGTATGAGGTCGTCCCCTATTTGTAGATATTTTCTTTTCGGTCTTGGCCTCTTGATGATGAGGTCCATTCAAGATGCCTTTTTCGGAAATGCATTGAACCTTCTGAAATGAGCAACTGTCATCAACAGGCTCCTTTTCTATGTTTTGAATATTTGACCGATTTCCTTGACGATTATTAGGTGGATGTGCTTGAGATTTCGGTTGCCAATGAGGAACTGCCCGTTCCCCAAAGCCTCGACTTTCTCTTGCAGAAGTATTAAAGTCTCTTTGGCCAACCTCGTTTGCCAAAGATTGAGTATAGTTTTTCTCATCTTCCACGCTGTTTAATTTATTTTGATCTAAATCAAAATTTTTCCTAAAACCCCGCTGACCCTTATTCTGGTGCTGCTTTCCTCTGCCAGTATTTCCTTGATCTCTGGTGATGCTAGAGGTGACAGGTGCAAATGAGTCAGGGCCTGGGATATTCCATCCATCAGGAGGATTCCACTCATCACTGTAACTTTCATATGCCTTCTGTGATTGCAGACCCTCCACGGGCTTTGGAGCTGAACAATCTTGCAGACCTTGCCCATTCGTCAATTCAGCATAACCCCTTTGCTGCCACAATCGGTGTGATTTAATCTGCTTATAATGCCTGCCATCCCCAATCCTAGACTCTGAGGCAGATCCCACAATCCCAGTAGTAGAGCCAGTAGATCTAACGTTTTCAGAAGAATTAGTATTTGCCCTATTCTCATCTAATGTTGTCTGATTTGTGGAACAAACCTCAGGTTGTTGAATGCTACCTTGCTGAGCCATTTCTTTTGCTACAGGCTTAGGGACGTATCTCTCCATTTCAGCTCGCTTATTTTTTGAATTATTCTGCATTTGATCTGCCTTTGGGAATGAAGAACTACCCTGAACTTCAGTTTTCTGATTAGCTTCATCTGTGACGTCAGGTTTGTTGAGAGGTCGCACAGGTGCCCAGATAACAGCATCGTTACTGTGGAATCTCTCGCTTGACCTACCTTGAAGGCTTCTTGGTGACCTATGAGAATGCTGAGACTTACCCTGCCCAATTCCTTTCCCTTGGGAGTCTTCAATGGGTAAGGCGAGTTGATCAGAAGAATGATTTGCATCTCCAGATATTGTCAATGACTGAACTGACGTGGAAACTGTCTGATACTCAGAAATCAGCTTGCCGCTGGTATTTGCATGTTTTGTTTCTTTTGAAAGTGATGATGGTATAGCAGATAGAGAACCATCCTCTACTTTGTTCTTGCTTTTGCCACTCCTGTAATTTTTTTTCCTTGGATTTGTGGACGACTCAACCACAGACTTCACATCTACAGGAAGGCTTGGCTCCCCAAGTGATGCCTCGATGTCAGCAGCCTGGGTCGGAATATTTTGTGCCTTATGTACATCTGTGATCAACATTTTCATTGAACTCTTTTCTGACTGAATACTCGGCTTATGTCTGTAGCCCATGCGCTTGTGCTGCAAGGTATTATCATCACGAACCTGGGTAACAGTATCATTGTGAGCAGCGTTGGAAACATTGACATCTTGCTTCAACGATACATAGTGACTATGTTCGACAAGTTCCTCACAGCCACCCTTTACTGTTTCAGTACATAAAATAGCTCTCTCCATATCATTACTGGTGCCCAGCTCAATCTTATGAGTAATAGTACTAGGATTAGAAACAACTGCACTGTATTTCCCAGATATATTACCAGTCAATCTTATAGCACCAAAAGTTATGGATTCCTCTTGTTTATCCTTGATGGCATCACTAGGAGAATTGTCAACACCCTGAGTCGGCTCTGCCTCAGACTCAGCTTGTGTCCGCCTGTTCAACTCTTCTAGTTTTGCCCAAGCCTTTGCCTTCTGCTTCCTTGTTCGCTCCTCCTCTTCCTCCAGCAGTTGTTTGGTGCGTTGCTTTGCTAGCTCCCTCATTTTAGCACGCTGATAAGACGATCATATTGTTTTAACTTCAGATGCACCACAAATAAAAGCCATAAAAAATTAAACACATACCTGAACATGACTGTCATTTGAATCAAATACAGGTTGGACAGATTCTCCTTCATGCCTCTCCAGAGGAAATGAGACAGCCTCATCAACAGCACCCAAGTGCTCCACATGATCATTAGAAGCTTCAGGATGGGTTGCCACTACCATTCCTGGAGAGTCAATTGGAGATCTTTTCCGCAGTCCATCATCGTCCTGATTATATTTGTTTTTTTCACGAATACTACCTCTATTTTGCACTTCATAAGTAGATCTCCTGAAAACACAAACATCTCAGATTAGATATAAACCACAATAAAACAGTTGTTTCAATGGGTGCAAAACTCAAACAAACCTGGAGATGGAAATTATTCCTCTGTCATTGCCCTTCTCCGTGGAAGATGAACTTATTTCATTGGGGACAGGGTTTATGACTCCGTCAACACGATGTCTCTCAGAATAAACAGGACCACAATCTTCATTTGTAGAATGGGTAGTTTTAACACTTTTACCTCGAAATCCATTACCTTCCTCCTGCTTATTGGAAATGGATGTGCCATCATTTCTTCCATCAGAAGCCCGAGCTTTAGCATTTAGTCCCTCTATCTTTTGAATCAAACTAGAATCCTTTGGGGCAGCTGACAGAAACTGTGGAACTTGTGGGAAACCAATGGCTTCGTGATCCAATTTCTTAAGTGAAAAATCACCAATAGCCTCTAAGTTTCCCACATTTTCATGAGACGTGGGTTTGATTGGGTGAGAAGAACCAGTTCCTTGGCAATCAGAAGTGTGGAGAGAAGCTTCTTCAGCCAATGGTCTTCTCCTTGAATCTGGCTTTCCATCCTTCCCATGATCTGATTCCCAATTCTCCTGGGACTCAATTCTTGGTTTGCCAACCATCTCAGTGTGTGAGTGTAAATATATTCTTGGTTGATCAACCACAGTAGGAAGAAGCTGATTGATTGAAGAACTCCCCTCATTCTGCTCTACAATTTTGTCATCCCAACAGTCATGCTGATTTGGAAGAACCTTGAATGGTCTTTCAGTATCACCTGAATGACCATGATCTCCTGTTTCTGAAACCAACGCTATGCCAGTAGAACCATATCCACTCAATCTACCCTGGGAATTAGAATCGGGAGCATTTTGGCTCGGATACCTATTATAAACAGAGGGGCCACCTACCATTCCTGGAAAAGGAGCATCCCGCTCATTCATATAGCCCATTGGAGGGCCATAATAACCCTCGAATGGAACTGGACCAGGGTAAAAGCCAGGTCTAATTGGCATCGCTCGACAGACGAAAGCATCAGGAATAGGATGTCGGTAAACATCTCCAGTTTGTGGATGTTGTCCTCTTGGTCCAACTCCAGGGGGACGAACTGGTTGATGGTTGGAAAGAGGACTAGCTGAAATATGTGGATGATAATATGGAAACGGCTCCATTGGAAAGCTACCAGGTGGTGCTGGGGTTCCATAAGGAGGACCTCCTAGTGATGGACCCCTATACCGTACTCCACCTTGAGGATTATTTGCTGGGATGCAATTCCAAGAGTCATAAGGTGGAGAAATCATATTAGCACCAGCATAAGGTTGGGAATGTCCCGGCCAGTTCTCTGTACCATATCTAGCTCCATCTTCACCATATGGAGGGTTATCTCTTCTCCATGAATTCACAGTTGCACTCTTTACATTTTCATTTTGAGAAACATCATCTGAAATCAAAAAGAATAAGAATCACAAACATATTCCACAAAACAAGGTAAAGTCTACTTATACAGTAATCTGTATGGCATAACATTACATTATTGTGATACAAAAAGAAAACAGTACACAGACCAGTTTCAGAAGTCCCAGCCCTTTCTTTGATGAGAGCTACTCCACCAAAGGATGAGTCAGGACGATTAGTGGACTCGTGATCTGTCATCAAATGGTGATAATCAACTTGTCAGACAATTTTTAAATTTTGAATGCTAGTGATTTTACAGCTTATGCATATAACAAGATAACAGTCATGATGATAAAGAACAATAAACCTCAGCAACAAATCCTTTGTTATGAGGGGGGATGGATTTCAAGTTCCCACACTCTGTTCTATTATAGTTAACCAATGACTCTGATGACTAGCTCCAACATAGAATTTCATGCTCACGATTTAACCCAAAAACAGCCATTTACAATCCTTTGTATAGCTTAATGGATGAAGAATATCAAATCCAAGAAAAAACACAAGACAACAAACCATATTTAACAGGCAATATGAACTACTAGATCCAGGGCTCTTCAAATGATTATCAATTCCCGTCAAACATAATCAGAGAAGAAAAGGATAATCTATTGAACAATAAAAAATGCATGACATTCTTATAAATGTCAAAGAATTAAAACCATAGAATGGACCTCCAAGAGCTTTTCTCCAAAATTATAGAAAACAAATTACGCATAAAAATCAAAATCCAATTGTAATCCCCAAAAACATAATTTATCAGAAGGCAGAGAGAGAAGAAATGAAAGCATCTACAAGAAATATGTAAAGGAATATGCTTGCTAAACTGAAAAATCAAACAAACCATTAACTCAACCAGTTAGGACATGCACAAAATACGTTAAGCAAACCTTGAAAGTTGAATGTGACACATCTAAGTACATAAAGAGAGTTCAAAATATCAAGCATTGATTTTCAGCTGTAGATAAACACTAGAAAGTTCAATGTGACACGTCTAAGTACAGGAAAGAGAATTCAAAAATCGACCATTGATTTCAGCTGTACAGAAACACATAACCTAGTGATTCGGCATTCTTCCCACTGTTGCCTTTCTCTGAACCAAGCATTGGAAAATCTCCAGATGTCAAAGCAAAACCTTCATCCTTATGGTGCACCACACCCTGCACGCAGATCAATCAATGTAGACTTTTATAAAACTTCAGTGTCCCTACTACCAAATTGTTACAAGCTTAGGCTTTGTCCACCAGACAACATAATCAATTTCAATAAAATATAGCAATAACCTATGCAATAAATACAAATTCGAACACTCTAGTCTAGTTCGATACCATAAAAGGTAAAGTATGGTGAAAACATATTTGAAAGTGGCATCATAAAAAAGGAAGGAGAAAGACAACTTTACTATACTTAAAAAAATAAATACAAATTCTCTCCTAGATAATAGAATAAAAAGGCAACTAATAAATAAACATAGAGCTTATAAGCAGATTATCAAACCAGCTTTTCCGCAGTTGCAGCGGAACTCCATGCTACTGGATTGTCAGACGAAGCCTCCGCAAAGCGCGACAAGTGAGAACTGCTAGGTCTTTTTTCAGAACTGCCAGGTCGTAATGACACAAGTGATGTTTGATTTGATGTTACTGCACCAGAAGCTGATGATGGCCGAGAATTCGGTCCCCATGGAGTGGCAGGTGACTCAAGAGCCCGATCACTACCAGCTGTCGATGGTCTAGTGCCACTTCCACCAGATGATGGCCGGCCATTACGATGGCTTGGGGAACTAGTACCACCATCGGTGTGTGGGGATTGAGATAAGGAGCCCCAAGGATTTGATGTTGAAGAGGATGCCTTACTGCCCCAGCTGAGGGTACCCCTGATGGAGTAGAAAATGTATTAATTATTAAATCCTCTAAAGAAGAAAATTATTAACCAAGATTCATATGGATCTGAAATCAAATCATACAAGCATATGCAAAGAGATTAGATAACTGACAGATATATTACTCACTTGGGTACAATTTCCACATTTGGGTCCAGCCCATGGTTCTCTAACCTTGAAACGATATAGAAAATTACAAATTAAGAAAAAGGAACAAAATAAAATAAAACAACCGCCTTGATGTATTGAGCTTGACTGAGAAGTAACTAGCACAAAAATAATAAAAATAACAATGATGTTAACTGAGGACAAAAAAGAAGTACCTTTGACTGGGTAAATTTATAGGCTTTGGTACAGAAACTTTCCCCAAAACAGTCATACCACTTCTTCTGGCAGAAGAAGCCCATCTACAACAGTCACAATGATAAATAATTACCACCAGACAATTTGCAAGAAAAATATTCCTCAAACTGAACATTTTGAACAAAAGTCATTCACAGTGTTCCTCCTCTGATATTTGTCTTCATGATCTAAGACAAGAAGCACAGAGCTTCCAAACAGTGCTTAAAAGATCTACATCACAGTGTCTCTCCATTTCCAATGGTTGCTCTCAATAAGATTGAGAATAATATATCACCAAGTTTACTTTCTATCGCTTAATTTATTTTCTGCTTAATTATTAAAGTCTTTACTGCCTATATTTGTGGCAATGAAGTTTAGTAGATCAGACAACATTTTACATTACAATTCTCCAACCAACAAAAAATCAAGGAAATTACATTCTCCCGGTAACACTAAGGTTCTATAAATAAATCACTACATTAATTGCGAATGAAAGAGAAAGTATCTTTGCTTCAAAATTTCTCAAACCTATCACCAACTAAAGGAAATTGAGAAAGATAATACAGCCTAATTCACAACGCTGACCCTTATACATAATATCAATCCTTTATGATCAAATAAAATAATGCAATACCTTCGTTCTCCAGTTAAAGTACTCGATGTCATAACTTGACACCGGCCTTAATCTCATTCAACCAGATTCGAAAACAATCTGCAAAAGGAGAAAAAAAAATGTTATTGGTCCTAGCGTCAAATATTCATTTCCAAATTTTAATTTTTAACTCAACATCTAAAAAGTTACACCTAAATTTTAACTAATATTCAATTAAAAAATTTCTACATCCCTCAAAACTAATTTAATATTCTTTTCACTAGTTCAACACTAACCCAACCCCACAAAATCCTTTGTTTTCCCATGATATCCAACTTACATCAAAAACATTCAGCTAAGGCAATATATTCCACCGGCATTGACTAGTTGCATTCCAAGTCAGTCCAAAAGAATATGATTCTGCCATGTGCAATTTGATTCAATGGAAGATATCGATTCTAAATGCACTTTGATGTTCAGCTCGGGCTTCTATATCATTTTATCACTTTTGTTTTTTCAAAAGTATACAAAAGCTTAATAACGACTGTTAACAAAGCATCACCAAAATTTTTTACTTACATATACATCTATATGTCATTTAAAAAATACTATTCAACGTTATCCTTCAGGCTCAATGTCCATGTACAGATCACCAGAAACAACTTCCTCTCCTTCAATAAATGCACAAAAAAGTGAAAGAAAAAGGGGGGCAATCTATTAGCGTAGAACATAGGCCAGAAACCGTGTAGCTTAGTTTACTTCTTTACAATGAAAAAGTAACAGTAATTGTTGCACTTCTCATTTTAATTTCTCAACTCAAGAACATAGTGTTTCACAATGCGGAAAAATATTGGGACCTTTTTTTTGGCAAAAAGATACTAAGTATATAATAAAAGAATTTTCTCACGAAACACAGTCATTCATACAAATCTTTCCTATTGATCACTAAATAAACAATTTCCCAGAAATATTCAAACTTAAATTAATGGACATACTCCATGGATCAAAGATCGCATAAAATTACTGATGATAACAAAAAAAGAAGACAAAAAATCAAACTAATCAATACAAAAAAAAAAAAGCAGATTCAAATAAGCCTGACTTTAATGGAAGCAGCAGCAAACAGAAACAACACGAAAATCACAGTTATGGAATTACTTTCATCTCTCTAAATCAATTTGCTTTTGTTCCTCTCGATCATTCTCCCTTTTCTACCGTCGTAACAGTCCCTCGGTGATCGAATAAGCATCATTCACAAAATAAAATTTAACAAAGTCACAGAACATCACTTCCCTCAGAAAAAATACGGTTCACAAACCCTAAGGAGAAAACTAAACCTACAAAGCTGCCGCGGTTAAAGAGAAAATATAGACAGATGAACAGAAAGAAAAAGAAAACCAATACCTCAATCTACGACAGCGATCAAAAACCTGGATTCACAGGAGGAGATCTCAGCGATCGAATGAGATAGCTTCGAGTGAGACGAGCGCAGATCGGGAGAGAGAGAGCCGGAAAGGAATTGCTTTGGCCAAATATAATGAAGAGTAATCACGAGGACTTATTTATAATTTTCAATCTAAATTCTTAAAAAATATATTAAAAAATGCTAAAAATAGATTAATCAAATATTAGACTTATCCCAAACAATTAGAAAGATTAATTAGAGAGATAATATTCACATTATTATAAGGTCATTGAATGACTTTCTTATAATATTATATGATAGTGATATATGATAGTGATATATGATAGTGAGGATTAGTTTGTCCCGTGCTGGCAGGAGGCAGATATTGTAGCACTCGCTCAAATTATTAAGGTCCATGTCGCACTTTGGGACAGGACTGAAAGCATGTTTTGACCTACACCTCGGGCTAATTTTTTGCATATATGCATGCGCTGTCTGGTCGAACGCAAGGAGTTTATCTATCTCTTTCTGAAAGTTCGATGATGTTGTGACCCTTACTGCCTTCCACATGATATCTTTGTATTGTATTCTCGGAAATTGTTTTTTGAAATTGGCATACAAATATCTTAGACAGAATCGATGCTCAGCTACTGGTGCATATTGTTCAATAGCAAGCACCAACCCCTTCTATCGGTCGAAAATCAGTGTCCATCCTCTGCCTATGTCACTGTCTAAGTCCGTCAGCAAGCAACACAAAAGCTAAGTCCAGGAGTCTCTGCATTCTGATTCAACAAGTGCCACAGCAATTGGATAAATTCCATCATTAGCATCAATGCTGACAGCTGTGAGCAATTGGCCTGGGCACGACCCCTTCAAGTGACAGCCATCCAGACAAATAACGAGTCTACCAAACTCCTTCAGACCTCTCTTGCACGCATCCAAACACATGTACATTCTTTTAAATATTTGACTTGGACGGGCCGTCAAATCTGGAAAATCTACCACCAACAACAATGTGCTACCTGGATTGGATCTTCGAATCTCTTCTGCGTAGGACCAAAGTAGCTTATATTGTTCGTCACCATCCCCTTCGTTTAAAGTTTGTGATAAATTTCTTGCCCTTCTGGCAAGACTCGGAGTAATATTAACATTAAATTCCTTCTTACAGTCTCAATTATGGAATCAAGGTCCCACGTGGCTTGACTTTTGAATCTATCCAAATATTGGTATGCCACCCATTTGTAGGAAGCGTGTCGGCTTTCCATTTGTCGTGCACATGTGTGCTCCTCATTATGGCTCTTAATTTGAAAGGTCAGCTCACCTTTCATTTTTGAATCGTGAAGCCGCCAACTGCATCCATCCTTGCACACAGCAGTTACCCATTGTCGTTCGCTTTTAACAAACCTGATCCCGTGCCCATTTTTCAAAGCATAATTAACCACTTCATCTCTAATATCCTTCAACACACTATACTTCTTCCCCAGACAGAGCTCTGAGGACGAACATTCAATTTGAGGATGCATACTCTCTGCCCAATCATCATCCTCTGAGTCACATATCGAACGAAGCTCCGATTCCAGGGATTTCGAGATTGAACGCAATTCCATACCGGCTTCGTGATAGAACCACCGATTCTCATTGGTCTCTACTGCCGAAATAGGATTAGGATCCACCTCCATTCCACAGTCAATGGATTCTTCAACCATGGATGATGAAGAAGCACACCTTGACGACTCCATGTGATGTGCAACACTCTTGTTTGTTCGATTACGTTGAGAGAGTTGGTCAGGGGAAGACAAAATCTCTCTCTCGAATATTTATGGCAATGGACGAACTTTTTTGTGTTCGACTCTGTTAAGGTTTTAGTATGAACTCCGAGACGGACGCCCGTCATCCTAGGACGGACGATCGTCATGGCCTCTACGACGCCGTCTAGAGGCTGGATGCGTACATTTCGGCCAAAATGACGTGGTCTTGAATGGCGGACGTCCGTGGCCTTCCAATGGACGTCCGTCATACTAGGGGAATTCTGTTGTTTTAAGATCGCGTGTGCCCCGCACGTGACCCACTACGCCAGATTCAATCCTGGCCGTTGATCCAGACGAGGGACGTCCCTCGCTCTATTCAACGGCCAAGGATATCTTGTCCGTCTTCGCCTTTGGCAGAGACGCCAGATTCAATCCTGGCTGTTTGATTCAGACGAGGGATATCCCTCGCTCCATCCAACAGCCAGCGAATGTCGTCCGTCCGTCCGTCGCATCTGGACGATTCTAGCTTCATCTCTGCCATTGCCCGCCATCGTTCATCTTCTTCGAACCGCAGGGAAGGACGAAGCTTAACGTCCTTCAACTCCGTTCGACGCTGCTTGTCAGAGTACAAATGGGGGCGTTAACCTCTACGATCCTGGACGGAAATCGTGACGGCGAGGTCGTCGGCGAGATTTTTCTATAGTTCAGGGTTTTAGTTGTTAAAAAATAATCTCCAGGGTTTGACTTGTCATTGATCGCGAACTATAGGGTCTGTAGTGTTATTTTCCCTTTGGAAAATTAACAAAACAACCACTAAACTATTATATCAATGTCAAGTCAACCACTGAATACTTTTTAGGGTAAATAACACTGTAGACCCTATAGTTTGTGGTCAATGACAAGTCAAACCCTGGAGATTATTTTTTAACAACTAAAACCCTGAACTATGAGAAAATGTCACCGGCGACCTCGCAGTCACGATTTTCGTCCAGAGCCGTCGAGGTTAACGCCCCGTTTGTACCCTGTCTAGCTGCGTCGAACGGAGTCGAAGGGCGATGGCAGAGCCGACGGTCGAATAGTCCAGAGCCGACAGAAGTACGACATTCGCTGGCCGTTGGATCGACGAGGATCGTCCCTCGTCTGGATCGATGGCCAGGATTGAATCTGGCGTCCCTGCCAGATGCGATGACGGACAAATATCCTTGGCCGTTGGATCGAGCGAGGGACGTGCCTCTGATCGACGGCCAGGATTTAATCCGCCTGGCGAAGACGGACGTCGATCCTTGTCCGTTGGATCCTCGCCTGGATCGAACGGTCAGTAGTGACTCCAAATTAATCGGGTCACGTGCGGGTCACATGCGATCATAAATCGCCAGAATTCCCCCTTATGACGGACGTCCGTCGTTAAATAACACGTCATTAGCCTCTGGACGACGTCCGTCTTAACATGACGGACGTCCGTATGAAAATGACGGGCGTCCGTCACTCTCGGATTTTATACTAAAACCCTAACAGAGTTGAACACAAAAAGTCCGACCATTGCCATAGATATTCGAGAGAGAGAACTTGTTTCCCCTGACCAACTCCCTCAACGTAAGCGAACGAACAAGAGTGTTGCACATCACCGAACTTTCAGAAAGAGATGAGTAAACTACTTGCGCTCGACCATACGGCGCACGCATATATGCAGAAAATTAACCCGAGGTGTTAGTCAAAACATGCATTCAGTCCTGTCCCAAAGTGCGACATGGGCCTTAATAATTTGAGCGAGTGCTACAATGCCTGCCTCCTGCCAGCACGGGACAAACCAATCCTCACTATGTTCGAGATGATTAGAACGGGCATAATGACTAGGATCGTGAAGAAACATAAGTAGCTGGCTGAATCAACAGATCTTTTGTGTCATAAGACCACAAAGAAGCTTGCCAAACTGAAACATGCGGCTCGGAATTGGTGTCCAACACCTTCAGGATGTAATCGGTTTGAGGTAAGCGATGGTAACGAACGGTACGCAGTCGATCTGGACACGCGTACCTGTAATTGTAACCGATGGGAGCTGACTAGAATCCCATGCGTGCATGTCATCCCTTGCATCAATTTTATGCGGACTTCAGCGAAGGATTATGTGCATGCATGGTACCATCGGGACACATATATGAGGATGTATTCCCATTTTATCCGACCTGTCAATGGCCACCACATGTGGCCTGCAACGAACCAGCCTCCAATTTTGCCACCACCAGTAAAGAGACTCCCGAGTCGGCCTCGAAAACGAAGAGTGCGAGATGCAGACGAGCCCCGTAGCAGCACCGTACTCAGCAGGAGACATATCCCTATGACATGTAGTCGTTGTCATGGTGTAGGCCACAATGTCCGTTCTTGTCAAGGCGGAGGCTCAACAGGTGGCACCGCAAGTGGCAGTGTAAGAGGAGAACGCTCATACGACACCTTCATGGGGTTTAACATTGTTGCCGATACACAGGTGCTTAGATTGTTATGCTTTCTTACGTTGTTCTCACTATGAGCGTTTCATCTGACATGAACTTCCTTTTGTGTTTTGCAGGAGTCCGTCTCCCCACACCCACATCCTTAATCATGGAGCTTCATCTACGTATTTGTTTTGTTCATGTATAATACACTAAAGTTTTTAATACATTGAATTTTATTTGTTCATTTACGTAGTTGTTTGGATAATATTTGTTCATGTATAATACACTGCATGTGATGGACGTCCGTCATGTTAAGACGGACGTCCATCACATTCAGACGGCCGTCCGTCACCTGGAGACGGACGTCCGACCCCTTCTGACGGACGTCCGTCACATGTAGACAGACAGCACTTGCCCTGTTTTGGGCGCCCCTCGCGCCAACACAAAGCAGATTACAGCCTACAACAAACCACAAAGCAGTATGAAGAAAACCACAAAGCAGACTACAGACTACAACAAATAATTGAATTCAATTTCAATTGAGCCACTTGTTCAACGTTTTTTCTATTCTTTCAACTCTTTCACGTGCTGCACGTCTTGCACCTCTTGCACGTCCTGCGTTTCTTGTATATCTAGAATACGTTACAGGTGGTACCGTTGCAAGTGGCTGAACAGGTGGGGCCTCTGGGAGTGGCTGAACAGGTGAGGCCTCTGGGAGTGGCTGAACTGGGGCCTCTGGTCGTTTTGGTTATGACGGATGTCCGTCATGGTTCGACGGACGCCGTCCAGATGCTGATGATCTGTTATTTAAAGACGAACGTCCGTGGTATTCCCACGGACGTCCGTCATAATGGGGAATTCTGGCGATTTAGGATCGCATGTGACCCGCACGTGACCCAATTAATTTGGAGTCACTACTGACCGTTCGATCCAGGCGAGGATCCAACGGACAAGGATCGACGTCCGTCTTCGCCAGGCGAATTAAATCCTGGCCGTCGATCCGAGGCACGTCCCTCGCTCGATCCAACGGCCAAGGATCTTTGTCTGTCATTGCATCTGGCAGGGACGCCAGATTCAATCCTGGCCGTCGATCCAGACGAGGGACGATCCTCGTCGATCCAACGGCCAGCGAATGTCGTACTTCGGTCGGCTCTGGACGATTCGACCGTCAGCTCTGCCATCGCCCTTCGACTTCGTTCGACGCGGCTAGACAGGGTACAAACGGGGCATTAACCTCGACGGCTCTGGACGGAAATCGTGGCTGCGAGGTCGCCGGCGACATTTTCTCATAGTTCAGGGTTTTAGTTGTTAAAAAATAATCTTCAGGGTTTGACTTGTCGTTGATCGCAAACTATAGGGTCTACAGTGTTATTTACCCTACTTTTTATTAACAACTTAAATAGTGAACTATAGAAAATGGAGGACGCATATATTACCATTACTTGTTAAAAGAAACACTATCGCAAAGACGATGCTGAAACATACCCTATGCAATTCTAATTCTATTTCAATTTTATGCTAAAATCACAATAATTAAAGCAATTTTTATGTGAAGACGATGTTGGAAAACTCTGGCATGGTCTTTTCGTCGTTAAAAACAATTTTTACGTTTTCAGTTTTCTGAAAATGTTGTCGAACGTCGGAATGACTCATCTCTCCTCTCGATTTCACTCGTCCATTTCTTATCATCATCTTATCTTTCCTCTTCTTGGTTCGTCGTCGTTGTATGGTGCTCATCATCAATGTCTCACTTTTTGCAAAGGAAAATAATCTTTTTGCTGCACAAAATAATTTTTCCTCTGCGACAAGTAATCTTTCCGCTGTAAAACGTTGTATTTCCAGTAATCTTTCCACAAATGAAACATTATCGTTCCGTAGTTGAAAGTAATCTTTTCACCTAAGGAAATTAATCTTTTAAATATGTTTAGTGGAAAGACAATGTTATGCAACAGAACGACAACGTTTTTAATGAAAAATGTAACAGTAATATTTGCTCTATTTATTTTTCATAGTTCAATATTTAAGTTGTTTGCAAAAATTATTCAACGATTAACTTATTATTGATTACATAGTACAATTAATCACATAGTCCAATGTTGATTTTGTTAAGTACCCTTTATTTTTTAACACATTTTGGGACTACTGTTAGATTTGTTCATGGTCCAAATAACACATGATGAATTGCTAAAAACGATTTAGGGTATCAGAAAGGTTAATCCCCTAAATTCAAGGTTTAACTTGCAATTTCCCCAATAGTATAATATCAAGCTTGACGTAGTTGGGTCATCCCAGGGTCTTGGTTAAGCAAATCATACGATTTACGGCTCAACCACTCCAGAGAGAACCGATAGGTTCTTTTAAGGGTTATATCTTTAGTATGCAGCCACTCTAGTGGAGTCGCAGCCATTTACTTCTACCCAAACTTCATTTACTCTGCCAATAATCTTGAATGGAGAATTGTACTGCGCAATAGAGTAAGCATATGGACTTTGAGAAGAAGTTGAATTTGCAAATGGGGACCTGCTCAAGCTAATGGCGAGTTTCTCTGCCTCTTTCACGATGTTTTCATCTTTTGCAAATCCAGAAAACTTTCTCACAGCCACGCACCAACTACCGGGGGTAAAGGGTTTCAAATTCAGTTCAGCAAGGGGAACTGGCGGGGCGGTTTGAAATTTTACGGGCAAGTAGAGCTGAATGAAGTAGGCTGCTGAGTAAAGAGGACCCGCATCACGGACGATGCTCGATAAGATCGGAGTTGTCATGGCAATTCGAGAGAAATTTAGGTTAGCACCTTGGATGTACTGAAATAACCTGCAAGCTCCAAAAAGATTACAGTCAAATGTGCAGATCTAGAATGATAGTGTAAGTTGCTGCTTACGTAAATAATATAAATATTGCATGATTATACAATTTTCTAAACAAAATCATTGTCTTCCAGTATTCTTTCATTCAAGAATTTTTACTCTCTTTTTGAAATAAACCTCAACTTTCATCTCTAAATTTACAAAAAATGTCTTATCGGCATCCCCCAAATTTGTTGGAGACTTGTTAATGATGGCTTGAGGATTGTCTGGAATTAGGGAATAAATAGTGGACACAATTTTGTGCACTATAAATGTGTCGAAGTGTGCAAGATGAGTGTCGGTGTATCATAGGCGTCCGACACAACACAGATATGGCAACTAAACTGGAGTGTATTGGTTGCTATCAACCAAACAAAAGAGTTTCCATTCAATTCTAATTATGGACCTCACAAAGACATTCTCCATAGAAGAGGAGATACTTCAATTTTTTGTTGGCCCGTGCGTGTTCCCAATTTTTCCAAACGCCAACCACAAACAAAAAAAGGGATCACAAGGATTGTAATTTCCCGATCAAATCTATTAAACAGATCCTAATTTCTTCTTTCAAAATTCCAAACCAAACTCTCACAAAAGACTTCATGGATCCTTTTCATACACAGACAGTCGGTGCGGCGTAGCCCACCATATTTGGACTTCTTTCAAAACATAGACATTTGAACTGTAAATTGAAAAGGGTTGGGTAAAGAAGTAAGAAGGAAATAAAAGTCACCCCAATCATCATTTCTTTTTTAGAAGTTTTGATCCTCCAATGCCATAACATACATTATCCATTCCTTCAGTTATGATACCATATTTCTTTTTGTTTGTGGTTATAATGCAACGGGAAAATTTTTAGGAAAAATTTCTAGAGTTCCTTTCTTTGCGAAAGTGTCAAATTCTATATCACTAAATGAGCTTATGCTTCTAATTTCTTCAGGATTTTCCCTCGAGCATAATTACTTCATCTTGAAAAGCTTTAGCTCAATCTTGATCTATTTTTTATTCTTAACTCATAGTAATTTATGCTTCCAATAAAACTAATTCACCCTCTACTCGAGAAGAAATAATCAGTCTGCAGATTTCAAAACATGTGAATATTTTTTTTCCGTGTTTTCTCAGAAACCAAACGTCGAAATTATGTCTAAAGCTAACCAAGCAAAGATTAAAAGTACTATCATCATCTATTATCTGAAAGCCAGCGAAAAAATAATCATCGATTGAGAAAATAAAGGATCGGGCGGAAAACCTCGCGATTGAAAAGAGATTTGTACCGGTGGAATCCATTTCTGGTGGCTTTTTCGAAGGAGAGGTCTGGTACGGGAGCAGACATCCAAGACGACTCCCTGTAAAGCCTGATCTCCATGTCTGACTCTGAGTGAACCACAGTGAACTGCGGTGACTCAATTGCTTTGCTCAGAGCCAGATACCATAAAAAGGTGATCATCAAGATGGTCATGGCCGGAGAACTCTTCATAACTCCTCTCTCTCTCTCTCTCTGTGCCTGAGAAGGTTGACACAGACAGAGAGTATGCAATCTAAATGGGTCATACAATGGGCTTTGATGACCCGATTTTGAAAGTCCGGGACCCAAGCCCAACCCAGATTGTGGAATTAACGCGAACAAATGAACTTGAAACTTTTCATATTCTCGGTCGACCACCCCTTAATGTCCGGTCGACCGCAAATCAATCCGAGGCTCAGCTCTCACATTCTGTCACAAATTCAGTCGACTGCAAATCCTCATCCGGTTGGCTGCAAATCTATCCGAGAGCAACAAAATTCAATCTGTTCTGAATTCGATCAACCACTATTCTAGTTATAGTCAATCGCAAGTCTACCCGATAGTACCTCAACTTAATTCTTCACAACTAACCTCTATCTCTATCCTATCCTTAATTCACCCTACACATCAACTAATCCATATCTTTCGACCTTCATTTTTAAACTCTAATTCAACATAATCCTATGAATAGATTTCATGATATTACATATGAAAACACTAATTATAATTACACTTTGTGTCTATTTGATGTGTTTTGCTTGATAGAAAATCAAGAAATATTACAAGATCTATGCAATAAAAGTACTAAATAAGAAAACATTTCCATATGAGCGTTGTTTCATCCCTCTCAATCTGTAGTACTCCAACAATAATATGCAACGTTAAATATTTGTAATGATATTCGTGTGATATAATTTTTTATTAGATTATCTCAAATAATTTTTTTTCTTCAATATATGTCATTTAATACATTAATAAAACTATTTTGTTCATTAAATGACTAACCATTATATTTTGATATTATAATAATAAATAATTTCAATAATTAAAATTTAAAAAAATATAAATTAAGAATATTTATATATGTTTAGCTCTTTAGGCTCGACTCATTTAACTCGTGACTCACAAGCCAGCTCGAGTTGAAATTTTTTTTGGATGGGCTCGTTAGACTCAACTCGTTTAACTCGCTAAACTTGATAAATTGAACTTTTTCGGGCTACAGTTGGCAACAAGTTGAATCTTTCAATTCTTAAGCAAAATTAATAAAAACAAAAAAGAGTATGATGAACTACCATCCTAAAGTAGTTAATTATCAAATTAAATTTCCACCACCAAAGGACCATGCTCGACTTGATGATCTCGTTTTCTCATCCTTGATTCTATCGTATGTATGTTCGCCTAGAGCTAAAAGATTCTCGATAAGTGTCAGTTGATAAAAGTTGGGTGCTTCCACTATTCTAGATGCAGCAAGTAATAGCGGGCCATCTCCTTCAATACAAATTCATAGATCAGGTATTCTACCATTACAATAGTGACAGTAATTTATCAGAACTGAAAGTGTAGTTAAGATACAGTTGAATTGTCAAAAAGCAAGTAATGAACAAAAGTATTAGTGGGTCTACTCATGGTTCATGAATGGAAATGGATAGTCTTTAATACAAGAGATAGAGAGAGAGAGAGAGTTTCTCCTGGGTGACCATCCAGATTGGAATAATACAAGAGAAGAACAGAATAATGAATGGGGTTCTTACCTCTAAAATTTCCTGTAGATTGAACAAGACTAGATATGGCTAAAAGTCTTTAACAGTTTTTCCTTTTGATTTCTGTAAAACCATAAGAAAAGATACATTGAACAGAAAACAATCATTCCTCTGTTCCATCATCACTTTTATTTAGACTGGGCTCTGTTTTCCAAGTCAGGGATTTGAATATATATGGAAAAAAGCTGATTTTAGATGACTCTTCATTTAGTACCTGAAAGAGCAGCGGTGGTTTGAGCTCCTAAAAATAGTTTTCCTGCTCCGGCGATCAAGCTCATCACTGCCTTCCGACGGCATATGGCTGACCATTCTGTCACCATTAGTCTATCCGTCTGCCAAAAAAGGGATGCATTTGGGTGAGATGAATGATGTATATTTTTCAGAGAAGTTGATTTTCTAACCAAATTCCAGCTCGTCTAAGAAAGCCTGGTAACAGCATGTTTTTTATTCAATCCTGAATTTTGTTAGTAAATTGCCTATGAAACTGGCAAGATCTTCAGGATTACAAACTCGATCACCACAAATTCCTGAGATATCCAAAGTCTCCGAACCATCCGTAAGAACCTTCTTCACTCGGAAACTTAAATTCTTTTGGTCGTGTATTGTGCCATAAGTTTCACTCAAACCCTCACAAAGTTTAAGGAACTTGGTCTCTGTCAGAGCTTCTGTTAAGTTGATAAGGACTGCTTGATTTCCTGAAAGACCCATGAAGGATTTCATTTTCAAAGCAATATTCTGTATAGATGCAAGGTTCAGAGCCAAATGCTGGATAATTGGGGATGACCCTCTATCAGCATTTTCATAATTTCTATCTAGAGAACAAACTTGGATCAAATTGGCTAAAGCAATGCGCACCAAGAGGATAAGGGAATCATAGAAGTTCATGCCTGCTCATGAAAAAAAAACAGGAATATATTAGCAGATCTTACAGCATAACACAATCTTCATGAAGTTCCCAATTAAAACACAAACTTCAAAAAAAATTCCATAGCATCCATCATGAAACTCTGTGGAATGCAATCGATGCGGAGCTTTCAGTACAAAATGGAAACTAGAAAATTAGTTTTAGCCCTCATCAAACGAATCCTAAAGAACTTAGAGTTTATAGAGAAAGTAGATTTACAGTCTAACTTTGTGAATTTTAACTAAAAAGGGAATGCATCAACAGTAAATTGGTAAAAATTTTAGTACTTAATATTTATTTGTTTGTTTATCAATTAAAAGTTGACAAATACAAATGACACTAAAAACTTAGTGGATGTCAACCTACTCCATTACTTCTATCAAGATGATCTAGTCAGGCTCATTAGTTTGACTTAGATTATGTTGGTAACTCATTTGATTGCATTGTGCTCATAGCATGGTACCAATTTTTACCCTTTCAAAACATTTAACATACCTGTATTAGCTGCAAGATTGCGTTGGCAAAGACCTTCAAAATCGTCACATATATCCCTAATGTCCTCTATGTACTCCTTTGCTTCGTTGTAGTCCCGTAAAAGCAAATCCAGCTTAGAATAGCAAATTAAGTAAACCAAATGTCAGTTTCATGGGAAAGAATCTTCTTATTTTCTCTGTTATCTTCATCTATTATTTGCTGAATCTAGGCCTTTTCTTTCAAAACTAATCATTTAGATTAAGTCAACAATCCAAAAAATTGATAGTCCGCTTCATTCAAGTTGACTTAGTCTAAACCATTATACTTCAAATAACTCAAATTCATTATAGTATCATGAATCTAAATCATGACGAACAAGATTCTAAGGCTGGACTTACCACCCAACTGAGGTTATAAGCATTAAACCAGTTATGGTTTATTGATATTGTATCTTCCTGAAATAAAAAACTCACATATCTTAGAAGATATGATGATATATATCAACTACACATGAAGGGAACGACAGAAAGTAGAATACCATATTATAAACTTGATGGTACCATCCACTAGGGACAAAGATAATTTCATTTTGTTCTTGAATGCACTCCAGCCAGCTAGCCTGTGTAAGTAACCATAAACAATGGAGATTGAATCCAGGAACAATTTCAACATTTTAGAGCAGATTTTTACCTTTTCAAAACCAGGAAATTTTGTTTTGCTAACATCATCAAAAACATCATATACACAGTTTTTCATGTTCCTGAAAGAAGAGGAAGTTACTCCGATCCACTCTTCCACCCATGAAAATAAACAGCAATGAGGGCAAGGACATGAATTAAGAATACGAATACAATGAAAAATGGATCGAGAAAAAGGTAAAGACCGATCGAGGGTCCAAATGTATATTTCCCAAATGTATATTCTTTATTTATTATTAAAAATCCTCTATAATGAAAAAAATGGCTTTTTACTTGGTTTTGTTAGCCTTTTCTCTTTCTTTCAAACTCGGATGTTCACAATAAGACTCTTTATGAAATAAAAGAGTTTTGCAATAACAGAAGTTTTTTTTTACTTAGTACCCTCATGCCAGAGTAAAAAAAAAGGGTCCCACAATTTATCGAGAAAGCACATAAAACAGAAAACTCCATGCCTGTCAAACACAAGATGACACTGAGATGGAGATAAGAGAACCCATCGTTTCTTCCCACAAACATTTGCTGACCAACTATATGACCTAAAAACATCCGCATGAAGGGGAGTCCAAGAACCTGCATAGAGGATGGAAATTCTGGGTTGGCATTGGAACAAGGATATAAATTAAGGGAGGTTTTTGGGAGATGCTTCTAAAAGTTGTTCTTGTCGAACAGAGAAAAGATGAAAACTTGTCTTTTCAATTATTTCACAATTACTAAAAACACATTTTCATGTTCCAGAAACATAATGTTCACAAGAATAATTTTATTAAAAGAGTTCAAGAAAAGACATTTGGATATGTTGATATCAATAACTTTCTGAGTTTTATGTTTTCAGAAACAGAAAACTAATACATTTAGCACATCTATTTAAACCTTTTGCTCCCATGTAGACAAATCGATAATCCGAGCAACTTATGTCATCATTTTCCAGGTAAGTGTTTGGATCCATGTGCATAGTATAACTATCGAGATAAAGATTGAGCCAGTCATCACAAAAGAAATGAGGAGTTGTGTATGCATCATATGTTGGGTACTCCTGAATCAGATAACAAAGTAGGGAAATGGTGAGCCAATTGATCTGCATGTGCTAAAAACAAACACATGCAGTAAAGATCAGCATAAAAGAGAATGATCACTAATTTTAGGATAATGGATTATTTAACATTAGAACATTGATTAGTGGTAAAGGCTGCAACGCCAAATCAGTGACTAATAACTCATAGGATGCTCGGAGAAGTAAGATCCATTTATAAATGAGTTTAATGAGCATGGATAAAGTCCAAAAACTTACATTAGTACCTTGACAAAATGCCAATCCTTCAAATACAATACAGACTTGCCTATAGTGCCATTAATGGAAGAAGCAACATGGTTGTGGGATGAGTCTTTTGGCCATTGGTCAATAAAATCTGAAACAAACATTTCTACTCTACTCTGATCTGTGAACTCTCTTGAGGCACAATCAGCAACCTACAGTAGGAACTTATCAGTTATGGCAGCTAAAAAGAAGTCAAAGTAGACTAGCTTAAACTGATCGATGATGAAAAAATCAGCCCGAACTAAGTTTATGTTTCAAATGTAGACCGATCAATTGTAAGAGATTCTCCCGGTAACTTATTTTGTTAAATCAAACATTTGATTTTGTTCGACACTCTCTGTGTGAAGATAAAAAATTAGAGAACATGATTGAAAAAGGAGTTTGTTGTTCAAAACATTAGTATGAAGGCATGGTTAGAACTTAATGAGAATGAACAACTTGATTAAGCACCATATTCTTAACACCAACACAATTTGGAGACAGTCTCTTGATTGATGAAATGATGAACTTGATACGAACCCCGTATATTTTAATAAAATATGAAACAGAATTACAAACAACCGCAAATATTCAAGAGCTCTGTTAGCTCTTCCCTTAGACTATTTTTCCAAAAAATTCTCTATTCCCTATTCCCCAAACTACTCTCATCCTTTAAAATAAAATACCTAAACAGAAGACATAGTTAATAAATATCTAGAAATTCTTCAAAACACTTAAACATGTGCACTAGAATAAATGCACTTTATTATAACTCTATCAGAACTAATCACCAAATATTGTAACAATCAAGCATTTGGATGAAACTTTGGACTTGAAATGAACCCCTTCATTTGGGAAGTAAAAATAGACTAACGATTCCAAATCTTACATGAAATCTGGTCCGAAAGCATCAGATTTGAAATCCAATTTTTAATAGTTGATAAATTTACTTTATTATCTTTTCTTTTTATAAAGAAACAAAACCTGCATTCAAGAAAGAGGAGTACAAACAGGGATAACAAGTCTATAAAGTGAAAAATGCAATTGACGATGCATCATTCTTTCCAATTATGGTGAACCGAAAATGAAAGAAAATTTACGCCTTCATTCCGCCACATTTAACAAGGGTGTATTGTTTTTTGTTGTGTAATCTACTCTATTATTCTATTTCATAATCATTTGAAAACAAGTAAAAGCATGTAACAGTAAAATCAACGCAATTAATTCAATTCCATGATATATCCAAACAGAGACCAACTCAAAGAAAAACGAATGCATCTTCCATTAGAAGAACTCAATATTTACAAACTTTTAAAAAAAATAGAAATATTCCCTACTTGAACCCTGGATTTTCCGAAGTGGGCAGAGAGAAATTGAAGATCTGGCTGCCCTTTCTCATCGACCCAGTCCCTGCAAGCCCTCCAATCATCCATTAAACCAGTCAGCACCACAGGCTGATTCATCATCATGTATTTCTTCACAAACTCGTTGTAGCTCAGTTCTTTCCCGTTCACCTTCTCCACATGCCCGCCAATTTGAACGCCCATATTTTTTTTCCTAGTAAATTTGATCTTCTCCCTCCTCCTCCTAGCTCGCACAAAAAGGAACGAGAAAATTGGGCTGCCGCACTTGGGCCTAACTTTTGATTTGTATATTACTATGATATACATACAAGTAGACTTCATCAACTCACGAATAGTGTCTCGTAGTTGAATTCTTTCTTTACTTTTTTTTAACAATTCACAATAAATTTGAAAAAAAAAATCTAACTTTCAGATTTTGATCATCTCAGAATCTGCTCAATTTTTCAATTTTTGTCTTAGTTGATTACTCAACCAAATAAAATCATTCAAAAAACTAATTCAATTCCCTCTAAAATTCTAGTGTGCACGTATAATGTCGTGATTTGGCTAATGGGCTAAATGTTTGAGATTTTTTGATATACGATAGATATATATTATTGCTTAATCAAAGGCCTGCCGACATCAGTGCTGTGTTGTTTTATCTGGTTACCCACTAAGCATTAGGTGAGATTTGAGTGATGAGAATGAATAAGTTAGAGAGAGAAAGTGAATGATATTTGAAGGGCGACACCCTCTAAACTTTGCCATTTAACAACCCTTTTGATCAATCATTTGATCTGGGAACGAATATGAAGTATAAATGATTAAATTAACTTCAACTCTGTGAATTTAAGATTTTGAAATTGTTTGTAAGTTTACGTTCTGTAATCTCAAACTTCTCGTTTTTGTTCTTTTTGATCAGAAGTCCATCTTTCAATCTTCATATCAGATCTCTTTCTGGTCCCCCTAGAGAAGCTGTGCTGAAAGATAATCCAGCACAGCCTTTTTCTTGGATCGCCATCACCATAAACAAAGCTCAATAGATACAGCAGCATATGAGCCAAGACTGTGGTGGACCTCTTGACCTCATTAAAACTCATATTTTCTCCTATACTTGGACCAAAAACACACAACACCTTACGTGAAAAACCTTACAAGATAAACTCAAACTAAATAAAACTGACAAAATGAGCTGCTCAAGTTCCCTTCTCATGTCTCTCTTTGAAACATCAGTTCCACTAGTACAATATTGTTTACTTTGTATCGAAATCTGTACGGTTTTATTCATAAGTTTTACCACAAAATACCTTATATATTACGTTGAGAAGATAAATTTACTTATAAATCATTCATTTTTTTTTTCATTTTTTCAAGCGATCTGGGATGATAAAACCCTTTCAACATGGATTAGACTTTCACAATCATCTTCTTTTGAGTTGTCATATCTTCGTAAGATGAGTTATATCATAATACTTCTGGTGTGACCCAAATTCTATTGAACTGGACCGGTGGACTTACATTATAGATCTTACTTAAAGTTTTGTTTTCTCTATAAATTGATGTAAACTAGAGTCACAAAGCTCACAGTTGTACGTCCATCTTCGTAGTAGATCTTGGTTTCTTTTCTCTAAATAGATTTTGTGACATTATAGGACCAAACGAAGAGGGTTCTCATATATATATTTTTTTGCAAGTGTGCGTTCTGCAAGACGAGACTTTTATTTTGGCGTTGTCCTCTCACGTCAGCCCCAGCCCAGGTATGTTGAGTCTCTGTCAAAAATTAAAGATAGCCTGCTGGTTTCTATGCATCGCCACACAATAGAAAAGGTTTGTATATTTTAAAAAAGGGTTTGCTGTTTGAATCGTCTTTCTTCACACCTACCTTATATCATTTTCCACGTCTGGTCTCAGTCTCTCTCTTTTCAACTCTCTCTCTATAATATCTTTGTCGGAGTGTTCATTGCGTTGTTAGATCAGTCTGGTTTTAGGGTTTTTTTTCATAGCTTTTTACTACTTGGTTTTGAAACTTACTCTATTCATGATTGCTGGATCAACTTACTTTGCGTTTATGAAACTATAGCTTAGATGTTTTTAAATAGATCTGATGTTTATTTACTAAATGTATGAGAAATAATGAGCAGTTTAAACCAAAACAAATCAGTAATAAAGATCTTACGAAGGGAGTGAGGGCCATCATCTTGGTTTTTCTGCTATCACCATAATTTAATGCATGATTTATGTTAGATGCAGACTTTTCGAACCGAATCATAATAAAATTTGAGTCACCAAACTCTAACACAGCCAATAATTTCGATCGAATCCGGCTCAATCTCATCACAATGAATTAGATTTGAGAAGTTGTTAATGAGTATGACCCTTCAAGCAACAGTTGAGCTAATATGTCATGTTTTAGAACATTTGTGCATTTGGGGAGGAAAACTGATGATTACAAATAAGAAAATCATTGGGGGAAAGGCATCTTGTAGAACAGTAAATGCACTCTCCTTCACTAAATGAGGCCAAAAAGAGGGGTCTGGGGATGTAGGTGGGGTGGGTGTAAAGAAGGTCAGACTGTTTTCTTAGGCCTTAAAATCAATTATTGAGAGTGGTTTTTCTCAATTCTCATCATTGCCTACAAATAACTCACAACTGCACCTGACGAGTGACTAGGCCAACACTTGGCTTAAAGAGGGACAAACCTAGAAATAATTAAGATCCATTCATTTTAGTGCAGATAAAGAATCAAACTTCTTAGGATATTCTTAAGAATAATAATGATTAAATAAGCGAATCTTCTTGCTAAGAATACCAGTTTTTGAATTGGTTTTCTAGCCACCCGTATTGTTCTAGGTCAAAATATCTTAAGATCAGGGTAAATTATAAAGTTTTAACCTAGAATATGAAGATATATAATCTCCTATTACTTGATTGTGATTGGGTTGAGTGGTTTATAAATATAATTTTAGCTTCAACTAGTACAAGACATCTTCTAGTTGAATTCAAGAATAAAATCGTTTTAGCTTAGATTCGAAACGGATATGTAACGTCTCCCGTTGCTCTCAGTATAGTATTATCTGTTTTGAGCTGAATCCCGCTCAATTTTTTTCATAGAGTTAGCGCAAAACACATTGTACTGGGTAGGGAGAGGAACCTTATTTATAAACCATGCAATTTCTAATCTCTCAAGCGATGTGAGATTGTGCTCTCCTGATATGGGTCGGACCCACACCTGGGTCTTTCTTAGCCTTCACAGAACAGACTACCATAAGACAATATTTTATTACTTGGTAGAGTTCATTGTTAATTTATCGAGTTCTTAAAAACCAAGTTTATAAAAGTCATCAATTGATCATCAAAGAACAACTTACACTAACAGGAGATCCCCACACCATCAATTCAAACAACAGTAAAATGTTCCCATGTTTTTGGCCTACAAGTGAACAGAATTGTCAAGAATGCAAATGATTGAATTAGCTTCAAACCCAAAAAGTAAAATTTTGAAAATTGTTGTTAGTTCGTCGAGTTCTTAAAAACCCGGTTCATAAGATTCGATCATTGATCACGAAAGAACAACTTACATTAGAGGGATGGCGGCAGACAAGATGATGTACAATAACTTTCTCTCATCTCGTTGCCTATTTATCATAAGGACAAAAAATGAAACAATCTGAATAATCCTAGAAAAAAGAACCCATGATTTACTGCAACTTTAGAAGCTATCTTAATTTAACTAGTCAATGATTTGCTGAAAGATAAGCAGGAGAAGAAGAAGAATAGGCAAATGAACTACGGGAGGAGCCTTGAAGAAGTAACAATTGAGCTGGGGTCACAGAAGAGGACGTATATGAAGAAGTGTCCAATCTTTTGGACGTGTTGTTTGCTGGCTTGTGGCCCTCATTTCCTGCAGCCGACTCATCATGTCGAATCTCCCTTAATAATGCAGCCACGTCTTTCATCGACGGCCGATCATCTGGGCGGTTGCTCGTGCAGAGGAGGGCTATTCCGAGGGCCTGGAGCATTTCCTGAATTTGTGTGTAGGGATTGCATTGGAGCTTTTGGTCTAGGATTTCTATTGGGTCTTTTTTGTTCTTTAGATGCTCTCTTACCCATTGAATCACGTGTTGGCCTTCGGCAAATGACGGGTCGACCGCCTTTTTACCCGTTATCATCTCCAGCAATACGACTCCATAGCTGTAAACATCACTCTTTTCAGTTATCTTCACCGTGCAGCCATATTCTACAAATATCCAAAACCAAGTGAGATTGTATGGTCAAAACTACCCAAAAAAGGAGATTTTAAAAGCTTATTGCATCCAAATTCTTTGAATCAACGTGGGTAACCCAAGAGTTAATGATGAAAATCTACTCAATTTCATAAAAGAGAAACGTGAGTTGTGCTTTGAAAGTTTGAGGGGGAGGGGGAGGGGGAGGGGAAGGGGGAGCGGTAGCTGAGACTGTAGGGTTGAACAGTGCAGGTGGGTATTTACTAATAAGAAAGCGACAGGGTTTTAAGTTGGGCAGGCATGGCTGGGATTGTCCAATGTCCACGTGAAAATGTGATATTATAGGAAGAGGAGGAGGCAACGGAAAAAGGAGGATGACTGAATAGATGAATGAATGTCTTATCAGAGGAACAGTGACAAATCATGGGTGGATAAGCATATTACTTGTCCTTTCCAAATTTACAAATGCACATGATCCTGCAAACTCAATCTACTGCTCACCCCCTCAAATTGTCTCCTCTCCTCTCCTAACCAATAACCTTTCCATACCTCTGCTCAATTAGGGGTCGATTTGTTGACAGAACTTGACTCGAGAGATTGTTCACTTAAAAACTTTTTCAAAGGATATCGATCTTCGGCCACATAAAGGCTTGATAATATCCCCAATAAGACCCAAAACAACTCACGCATTTTTTATTCTTGTGTGGCACTCATCAAAGTCCTCCCACCCACAATACAATACAGAACCCAGATGAAGTTCTGATCTATCTGTCAGAAAAAAAAAGAAAACGAATGCATCTTATAGAATTTTCAAGAAATTATTCGATTTCTTCTAAAGGCAGATGATTATTCAGCTGCTTCTCATGTTCCATGAATAGCCGGGACATATTAAGTATATTAATAGTTCTATCCACTCTCAAGCATTGAATTACGCTTATTTTTTGTGTTTTATTTGAGTAAGAATATTTATTTTTATTTTTTATTATTATTATTTTTTAATTAGGTGAAAAAATGTTTTTAATAACCAAAATAAAGAGATTAAAAGAAAAGACTAACCAGGCGCAATGTAGCCGTAGGAGCCGGCGAACTGTGGGTTAGCCAAAACCGAACCGGATCGAGAGTCTTCGACCAACCTGGCGAGCCCAAAGTCGGCTAAGCAAGCCTCGTATCGGTCCCCGAGGAGTATATTGTGAGCCTTCACGTCTCGGTGCAAAATCGGCGGTACACAGTCATGGTGGAGGTAAGCCAATCCCTCCGCCACTCCCAACGCTATCTTCAACCTCGTCTCCCACTCCACCACCACTCCCCCGCCTCCCTCGTGTAACAAGCGCCCTAAACTTCCGTTGGATAAGTAGTCGTAGAAAAGCAGTTTCGTTTTCTGGTTCGATCCCCATCCGAGTAATCGGACGATGTTTCGGTGCCGGATTCTTGCCAGGGTTGTGATTTCCGAGGAGAATGCTGCGGCGGAGATTTTTTCCGATGATCGGAATCTCTTGACGGCGATGACGTCGCCGGAAGAGATTGTTGCTTTGTAGACTATGCCGGAGCGGCCGCGTCCGATGACGTTGCTAGACGTCAAGCATTTCGCGACGTCGTAAATTGAGAGGTCGAGTTTCTGGTACAGCGTCACTTCCCAGCTTGGGCCCATCTCGACGTCGCTATCGATGGTGTCGATGTCGTCATCGTGGGACCTACCAAACCTTCTTTGCCGAGCCACTTTTGTTCCGAAGATGATGTAGAGAGCGGCTAGCAGCAGCGCGCACGCGGTAGAGAGTAGCACCACCATTGCCACACGCGCCGCTAATGTGTGGCGGCCGGATCTTCCGTGCTTTTCGGCAGGGCAATCGTTGCCGGGAAAACATAAGTCTATGTTTCCGGAGAGAACGCTCAGTGGTAGTTTATTAAAAAATGGGGTCTCCGGGACCTGCCCCGAGAAATTGTTGTGTGAGACGTTGAGGACGACGAGGTTTTGCATGTCAGCGAGAATTTGGAGGTCGCCGGATAGCTGGTTGTGAGAAAGGTCTAGGATCCCAAGCTTGTCTAAATCTGAAAACTCACTTGGAATCTCACCGATGAGTTGGTTCCAGCTAAAGTTGAGAGCGATTTCTAGCGCCGGAAGCTTTCCCAGGCTCGCCGGAATATTTCCAGATAGCTGATTATCGCTAAGATCCAGCAATTGAAGCTTGAAGCACGATCCGATTTCACTTGGAATTTGTCTGGTGAATCGGTTTTTTGCCAGAATGAGTTTCGTGAGAGAGATTAAGGAACCAATTCCAGTATTCAGCGATCCTTCAATCAAATTATCGGAGAAATCAACGAACTGGAGTGACACAAGCTGATTGAGTTCTACTGGTAAATTGCCGGCAATGGAGTTCGAATGAAGATCAAGAAATGTCAGATTCTGGCAGCCAGATATTTCTGGTGGTACTATCCCATTGAGGCGGTTCATTCCTAAATCCAAAAAGTTCAGATTCTTCAAATTTCCAATCTGTGACGGAATAGCTCCGGTGAGCTGGTTGTTACTGGCTCGAAACCGAATTAGCGACGAACAATTCCCAATCTCAGGCGGTATCTCGCCGGAGAGGTTGTTAGAGAGGAGCAAGAGCTTGTTCAGCTTCTTGAGCTGGAATGCTCCCGGTGGAATTGAACCTGTCAAACTATTCTGTGACAAATCCATAGCCTCCAGATTCTGGCAGCGAGAAATCGAAGCAGGAATGCTTCCCTCCAGCCTGTTTTGCCATAGGAAGAGCAATGTTAAGTTAGTTATATTTCCCAACTCGGAAGGAATAGTACCGGAGATTTGATTGTTGTCGAGCTCAATATGAGTGATTCCTGGACAGTTTCCGATTTGCGGCGGAATCTCCCCAGATATCTGATTCTCACTCAACTGCAGTTCTTGTAGCAACGTTAAATTCCCAAACGTCGCCGGAACACTCCCGGAAAGTGAATTCAACGAAATATCAATGACTGACAACTGATTACAGTTCCCCAGCTGCGGCGGTATAACACCTACCAAATTATTCTGCCATAGGAGAAGATTTTGAAGCTTTTGTAGGCTTCCTAACCTGCTTGGGATGGACCCAGTGAGGGAATTCTCGTAGAGATAAATGTTTTCTAGGTCAGTACAGTCACCGAGCTCCGGCGGGACTGAACCAGAGAGGAGGGCAGTGTAGATTGCGATGGTTTGGAGTTTTTTGAGAAGGCCAAGGGTGGAGGGAAGAGAGCCTGAGATGCTTGTTTCAGCCAAGCCTAGAAATACCAAATTGGTGCAGTTTCCAATTTCTTTAGGCAGAGGCCCCTCCAGATTCTTGTTTCCTCCAGCTCTCAACACTTCAAGCTCCTTCAAGCTCCCTATACTACTGGGAATTTCCCCGCTCAGCTGATTATCGTACAGAATCAGCCATTTTAATCTCACAAGGTTGCCAATCTCGACCGGAATCGACCCCTTCAGTTGATTCGAATACAGTTGCAGCTCTTCAAGCTTGTTCAAACCATAAATCTCAATCGGAATTTCGCCGGTTAATGTGTTGTCACTCAAATCCAAGGTCGTCAATTCAGTAAGAACACCAATCTCTTTCGGAATTGTTCCGGTGAGGTTTGTACCGGAAAGAACAAGCTTCTTCAAAGACAACAATGAAGTAAAATTAGAGGGAACCTTACCAAGCAAATCCAGGTATCTCAAATTCAATTCCACCACTTCTCTATTAAAATTGCAGGTGATTCCAAACCACCCACATGGATATTCATCCGTGCCGTCCCAATTAACCAACGACTCGACGGATCCGTTCAGGCTTCGCTTCCACGAAAGTAGAGCTTCACCCTGATCGTTAAGGGCGGAAGCACGGAAGAGGAAAGCAAACCAGAATGAAGAACAGAGGAGGAGTAGAAAGGGGGAGAGTGTCCATAAATTATTTACAGGCATTACAACTAGGCTACAAACTTCAAATGAAGAAGCAGAGGGGAGAGTTTGAGGTTAGGGAGAAACCAAATCATGGTCTTTGTGGGCTACTAAGTTTTCTAAAATAAAATAAAAAAAAAACACGAGAGACCCAGAATCTCCGGATCCAAGAACGGAACAGCTAGGCCATGATGTCTGCGCGCAGAAAGAAATGGAATTTTAGACTGCGCTCCCCCCTTTTCCATTTGTTTATCCTCTGAAAAGAGGTGGTGGGAAGGTGGGTAACTTTCTTTTTAATTCAAATGAACGAGAAACAGAGAGGGATAGAGAGAGAAACAGGAAACAGAGAACTGGAGAGAGAAAGTACTGTGAGCTTTCCAGAGTGGGGATGAATTTTTTTGGGTTATCACAACAACACAAAGGTGGGCTACTGGCTCTCTCTCCCTCCCTCCCTCTCTAATCTAATCATCATTCAAGTTTTCTTGGATTTTCATGGAGAAAAATATCAGCTAGAGCCAATATTTTTGTCACTCTCAATGTTTTTCTGCCCAACTAGTTTGTGCTTATGGCCTCTGACTCACTCTTCTCTCTCTCTCTCTCCCGCTCTCTGCCTTCCCCCTTCTACCATACTTCCCGCAGAATTAACTTCTTCGCAATCTCCCCCGATTTTTTTTTTATTTTTACACACACTCAACTCCGTCGACCCGCACTTTAGCCCGTCCCCTTCGATCAGTTTATAAGCCACTCTAACTTGAGAATTCATCGGATAAAACAACAGGAGATAAAGGGTTAAATTTTAGTGTGACCCAAATTTTATTGGTTCAAGCTGATGGGTCCGCATTGTAAATCTCATTTAGGGTTTTGTTTTCTCTATAAATTGATGTAAGCTAGAGTCGCAAAACTTGCGGTTGTATTTTAATCTTCATAGTAGATTATTCCTCTGCCCGTGATTTTTTTCCGTAAGAGTTTTTCCACATAAAACAAAATGTCCCACATCGTATTTTTTTTTCAGTTATCGTTCGATCTCTAACAAAAAGAGATGCACCATTGTATGAAGACACAAGTATCATAAAAATTTGTGAATTAATACAAAATCAATAGTTTAATAGTTTCACTAAACACTAAAATACAGTTCAGTTTCTTAAATAATCACTTTTACGACTAGACAACAACCCAAAACGGGCCTTTTACCTTTCGAGGTACTAGTCATGAATTTCGTCCCAATCGGGGTGCAATCAAGTTGACTAACGTGACATTAACTTAAGTACACATTGGTATGTTAATGTCAATAAAAGAGTTTAATTTACCTATGTGGACTTTAGTTTAGGCTAGTACGGACAAAACTCCTCATAATTAACATACTAATATTTTTGTTGATGGGATCTCTGACACTCCCTTTTATCTTGTGATTAATCTTCTTAATTACTTTATATTTAGCTAATACACACACAAGTCCATACTTACCCATTAAGACTATGCCTCCTTTCACTAATACTTTAATTGAAAATTAATGTATCACACTTTGTTAATTAAAGCCATAACGTGACATTATTCTTTAATCTAAGAGGGTTTAAAAGGAGTGGTTATTATAATTAAAATAACGAAGATAGCACGTGATGGGTGGATTAGAAAAGGCCAAGACAAGAATATTATGAATTGTTTAGTGTTAAGGTTAGGATTAGGGTTTACTTAGGAAAGTATTAACGCCCATAATGCCATACCACGTGAGGATGTTGTGGATTAGAGAATATTTAATGTGCATTATTAAGGGTTTCTAGCTAGGTGTCTTTGCTAGAGAGAGAGAGAGAGAGAGAGACCATAGGACAAACAACCTAGCATGGTGTGAGACAACTCTAGATGTATCAAAGTGTTGTGTTTCTTGTGTATTTATTAGTATTTTGTACATGCCCTCCCTCTTTTCTTTAACATTTGTTTAAATCCAATCATTCATTTACTTGAGTATTGAAATTCAACCGAAATTTTTTATTCGATTTTAATTTTACTTATTATATAAAATAATATTTTTTTTATATAAATATAAATTTAATTTTTGCTCATATGAATTTAACAAAAATGATTAAAAGTCAACTATATTTAAAAAATATATAAAATTCAATAACTAATTAATTCAATCAAATAATTAAGTAATAATCAATCTATTTAATAACTAATTAGTATAATTCTTTAATATATTTACTAATTAGGTATAATCTACCTAGTTGAATCATTAATTAGTACAATTTAATAATTTTATTAATAATTAGATAATTATGTAATTACTAATTAGTACAATTTAATAACTAATTTGTTAATAATTTAATTATTATTTAGGTTTTAATCAAATAATTTAAATTTTATCGGTTAGGTTTAGTTAGTGTTAGTTTTGAATAAGCCAAACAAAAAACCAAACCGATAACTTTGGTTCATAAAAAATAGAACCAAAAATCGGTTTCGGGGTGTTCAAAATCGATCCGAACCGAACCGAATTAATCGGTTTCGATTCGGTTCACCGGTTCTGGTTTGGTTTTGAACGCCCCTACAAACACCCATTCAATTATCTAAAGTGTAGTCGAAAACTAAATAAAAATATTCGTAACATCTTATTAAAATTTCTCAAAGTAAATTCATTCTTTTCGGTCTTCACCCACATGTCAATTTCGAACGTTGTAGTCTCGCCCATAAGAATTCACCATCAACTACATCTATCATTTATTCACATCCTCAGTTTCCTTAGTAGATTCATCATCACCCACATCACAAAGTTAACTTATGAGTCTAATGCTTAATAAAAAATACATAAATATATTATGAGCATGAGATGTAGTCTTTTGTAAAAATGTGTACTGTCGTTTTCAATTTTGCTTGAAAACATTCATCTTCTCGATCAAAATAGATTGTTTCAAGCTTAATAGACCTTGAAATATCGCTAATTATACAATTTGAAAATTTAAGAATAAGCTTATTTTTTCTAAGAAAACAAAATTAGTGATAACTCGAGAAGATGGTTATGTACTCTTTCCAATGTTGTCAATAAAATTTTGATCCAAAGCTATCCTAAAATATTGAAAGATTCGACACTCACTAGTAATTTACACGAGCATGTCACACTATTTTAACTTACATTCATTTTCCCATAATTGTGTTGGTAGTTTATTTAATCATTTTTTATTTTAAATTATACATAATATTTTCCTATATTTATTTCCAAACTTATCATAAATCTTCATTAATGATGTTTAGAAAAGTAATTAATTAAAAATATAGGGATGGTCTTAAAATGTAGTGGAAATAAATTGGGCTGGGCCATGATGGGTGAGTGGATTTTTACCAAAAAACCCCCCATTTAAATAGCTAGTAAATTTTTCTAAAAATATTGCATGTTTGTCTCACTTCTTAGATAAATAAAGTGCAAGCCGGTTCATAAGTTGAACGCTTTCGACCTCTCAATCGAAACTAAAATTTTATTAAATAGCATTTTCACGGAGCGAGATTTTCTCGTTAAATATAAGATTTTTACAAGTTTGATTTTGAATTGCCATCCCGATACAAGTATCATCGTTCGAAAGAATATTTTCCGTACAGAAAATTTCAAATTCAAAAGAAATACCCACTTCGGAAGGAATTATCAAAAGGGCAAAAGAGTAATTTTGATTTATACAAGTTTACTTTTGCAATAGGACTATTGGGCTTGGTTGTGTAGCACAAATACCTATTTTTATGATCAATTATGAAAAAGTAGACCATTCTTTTTAGGAGAAATATCTTCGTAAAACTTTTCCTTCTTTCGGTCCTAAAGTTCCATCTTTCAAAAATTAATGCATAAATAAAATATATATATTAATTCGTGACAGTTCTTTTATTTTATTCGCACATAGCTAAATTTATCGACTAACAGGTTGAACAAAGTTCTCAATCATGCTCGACTTGCATATCTTGCAATTTGCGAGCGGGTTCACGTTGAATTTTTTTTTTGAGTTTGACTCGTTAAGTTCAGCTTATTAGACTTGGATCATTTTATTTATTAGGCTCGATAAATTATATTTTTTTCAAGCTCAACTCAGCTTAGTTAGTACATTTCTATATGCAATTTATCAAAGGTTTAGAGCCAAATCTTTCGAGATTTTTGAATATTCGAACTCGTTTGTCGAGTCGGGACTTTCTGATTTGTGCTCTCATAATGCATCATTTGACTTCTCTAATTTATGATTAAAGTAACATTATACAGACAGAAAATAAAGAGAAAAAGGACAATGAAGGTGATATAAAATGGAGATGGGTATGGATCAAGGCATGGGTTTGTGTCCATAATTGATGGGCTTCAGGTTCACTCTTTGCAAGAGTTGAGCAATTGGTCTCATAGCAATCTGCAAAGTATTTCCCACTTCTTCCTTCTGTTTGTTTACTCAGAGCTTCGTAGCAACTGGTTGCTGCACCTTCAGCTGTTGTCTTTAGCAGCTTTGCAGCCATAAAGAAAACACATAATCTGCACTCATATTGACACCAAAACAACCCTCTTCAATCTACATTTTATCGAACCATGACAGGTATTTGTGTTTTACCATAATAATGTAATTAACATAATATTTCAAGCATCATTTCTTATGTTAGTACATTACTAGTTTAGATTTTAGTTTTCGATTTTGAGAGACTTTCTCCAACGAACAATTTCAACGAAAACTTTCAAATACGTTCAGTTCTATGTATTTCTTTATTCATCGAGTACATTGGATGTGCATAAATGGCTATGATGAAGTTTCTATTATTCGTGCTAACATTGCTCTAGAGGAATGTTTTTTATGCGGTACTAATGATTTAATGAATATCCTTGTAACTCCATAAAGTTTAAATTTATGCTCCTACATATTATCTAGATATGTCAAGACATATGTACGCTCTGATATTTCAATTGCACTTATATTCGTCACTGTAGAAGTTGGGTTCAAGCTTTCCCCAACTCCATTGACGGACGTCTCACACGACGTACGAGTGTTTTAACAATGTGTTCAAAGTTGTGCTAGGAAGAACATTTTCTAATACTTGTCGTTTCTACATGAATGGCCGGTTTTTACATTTTTCTGTCTTCATGCACAAAACATCTAAGAATATATCAAACCATGTCGACCTTACCAAAATATTGAACAATATTAAGGAAAAAAACACGAAATCGAAAGTCAATATTTTACGTCAAAAACTTAAATGCAAAAAAAAAAAATTACGAATACAGGAGTGAATACACTATCAGAAAAATCAATGTACATGAGAGTTTTACGGCTCAAATTTATTGTCAGAGTTTAGTATTCTGGATTCGTTTTGGGGTGGGCCGTGAAGCCTGCATTGGATCTCTCAGGTGGAATTCGTGTCAAGGTGGAGATTGTTAGAGTTTGGGGTGACCCGAATTCTAGTTGAGCCAGGTTGGGCCCATATCCAATATTAGGGTTAATTAGTTTATCTATATATTGATGCTTGAGTCGCAAAACTCATTGTACCTTGATTTCCTTCTTAGTGATTTCTCCTCTGCCTGTAGTTTTTTCCCGTTAGGGTTTTCCACGTAAATCTTGGTGTCCCTGTTTCCACAGTTTTCTTTTTCCGTTTCGCGTTCGATTCTCAACAATTGGTATCAGAGCACATGTCAGATTCTCTATATCAATTTTCCAACAATTGATATCAGAGCGGAGTTAGAGTTTTCGTACTCTGATCGAACGTAAGTGGGTTTGTAATTTTTTGTGAAAAATTACAATAGTTGGAAAAGGAAAAAAAAAAAAAAGGTAAAAGAAAAGAAAAATCATTTTTCTTTTCTTCTTGCGTCGCCATCTTTAACAGAGACTTCGCGATTATCAGTCCAGCAGCGAAGAAGAAGACGAAGAGAGAAGGACTCTCTCGCCGCTGCGCGTCTGTCACAGTTCGGCGAAGAAGCAACCACCGCCGCATCGCCCGTCGAAAGAGTCAGCCGTCCACCCACCGCTGCCGTCTGTCAGCGAAGAATAGAGAGACGAAATCGTTCGTCCGTCATCCCCGCCACTGCCGATCATCGCTGTTCTCCAGCAATCCCGCGAAGGTTCTCTGCCAACCATCGAATGCTCAGCCGTGCCCAGCTTAGCCGCCGTCCGGGAAGAGAAGAAGGTCCGGTTGACGTCTCAGGGAAATAAAAATCAAATTTTTATTTCTTGTGGAATAAAGGAAATTTTAGAATTTTATTGGATTAATTGGTTATGAAAAATTCTAAATTTTTGGGAGATATGACTTCAGTGAAATTCGATATTCCAAAGTTGGATCAGAATACGAGATTTCAATTATGGTAGGTGAAGATGCGAGATGTGCTCGCACAGATGGATTTAGACGACGCGTTATTAGGGCTCGATAAAATGCCCACATTTTTTAGTGAAAAGGAGAAAATTCGAAAAGATCGGAAAGCCCTATCTATGATACGTCTGCATTTATCAAATCAGATTTTGCAGGATATTTTGAACGAGAAATCTGCCGCTGAGTTATGGTTCAGATTGGAGCAATTGTGTATGAAGAAAACCCTAACGAGTAAGCTGCATTTGAACCATCAGTTATATTCTCATCAGTTATTGGAAGGAGTCTCTATTACAGAGCACTTGGCTGCATTCAAGGAGTTAGTTTTGGATTTGGAGACTATGGAATGCAAGTACGATGAGGAGGATTTGGGGTTGATTCTGTTATGCTCGTTGCCTGCTTCATATGGTTCTTTCAGAGATACGATCTTGTACAGTAGGGACAGTCTAACTTTGGAAGAGGTTTATGGTTCTTTGTTGTCAAAGGAAAAGATGAAGCAGCTTGTTAAGGAATCCGAATCTCGAGGTGAGGGATTTGTTGTTCGGGGTAGAACAAGAGATTCAAACAACAAAGGCAGTGATAATGTTCAAAGTTCGAAGGGCTGGTCAAAGTCAAGGAACCGAGATAGAACTTGTTACTTCTGTCATGGAAGGGGGCACATTAAAGCCGAGTGCCGTAAATTGCAGAATGAGTTAAAGAGAGCTGAGAAGGGAAAACAACCGATGACGTCCGGTGCAGTAGTTGTCGCACAAGAAGAAGACCATAGTGATGGAGATCTTCTAATAGTGTCAGAGGGAAACTCAGAGCCAAACAAGGAGTGGATTTTGGATTCAGCGTATTCGTTTCATATGTGCTACAATCGGGATTGGTTTACGACATATGAGACCGTTTCAGGTGCTGTGTTAATGGGCAATAACACACCTTGCAAGATAGCTGGTATTGGTACCGTCAGAATCAGAATGTTTGATGGAGTTGTGAGGACACTGGGTAGCGTGCGACATGTTCCCGAGTTAAAGAAGAATCTGATCTTGTTGAGTACTCTGGATTCGAAAGGGTACAAGTACAGCGCTGTAGGTGGAGGTTTAAAGATCAGTAGGGGTGCTCTCGTCAAGTTAAAGGGACACAGAAGCTCTGCAAATTTGTATGTATTACAGGGTTCTACGGTGATGGGTAATCAAGCTATAGAGTTTGTGAATTCACCTTCAAAAGCTTTGTTGGAGAAGACTCAGAGGAAGTCACGTTCTTAGGTGAAGTTCAAGTTGGATTCTAAATCCACATCAGAATCAATATGTCAACCTATTACAGATGTTCAGTGTGATGCAGTCACCACATCGTCACCAGTTTCAGTTACAGTTTCACGTCAGAGAGATATCGTCAAAAGCAGAACGAAGGGAAAGGGTAAAGCTCCACAGCGATATAGTGAAACATCTACGGTGGGGTATGCATTGAGTGTGTTCGAGAGTATAGATTCAGCACATTCACATGCAGTTCGTTGCGACATCTCTGATAATTCAATGGTACAATGGAGTAGATGTGATTTCTCTCCGAGTGTGTCTCTCAAGTTTAAGCAGGGCTTAAACTTGATCCGTACCAGATATTGAGTTGGCCCAGCAGGGGCCTTTGTGGAAGATGAGGTTATTTTTCGTTTGAGTTTTGCAGTTCGCCTTACATTGGAATTTCTTTAAAGGTGGAGATTGTCAGAGTTCAGTATTCTGAATTCGTTTTGGGGTGGGCCGTGAAGCCTGCATTGGATCTCTCAGGTGGAATTCGTGTCAAGGTGGAGATTATTAGAGTTTGGGGTGACCCGAATTCTAGTTGGGCCGAGTTGGGCCCATATCCAATATTAGGGTTAATTAGTTTCTCTATATATTGATGCTTGAGTCGCAAAACTCATTGTACCTTGATTTCCTTCTTAGTGATTTCTCCTCTGCCCATGGTTTTTTCCCGTTAGGGTTTTCCACGTAAATCTTGGTGTCTCTGTTTCCGCAGTTTTCTTTTTCCGTTTCCCGTTCGATTCTCAATATTTATAGAGTTAAACAAAATATTAAAAAAGATTTATACAGCAGACTTTACGACCCAAATCAAATAGAATTCAGGTCATCGAATTCTATCGTACTCAAAAAAATTTATAATTTGGTTTAACCTCCTCCGCATAATTTCAAGGCAAAATAACAAATTAAAGAAATGATGGACAGTACATGAGGATGTTCAGGGGCATAATCTTTGCATTTGGAGTTTCCTTTCGGATTGCTCTTCTCACTTCACTTGCCTTCTTCCATGTCTCTTGCCGCTATCACTATCTTCACTCCTCTCTTTGCCATTACCTTTGCTGTTTCTGCTCCTATTCTTGATGTTGCCCCTGCCCATTTTTTAAAAAATGCATGGATAAAGCGTACGATAAACCATTAAGAAAGTTAACCATTACATTAAATTCAAATCAAGAACTCAAAATCTTTTGAGATTACGGCAGTCTGTCAGGTTTTGAGTTATAATTGCTCAAGATCATGATAAACTGTGAGTGATTTCACGTCACTTGAATGTGTTGAGATAAGTGATTGATAAATGAGAATGAAACACTTTGGGGGGAAAATTTGAGAACAAAATTGTGTTAGATTCAACTTAAAATTAGAATTGGGGTACCAAAAACAACATATTTTCATTGTTTAGGGTAAAGAGAAATAATGGGTGAGCGTTGCATGTTTGAGGGACTAAAGTTGAGAGCAATTGCCACCTTGTTTCCTTTGCAATGTGTGTACAAGATTCAAAGTAAAAGGGTTGAATGGAAGAGTCCACCTCTTCCTCATTCTAACCCTCCAAGAAAGTTTAGGACTTCGGGTTTAACCACCCTAGTTTCGGAATTAGTTTGCAGCTGTAATTCCATTTCTTCATCTTCTTATAATATTTTTTCGACACTAGGGTTATAATTAATTGAACTTAATTTGCCAAGAATTTCATATTTCGCAGTACTTATTACAATATATGAAGTTTTTTGAATGTTGCTAAAGTTAGCTGGACGTTACACTGAAAGTTGCAGTTGAAGCTGCAGTTGGAGCGTAGTTTCTTAATTTTGTAATTGAAGTTCTTCAATTTTAATAAAAACTTCTTCTTTTTCAACTTGTAATAGTTCTCGTTGGAGCGCACAATTAATTCTTATATAGGCAGAACGACGCCTGATGATCCGCGGCGGTCAATACATTTTTGCTGCGGCGGACGAAATCGACGGATTTTGATGGCAAACGTGATAGCGATGTTTTGGGGCAAATTTTTTTATAATTCAGTAGTTAATTTATTAACAAAAAAAGTATGATGATTCGTTTGTCATTAATAATAAAGTATGATGGTTGATTTGTTATTTTTCCTTTTATTTACTAGTAACACTTGGGCCTTACGAAGGGCATCTACTGCTTGTGATTGGAGTTGGGCTTATTTTTAAACTGGGCCATTGTGTGTGTCCCAGTGTAATAAGACACGTGGCATAAAGATAATAATTTCATATCAATGAACCTGCACGTAGGTGATTTCCGCCCTCCCCCCAGTTTTGGGTTCTGGCCGGTCTCGCACTTGAGGTTCAACTGTCTGTAGAGCTGTCAAGCTGAGGAAGAGGAATCCTAGGGTTTTCAGTTTCAATGGCTTCAGGCACACATGTTGATGATGTAAGTTACTGCTCCCACGAATGGTGGAAGACCCTGGGTTTCCCTTTCTTATGTTTAGTTTTCTGAGTTCGTTTCTGTGCAATTCAGGACGATGATTTTGGTGGAGATTTTAACGCAACTCATAACACTAGGCGTTCTGGTTCGTTTTGTTGTCTTTTTTTTTAGAAAAACGGTTGCAGTTTTTCATAGTTGAATTTTGATTGCTTATGTTCTCGCTGCAATTTTAGGTAATAAGAGGGGGTTTGGGGATCTTGAGGACGATGAAGATGAATATTTCGGCCCCAATAAGGTTTACATTCAGATTTTTGTTTGAAAGTTTGTTTTAGAATTGTTATTTGCTTAAGTTAAGCAGATTTTCTTTTACTCATGCCTCTTGGAGTTTGGAGTTTTAGTGAGTGTGAGGGTAAAGGAGTTTCTAAGTTGGGTTCAGGGGGTGCATATTCGAGATGGTGTTGATGAAGGACAATTAGATATTTACTTCAACTGTACAGTGGACTTAGTATGAAAACTTTGGAATTTAATGCTACAGACCCTCTGCTTGACTCTTTAAAGACCTGATAGAGAATCAAAGTTGCAAGAGAAAGCATTATGTTACTAGTTTGCATCTTTTTATTGATTTTTCGGACTCATATCTTGGTAGATTATTGTTTCTGCAGTGCTTATGAACTCAATCTTTTTCTGTGTCTGTTGTACTGTCACTCTCTATTTGAGTATGCGCACATTTTTCCTGTGTTTTATTTAGAAATTACTGTATTTATAGAGTAAAAAGAATATATCTTTATATACTTTTCAGGCTAACTCTAAGGTAGAAGAAACTGCCCCTGGTGTGGCAACAGGGATGATTTTGTCTCTTCGCGAGAGGTAATAGAAAGTCTAAACTTCATTGATGAAACACTGATTGCTGAATCTTTTTTCCCTATATTGGATTGGAAGCAGTGTAAGGAGTAAGTCCTAATCTTTATGATCTTTGTAATTCTGCTACAGTCTTAAAAGCTGCGAGGATGCTCTTGCAACATGTCGAGTATGTAAACTTTAATCCCGTTGCAGTCATCAATATTGTCTAACAATAATCAGTGTAACATTTCTTCGCATAGCCTTTCTTGTTCTTAATTTAGTTTTGTTAAAATATGCTTAAATAATAATTTACTTTTTGAAAAAATTTAGGATATATTAGTTAGAAATTTATGAGATTATTTTATCTTGGTTTTTACTTACGTCTATATTGCTGTAAACAAATGCTTAGATCAGACTTCTTTTTTTTAGAATTTAATATATGACTATGAGTTCGTTGGAACTTTCTGTGAGTTACTTTACAAAGATATGTTGTGGCGATGATGCTTTAAGCTGTATATTTTTATTCATCGGCTAATTTACTAAAGTTTTATGTAGTATCATGGGAACTCAAGCATGAGGTTATCTTAATATAAGAGCTTGAACCCCAAAGTGAGTGCATCAAATTTTGTCTTTGTCTATTTCAGGCAGAATTAGAAGGTGCAAAGTCAGAGATTCGAAAATGGCATTCTTCATTTCAGAGTGAATCATTCATACCTGGAGGGGCTTCTCCAGGTGAAGATTTTTTTTTTGTCCAGAAAAGTTCCTTTTTTCAGATAACTTCCAGGTGCAACTGTGTTAATTTTGTAAAAAGAATTGATTTCACTTTTTCGTTGCAGAACCAAAATTTGTGATCAATTATCTTCAGAATTTGAAATCCTCGGAGGAGTCCTTGAGAGATCAGGTTTAGTCTTTAATGCTATCTTTTAAAAAGATAAAGTGTAATATAGTCTTTGTATTTAGAGATCGATGGCAACCGATACCTTAAACAATTATTTTTTTTGAGTAAAACGGCCTTTGGTCATTAGCAAAATGGTCACTGCCATGATAAAATTCGTTAAATGTTGTACGCTTTTCACATGCAATGACAATTTTAACCACCCTATTTACCTTGACTCTTTCGTTTTCGCTCACACACTCAATTTTTCACTTGATTTCGAACACATATCTCATATGGACTGTATTCTAGTCTTTGAAATTGAGTGTAATATCGAGTTTGTGCAGGAAATCGAATGAGTCAAGACAATCACAATTGATTATAATGACCATTAGCAAAAAAAAAGGGAAACATCAGACAAATTTTATCACAGTGGTGGCCGTTTTGCTAACCACTTAAAGTACAATGGCAACTTAAAGTACAAAGGCAGTGTTGCTGAAAAAAAGTAATGTTTAGGTTAACAGTTGTCCCAGATCTTTTAAGTGTAGGATTACATTGCAATTTACTTACCCCTTTTAAAATTATTCATTAGCTGTCATGGGGTTTTTATTTATATTTTGTCTTTTTATTAGCTTGAAAAAGCAAAGAAAAAGGAAGCTGCTTTTATAGTTACATTTGCGAAACGAGAGCAGGAGATTGCAGAATTGAAGGTCAACTTTTCCATCTCTTCCATGAATTATACCATCCAAAATTCATATGCAAATAGTATCATCTTATTTTGACCAATACTTCTAAATGCTTTGACTTTTTTGGTTCTTATCCTGTCCAAACCTTCTATAATAATTTTTTTTTTCATGGGAACAGTTTAGTTATATCAGTTTATCCTTAAAACTTTGAACCCATGATTGTCAAGCATCTCTCGGGATATGTTTTTGGACTAGAATTTATTTTCTTTGAAACATAAATTGAACTTGTGGATACTAGCTTTCTTCTTAGCTTGATGGTTTCTCTTGAGGCTTTTTCTAATTGTTGGATGTGCTTGAACTTTACATACACCCCTATCTCCAGTCAAGTTTTATCTGAACTTTGTTTTGAAGAGTGTTAATAATTCCTTTTGATTTTGTACTTGGAACCAAGTAAGGGCAGTAGTCTAGTTTTCTAATGCAAAACTCTTTGCCAAATATGCAGGCTGCTGTCCGGGATTTGAAAACTCAACTGAAGCCACCATCAATGCAGGTATTGAACAAAAAGAAAGAATGACCAGTGATTTGAAGGCTTTGTTTTCCTTGTAATTTCTTATCCCAAAGTTGTGTTTTCTCGTAGCAGCATATAATTTTTACCCTTCTATTAATATGGTTTTCACTCTTCTAGTTCTTTTCGAGTAAACAAACAGTTCTTATGAGTTTACTTTGAAGAATAACTAATAATATTAGCATTGTTGTTTTGCAATATTAGCTTCCTTTTTTGTTAGTGAACCAGCTCAAGAAAACTTGTTAAAAATTTTTGTTTGATGGGAAAACAAATTGCTGTCTTTTAGTAGAGTGTTGGAAACTGATGTTTCTGGCCAGGTTTTCTCCGTTTAACTTCTCAGTTAAGATAGGATTTCATTTGATTAGTGTAAAGAATCAAGTATCTTTAGTCCTTTTTTGTTGGCTTTATTGTATATTATTGATAATACATTTTTGTTTTTGCTCCTGTGGAAAATAATGGTTTTATTTATTTATTTTTTGCCATTTCTTGATAGGCAAGGAGGTTATTGTTGGATCCTGCAATTCATGAGGAGTTTACTCGCCTGAAGGTTTGTGCTTGAGCAAGTTGTTTGTTATTGTTGGTTCCTTAGGCACATTTGTTGCACAACGAACCTGAAAAATATTAAAGAAAAAACCACGAATCTAGCAACAATACTAAGATTCAAAAATTAATCATAAACCTTACCATAAATCTGGAAAACCACATATTTGGAATCCTAAATCAAATCTCCTTCAAGAAGACTTTGCAATAATATTCTCTGCTCTCTCCTCTACATTCCTAATATATACCATAGTAACCTCATCATTACAATAACCTCATGTATTGCATCATTTTTTAAATTTCTTTATATACTCTCACTTCTTTTTATATTACTTCACTCTCAACAAAACTCTCCCTTTGAAATCGACCCCGTCCTCAAGGTCGAGAGTAGTACGGTGATTGGAACTACACTTTTATTGAATAAACTCACACATTCACTCACACTTCCAGGCTTTCGGGACCTTGGATTCTCCCCTCTTCCTCCCAAAATACTCGAGAGCCCTCCTAACCCTTTTCTTTCCCATTTAACTACTACTTCAACCAATTAACTACCCAACAATTACAATACTACCCAACTCTTATTAATTACTCAACAATTACAATATACAATAGCCACTCAACTAATACTAATTATAACTATTATTTATTATGCTCTTTATTATTACTCTCGCCTTAAAAAACCTTGTCTTCTAGGTGAAAAAAAATGAAAAATGAACTTCTTATCTACATCGTCACATTTTCTTCCCTAATATATATGAAATCGTAAAATTTTGTATCGATCAAATTATCTTCGATCAAATCATCTTCAAGATTCTTAAGAGGAAGGAGGCTAGAATTAAGCCCAAAAGTTTTCTTTTCTTCAGATGCATGATCCATTAACCTTCTTAGCCCAATAACCTTTGTTGAAATGTTTTCTTTTGTTCGACTCCATTCTTTATCTAAATGGGTCGTAGTGGGACATAGCCCAACAAGTTCCTTCAAACAACCCTTTTGCATTAGGGTTTCCGGAAACAGACTGATTCATTTGTATTCTTTCTTTAGGGTTACAGTGATGTAGGGAGTGGAAGAGAAAATAGACTAGAGATAAAGAAGAGAAAATAGACTAGAGATAAAGAAGAGAAAGATAGATTAGAGATAAAGAAGAGAAAAAGTTTATAGAGGAGAAAGAGAAGAAGTCCGTAGGAAGAGGAGAGGGGTTGGAAAAGAGAGATTCATCTCATCAATATTCTTTATTGTCTACCTTGCTCAATTACAATGCGGGACTTTAAATAGAAAAACTTAGGAAATGAAAAGCCACCTAGAACGTGGGAGACAAGCCACCCGTAGAAAGTGGGTTGCTCTTAGAAAGTAAAAGAAAAACTTAACAACTGAGAAAGTGGGGAGACAAGCCACCCGTAGAAAGTGGGTTGCTCCTAGAAAGTAAAAGAAAAGCTGAATTTTTAAATAAAACAAAAGACATAAGGATAAATACTACAATTATAATAGTAAATGATGTCCTCATCATACTTTTCTCCTCAACCAGCTCCTTCATTTCCACTATCGCTGGCTCTTCCCTTTCCACCGTTGCCGGTTCCTCTCCTACAGTCGTGACTTTCCCACTTTTATCCCAGATTTTTTTTGTCACTAGCTCTTCGCGTGCTATTGTATGCTTGCAACAAATTTTCTTGGCCGTTGATTCTCCATATTCGCTAATTACAACTTCCTCTTCTGTCACCTCCTCCTTTTCCACATCGCGATTTCCCCACCCACGTTCTCTCCGAATTTTTTGTCTCAGCTATTCCATCCATCTTCTCCAAGAAGATTTCTTTCGTTGCCAACTCTTCACATTCAATTTTTTATTCACAAACGATTTCCTCAACTGTCGACATTCTTTCTTCGATCACTTGTGTGGTTGCTTCCATCCTCCTATTACTTCACCTGAATACCTTCTCCTTCCCCACATTCTTTGCTGCCTCTGTTTTTTCATTTCTGATGATTATTTTTTCTTATTTTGCTAATTCCCTCTCATTCCAAAATTGATTTTGAAGTTAGTATTTCAATTCTCTTCTAGAATTAAAGGGTCTTCTGCTAGTTTTGATATCAAGACAAAACAAGACCAACAAAACACTCTCTTGTTGCTTCCAATTTTTCCATCTCCATCCATCGATTGGTATCGAATAACCTTTCAGCATGTAACGACCACCACTTCGGATCCATACCATTGTACATTGATAACTCCAGTTTACAGGTAAGAATTCTGCCGTAGAAAATTATCGAGACTTGTCATTCCTTTCATTTCTATATGTTTTAGAACTTCTTGGATTTCTTTCAATTCCATAATTTCTCAGTAATACCTTTTTCCCCAATGAAGTTGGTCCTGCCCTTTCTTAATTTCTGCCATATCCCTTTGCCACTCTTGTCAATCTAGCATGCTTTTTTCTTGAGACTCCCTCATCATTTGAGCCCCCAAAATTATAGCTTTAATACCAAATTGATAGGAACTACACTTTTATTGAAGAAACTTATACACTCATTGTAACGTCCCCGGTGTTCTTAGTACAATATTATCCGCTTTGGGCCAAAACCCACATGGTTTTTGGGGTTAGCCCAAAACGCGTTGTACTAGGTAGGAAGGGGATCCATGCTTATAAACTATACATTTTCTACTCTCCTAAGCGATGTGAGATTGTGCCCCCCTGATATAGGCCGGACCCACACCTGAGTCTTTCCTGGCATTCACAGGGCAGGATGCCACAATCTCCCCCCCTTGGAGATCCGACGTTCTCGTTGGCCACACTTTCGGTTGGGATTTCACTCTTATACCATTTGTAACGTCCCTGGTGCTCCCAGTACAATATTGTCTGCTTTGGGCCGAAACCCACACGGTTTTGTTCTTGGGATTAGCCCAAAACGCGTTGTACTAGATAGGAAGGGGATCCATGCTTATAAACCATGTATTTTCTACTCTCCCAAGCGATGTGGGATCGTGCCCCACACCTGAGCCTTTGCTGGCCTTCGCAGGCCAGGATGCCACACTCACACACACTTCTAAACTTTTGAGACCTTGGAGTCTCCCCTTTCTTCCTGCAAAAATACTCGACTTCCCTCCTGACCCTATTCCTTCCCTTTTAACTACTACTTCAACTCATTAACTACTCAACAGTTACAATAACCGTTCAACACTCATTAACTACCCAACAGTTACAATAACCGTCCAACACTCATTAACTACCCTTCAGTTATAAAATACAATAACCACTCAACTAATAATAATTATAACTACTATTTATTAGGTACTCTATCATACGGCTTCTCCAAAATCCATGCAAAATAATTTCATGACCATTTCACTAGGTGATCGAACTTCAAACTCGTAAAATAATACCTGTTTCTTCCAACACCAAATTTTCTAATGTAGCCTACATTATTTCAAGCCCACATGTCACAAGAATCCTTCTCCACCAATGCGGCGGTTGGGTTAAGTGAAAAATTGTCTTCCCTTTTCACCTTCTTTCACTCCCGCCTAAATGGAAATAGTTGCCTCCCTTAAATTTATTTATTATTATTATTCTTTTAAGTGCAATTCACTTGTAAATGAACCAACTCATTCATCAAATTTGCAGCCCAAATCAACATTTCATTATCTGCATATTGTAGAATAGTAACCCTAATTGCAAGAAACTGTTGGCTGTCGAAGTAGCCTGCCAGACAGAAAGAGTTGCCGACCTCAAACAATTGGATCTTTGGCTGACGGTGGGAAGGCTCTGTCCATGCTAAAATCTCCAGGGTGATGTCGTTCCTTGGGTTAGTGGAACTTATCAGCGCCACACCCATCTGCAGGACCGGAGAGAAGAAAACCCTCCTGTAACGTCCTCCAGTGCTCCCAGTACAATATTGTCTGCTTTAGATTTAAGTCCGCACAGTTTTGTTCTTGGGGTTAGCTCAAAATGTGTTATACTAGGTAAGAAGAGAAACTCTACTTATAAACCATACATTTTCTATTCTCCCAAAGGATATGGGATTGTGCACCCTCACTGATATGGGCCGTACCTACACTTGGGCAGATTGCCACAATCTCCTCGGATGTTGCTCAGTGCTGCTATAACTTAACAACCAAAAAAAAAAGCTCAGCGTCGAACTTCAGCCCCTTCGAGTTGGCCACGGGGCAACAGCCTCTGACGCCCCACACCATTGCGGCAGGAGGGGTCTTGCCCATCAGCCTACTTCTTTTCCAAGAGGTGGCAGGAGCGCAACGACCTAGCCCAAACCCACTTAGATGAAGCAGCAAGGCAAGGCGTATCAAGGGAGCGACGACCCTTCTTGAAGATAACCCTTTGAGGACCTAACGTCATCGTCGGTCACATTTCCGGTTGAGATTTCGCTTTGATACAATTTGTAACGTCCCCAAATGCTCCAAGTGTAATATTGTTTGCTTTGGGTTGAACCCCGCACGATTATGTTCTTGGGGTTAGTCTAAAATGCGTTGTACTAGGTAGGGAGGGAAACCCTACTTATAAACCATGCAGTTTCTACTTTTCTAATCGATGTAGGATTATGCACCCCATTGCTATGGATTGGACCCACCCCTGTAGAGGTGTGCAAATCAAACCGGAACCAGTGGATTTGGGTCCGTTCGGTTTGGTTTTGAACACCAAAAAACCGAATTTCAATTCTTTTTTATGAGAATTGAGTATTTCGGTTCGGTTTTCGATTTTGGTTTCTTAAAATTGACAAATCGAAACCGAACCGAATGTGAGCCAGTTTTAGGGTTGTTGTCTCTTTGATCTTTTCCCGTTCATAGTTCCCTGCTCGAGTGTTTCGTGTTCGTTCATGCCTCCGCAGTCCGCTCTGCCTCTTGTGGTTCGTCTTCTTTGATTTGTCGTCATCGCTCTGTTCTAGTCCCTCGAAGCAGCCACTGGTGACCCGGAACTCACGAAAACAAAGTGTGGGTTTCTCCTACCTTTGGAATTACAAGCTTGGAAGGTTTTCAATAGATCCAGCCGATACTAGGTGGTCAGAAAAGTGGCAGAAAGCAGCGGTGGCGAACGACATTTCAAACGTGGATGTTGAAGAGAGCTTTGGCGGGTAATTGCGCAGAAGAAAATTGGAAAAAAGAGAAGAAAGAGAAGGGCAAAAGAGAGGAGGAGAGGAAAGAGGTTGGGCGATTGTGAGAGAGAGGCGCGGAAGAGGCCCAGAGGGAGAGTTTAGGGTTTATGTTATTTTTTAATATATTTTTTTTGTAATTATTAAAGTAATGTGCTAGAAAAAAGAGTTTTTTTTTTTAATTATTAAAGGGATTGTCCGGAGAGAAAGAGTTGTAATTATTTAAATATTAAAAAAAAATATGGAAGGAAAAACCAAAACCGAACTAAAATTTTGGTTCGGTTCCAAAAAAGCAAAAATTCGGTTACGGTTCTTCTAGATAAAAACCGAAACCCACCGGTTTGGTTCGGGTCCATGTCAAAACCGAATCGAACTGAATTAGTTTATGAACACCCCAACACACCTGAGCCTTTCCTAGCCTTCAGGGCAGGCTGCTACTTCGCCGCTTTGAACAAGTTTGAAGGAAACTGCTTAACTCCAGTGTCAAGGTCGACCGTAACAATGCCCTTATTGTCCAACCACTTATGGACAACACCCCAAAAGCGCCGAACTTTGATATGTGGGGATGTGCGCTCAACCTAGCAACAGTTCTCAAACAGAACAAGAAGATACCCCTATTCTGGCCGCCCACCTAACAGTCTTCTCCAAATTAGACTTCAGCATACCGCAGTTGAGTGGTGGCGATTCGCCTCATCTATCCGTTGTTCCTCGCCTTTTTCATCGACGATCACAAAAGAGTGTTCCTATGTTTTCTCTTTTTCATCACCTTCATCAGTCTCTTTTTTTGATGCATTAGTTGAATTTCTGAATTTTCATCAATTCCACAGTTTCTTTCGAGAACAAAGATTGATTTTCTTGGGATGTGGTTCTGGATGTTGAACTTCTGTTAACAACTTTTTCTTCTCGAACAGGAGTGTACTACTGTCCTTCCCATTGTCTTTGAAAGGTTGGATGGACAATGCTTCAGTGAGTCTGGTATATTGTCCTAAGCGAACTCAACTCTGCCCATAGTTCTGACAAGAGGTTGAGCTTTTCCTCAATACTTGACAAGATTGCTGCCATCCTTTCGAGTCCGGAATTGGATTGGCTCTAATACCATTGTTGCACAACGAACCCGAAAAATATTAAAAAATAAACCATGAATCTAACAACAATGGTAAGATTCGAACTGTCCTTTCCATTGTCTTTGAAAGGTTGGATGGACAATGCTTTAGTTAGTGTTTGGTATATCGTCCTCAGCGAACTCAACTCTGCCCATAGTTCCGACAAGTGGTTGAGCTTTTCCTCAATACTTGACAAGATTGTTGCCATCCTTTCCTGTCCGGAATTGGATTGGCTCTAATAACATTGTTGCACAATGAACCCAAAGAATATTAAAGAATAAACCATGAATCTAGCAACAATAGTAAGATTCGAAAATTAATATTAAACTTAACCACGAATCAGGAAAATCACATCTTCTTAATCCTAAATCTAATCTCTTTCAAGAAGATTTTGCAACAATATTCTCTTGCTCACCATTCTCCCCTCTATATTCCGAATATATAGCATAGTAACCTCCTCGTTACAATAACTACTTGCGTCACGTCATCTTTAAATTTCCTTATCTACCTTCACTTCTTCGTGTATAATTTCACTCTCAGCGATATTTTCTCCTCAATCATGACAATCACTCTGGACGGACAACATGTTATTGGTGGTTCCTTTCACGTGTTGATGAAATCTCCATGTATGCTTTTGAGTGTAGTGCTTTCTTCCCTTTGTTGTTGTTTAGGAGTAACTTTATTTACTTGGGATGAGAAAGGCCTTATGGATCATTATTTATGAACTACTTAAGGAATATATGTGCAATATCTCTGTTTCTGGTGAGATGGCTTGGTAATGATCCATATGAGATTTATTTATTTAAAGTTAAGAAATATGAGGTTAACATAACGGCATCCATGATTCTTTGGCTACTGACAGCGATATGACTCATGTTGATTTTTATATTCTCGGAACTTCTATGTAGAATTTGGTTGAGGAGAAAGACAAAAAAGTGAAGGAGCTGCAGGATAATATTGCTGCTGTCAGTTTCACTCCGTCGAGCAAGATGGGGAAAATGCTTATGGCTAAATGTAGGACTCTTCAAGAGGAAAATGAGGAAATAGGAAATCAAGCTGCTGAAGGAAAGGTGCCGTAACTATTTGCGTTCACTAGTCTAGGAACATATTTCATTTCCATTATGTGCAGTTTGTGAGCGGGGAAGTTTTTTTTTAGAATTGATGTTTTTTCACTTGAGTTATTTTATAGAGTTCGTGCTAACATTAGGTGTATCATTTTTCTTTACATTGTTTTTTATTTCAATTCTCCTGTGTTTTTTTTCTCAGATGCATGAATTGGCACTGAAACTTGCTTTGCAGAAATCCCAAAATGCTGAACTCAGAAGCCAATTTGAAGGTATTATGTTACATCAATGATTAAGACTGCGAATTATTAAAGCTTGACTTGTCTTCCCTAGAAGCTTTTTAATGGATGAAATCACAGCCTTCTGAATGTTGTTTTTTCCGTTTCTCCCTTCTAAAGTAGCGTAAAGAACTTCAGTGTGCAAGGGCTTAGTTTTTATTACAAAATATAAAAAACGTCTACTTCGGCGGCTTTTGCTCATAGAACCCCACTTTTCTATGTACTCAATCTTCATATTGCAATTATTTTTTGGCTTTGCTTCTTGCAGCATTGCACAAGCACATGGATGGGCTGACCAATGATGTGGAAAGATCAAATGAAATGGTTTTCATCTTCCTCTGACACTTCCATTCCTCACTTAACTGGTTTATTGTACTTCAATATCAAAGGAACCCTGCCATTATTGTACTTAAATCATCACAGGGACCCTTCTAATATGAATGTTACTTTTTCCAAACTTATTCTAGCGAATCAAATCCATGAAGATTGTCTTAGTAAAGATAATTTAGCCTGCCTTTTACTACCCATTCTAAAAATTAAGTTTGAACATATTCAATTGCAGGTAATCATCTTGCAGGAGAAACTAGAGAAGAAGGATCGACAGCTTCAAAAGTTAAAACAAGATCAGAGCGAGAAGAGTGCAATGGAGGAGGAAAATGCAGATTCAGATTTGGCAAATAGGAAAGAATGTAACGAGGTTGTTGTACCAGGTGAGGCGGCCAATTGATAAACTATATTTCATCCCAAAAATTTTGTAGAATTATTAATTTCCTCAGTCATGTGTACATGTACATTGTGCTTTCAATTTTTCTTTCCTGTAACTTCTATTTCTTGGTGCTGAAATCTTGCTTGAATTTACTTTTTGAAAAGGCATGAGGCCATCCCAAACCAGCACTCCCAATGTTCCCAATGGCTTGAATAGGTTCTAACATGCCTTTCACGCTTTTGCCAAGACCTTCCCCCTGCAAATGGTGTAAAAAGAGAGGTTCCGTTAACAGGAAATTACAATGAAGATAGAGAATGAGAGAAATTGGGTGAGTTTAATGGAAAAAATGAGAGACAGCATAAATTGAGGCAATTAGAAACAATGACAGTGAGATTAATGAAATTAAGGTAAATCAAAGGAGAGGAGGTGTCATTAAGGAATATTTGAGAAATAAGAGTAGAAAAGAGACATTATGTAATATCTCATTGGGGTCGAAACTAACCTAATTTTGTTTTTGGAAATAGCCTAAAATGCGTTCTATTAAATAGGGAATAAAATCTTACTTAAAAAACATACATTTTTCACTCTCTCAAGCGATGTGAGATTGTGCATCCCTACCGATATGGGTTGGATCTTTGCATGAAATAGCAAGCTATGGAAAATTAAAAAAAAAAAAAACTGAATTGAAGATTGGTTTTATGTTGAAATGTGAATTGAGGAAGGCAGTTTGATAACAAGTTTGTTATGCTAAAAGAGAGGATATAAATTGTAAGAGACAAGAAGAGAGATACTTTTGATGAAAGAATTGATGCTACTTGACTAGTGGGGTAATTTAGGGTTGGAGGAAATCCTTCCTTGAAGGAAGAAGGATCTGTATTAAGGGTTCATCATGCAACATTTGTTTACATTACTGTATTCATTCTGGGATAATTTTTGAGAGCTGATTAAACATAATAACAGTAGCAAATACCTCTTTCCAGCCCATGCTCTGCAAAATTTTTCTGGGATAACTACCAGCTCCAAATGACATGTTCATGGCCTCAGCTGTGGAGTCTGATTCTAAACCACCATCGTCTGCTGACACGTCACTATCCTTCATATATAAACTCTTCTTCTGGCCAGGACCCTCTCCATAACCACCGTGATATTTTCTCCTCTCGAAAGCTCTATCTCTGTAAGCACGGTTCGCACTCTGCCATACAATGAATATATTATTTAAAAACTGAGTACGAGTGTATGGTGTTCGTCGCTCAGATTAGTTTGGTCTCGACCATACTATCAAACTCCAACATTAATGTTGGTGCGAATATTGTATTATCTAATCCAAACAATAATCATGCATCAAAACCAAACCAAACAAGAAAAATAAAAATTAGAACAATGTACAAACTCAAATTTGAAAAAATATAAATACTCCATCTCTAAATTCTACCATGGTTTATTATACTACTAGAAATAAGATAATTCCACAGTCGAATTCCAAGTTTAAAATTTACAGTTCCCAGTCTCTTTTTTAAGCCTAATATGGGGAAAGTGATTTTTAAGTGTATACTATCCGCTCTTTCTTACTTTTTATATTTGAGTAAAATAGTTAGGATTATATCTAGTACACTTACAAATTTTATTTTGTTAAATTGAATCAGCCATTAATGCCTTTTGTAAACCCATTTTCTAAGATAAGGGTTCTGGGTTCATTTGGAGAGTTTCTTAGTTTTAGGACCACCCTATTTGCACCAATGAAGGTGTCAAAGTTTTGGCAGCAAATGAGATTTTTTATGTTGGAAAATATTACCTTCTCTGAGGCAGGGAAATCCATGGAAATGGCTTCCGCTGATTTCAACTCTTCGCATCCACTATCTTTAGTATTTTTCCAATCCATTGATAGCTCTGGAAAACCCCACTCCTTTGTCGGGTCGGATGAATCAAAAGATGCCATGGATGCCAAGTGTTTTGCACTAGGACTGCGCAACTTATATAATTTGCCTGATGCAAGAAATATTAAGGCAGCCAGATAACTTTGGAATCACCAAATCAAGAAAATCTTGCATTTCTAACAAGAATAAATCTAAGGTTATTTTCTTATTTTCCAAGTTTACTATATGATTTTTTCTCACATAATTAAATCTTGGTAACTAAGAAAGCAAGCCTAACATAATTTTTTTAAGAAGATATGAGGGTAGATATTTATAATAAATTATATATATAAGCTTAGCAATTCGAAAACCTGTTGTGACTCGTACTAGATCAAGATGTACTTGGCATATTGGAGCTGTTTTTAGAAGACCACTAGCAGAAGGCATAGAAGGATGAAGCTTGGCAGACTTTTTCACCACTCTTCCAACAAGCTTTGTGACCACAATTTTTCCACCCTTTTTGGATTCTTTCACCACAGCCCAGTCCCATAAATCTATGGCTGAAACCTCTGGAATAGATTCTCCTGCTGATTGAATGACTTGACCATACTGGGCTCTCCATTTGTCTTCCTCCCATGAAGAATCTAAGCCAAAGTAGCTATTTTTAATCAATTACAAAGTCGCGTAATCTGATAGGTATCCAACACCAAAATTAAGAAGAGCGCACTTTCCTCCAAGGAAATTCACACCACTAATAATTTCGTATCCTAAAAATTCATTTCGCACCTATTTATTTTCTACCATCATGGTGAAAATAACTTCTAAATAACTTCCATTCAAATCTTAACAACTATCTATTAATAAATAAAAGAAGTGCCCCATGGCTTACATGATCACTTTAACTACCCAATACATAATATTTTTACTCATTGAGTCCACCTTATTAGGCTGGGTTCTTTAGGAAATATGGAATTCAATTAGAAGAAGTTGAAGTTGAAGTATGATTCTTTAGGAAATATTTTCCTACCTTATTATATTATCTTAAGGATGAAGTTGTGGACTATAGAACCTTATATAAGCTTCCAAAAGTTTTGAGAACAACTACCAATGGGAACTGGTTTCACCAATGTTATCAACTGAGATGGAGTTGATGGTGGAACTGGAAGGAATTCTGGACAAGCGACATATAATGGAGGGTTTAATTATGTGGAAGAATTTGCTAACATTCAAAGCCACATAAGAAATAGTTTATGACATTTCAACACAGTTTCCAGATTTTCACCTAGCGCTGGAACAGTTTTTCAAGAGACGTAACTGTTTTTAATTGTGTTTTATTGGTTAAAACTCTAAATTATAGTTATGTGTTGGAAGTTAATAAGTGATGGGAGGATTATATTCGGGAGAGGGGTAGGAAAGAGTTCTTTTATGTAAAAATATTGTGGTATGGAAAATTCTGTGTTTTTTCTTGTTTGGATACCTATCATAATCACTAGTTGATACATTAGAATAAATAACTAAGGGTCATAAATTTTACTTTGAAAGCTCCTGGAAATCCAATTTTAATAAGTTTGAAATGTTTGGCGTTGCACCATATGCATTGGCACCTGTTAATATCAGAAATATTGAGAAAAAAGAGATAACATTGTGAATACCTTCATCTAAGACATCTACACGTGAATTAACTTCATCAGTACTGTCCTCTTCTACCAATTCTCCTTCTTCCAGCATCTCAAAATTATTGTCCCCTGCATTGCAACAAATGAAATCCATTTTAACTCATTTCAACCATCACTATTTTTTCCAAAATTTTAGAGAAGAAAATAGAGATAAACCACCAGCTGCTGGATTATAAGAATCCACATCACTAATTTTCAAAGGTGATGTCTCATCATTGGCAGCAGGAACTTCTTGGTTTTGATAACCCGACAAATAAAGGTCAATAAGAGTCTCTTCCAACCTAAACAAAGCAAAGCAAGGGATGATAAATCTGTGATTGTAAGTTAACATAAGTTTACATCAAAAGCAGTTGTACCATTCAGATGGAGGAGGATTATTTTCAGGTACTTGACTGACAATGTCTTCTGTTTGTTCTGTAGAGAAGATTATGACGCAATCTAGTCATCATGAATGTTTCATTTAGAGGGTTATCCTTAATAATTCTTGACAGAATGTTCTTAAGTTCTGTTAAAATTTCAAAACATCATATATAAATGCACGCATACATATTACAGCTATTTGAAAGACATTGACAGTCTCTGCTAAGATAACAATAAAGTGAATAGAGGATGTATTGCAGTAGAGAAAGAAACTGATCCAATCTCATCAACCATGTAGCTCAAATTAAGAACACCGTCAAAGAACAGGTCCACTTTCTAAAGAATTTAAACAAAAATAATAATAATAAGAACATCAAAGAACATAATATGGTTGGAAGAATTATAATCAATAAAACTAAATACAAGCTCAAAAATCATTAGTGGCAGTATAAATCAACATGATGAGGTTATGGAAAAATCAACATAAATGGTTTCTCAGTAAGTTAAAATTATTCTTGCAAATCAGAACAACAGCTATTCGGATCTCTATTCACAATTCTAAAGAATAAATAGTTTACCCAAAGAGGATTTGGCAAGATCAGTTCGTCTGCCCGTGCAAGTTTCATATTCAACATCCCGGCAAGAACTATGGTCAGAGTTGTCACAGAAGCCTTGCAAATGCATCTCATCTTGGTTGAAATTATTTTTATATTTGTCACCCTGATATACAACAAACTATGTATCTCTCAAGCTGATACACAAGAAATAAATAAGATAATGTGACATATAAATAAAAAAAATCCAGACATTTAAGCAAGCCCTGCTGCTACCTGGTCTGTCTCAAGAAGTACATAACTTCCATTTTCGAATTTGTAATACAAACCATCTCGACTGCTATAGTACCAGCCAGCATGAGGATCATGGTAAAAACCAGTACTGCATGAATACAATGTAAGAGACTATAATTTATAAGAATATTCAAGGGAATGTTTGAAGCAAATTTCAAATAATATAAATACAACTTAAATTCAATTCGTTTTTCTCTACTGAAGAAAATAAGCTAGACATAAGGGGAAAAAGAAAGAATAAAACTTGTATTAGTAAATCTCTGTAATGAGTATATCATTAAAGGACCACCATCATCGAGAGAGAAAAAACAGAGAGAAATGAGAGTGCGTGGGTTGCACTTTATGCAGTTTGTTCTCTAGTTTCTGGTAAAGCTACAGCAGCTAAGTGGACGTAATTGTAATTAACGACTGAATCACTGTAAAAATCTTCCCTGTCGTCTTCATTTTCGTAAATCATGTCTTCGAGATTGTTCTCCCTGTAGAGATTAGGGTTAATTTCCCAACCCCGCAAGAGTACCATTACATTACGTGAAGTGTGCCGAAGCTGGTCAGACACTGAACAGCAACATCTTCATCCATTAATCATTTTTCAATTTACTTTTTGTATGAATCCAATAAAAATCATCAACGTTCTCGCTAACGCTGCGAATAATTTGGGATAATTAAGTTAACAAATCAGTTTTCACAATGTCTTTCATTGCTTCCTAAAATCATCATTCATTTCCGAAATAGAAACCTACCATCATCGCTCACAAGCGGGAAATTTCGTTTTCGTCAAAAAAAAAAAAAAAACTAAATCACGAACACAATGATTAAGAAGAAAACAGAGAAATGAAACCTGGAATGAAAGAAAAGCTGAGAATTCTCATCCCATGTAAAGTTGCATTCACGACCGCTCTGCAAATCGTGAGAACTGGGTTGTTTGCTTCTCTCCATTAAATTGCAGTGTCTACTCAAAACTCACCCAGCCTAACGGACGATTCAACCAGAGAAACAATCTAAGATGGACCAAGCATTAGCATTGTGGCCTTATTTTGAGGTCCACGGCTTGAGCGGCCGACAGGCCCCGGCCCAGTTAACATGATTCAAAATCTCACTAATTTTTATTATGTATTTCCAACTTTCATTTGTCACATTTTCTTTTCTCTTTATTGAATTTCTTCTCGAGTGTTTCTCTTCGTTATGTATTGTTTGCACACAATATATTTATAGGATTTGATTTTTAAAAAGAATCATTGCATGACGACTTGCACGTATATCGCATGATGACACGCACGTGCAGTTGTCGACGATTAATTATGAAATTAACTATCTCAAAATGAGACTGTTTATCTTTGACAATTTACAACCGTTTATTTATTATTAGTTCATAAACGTGCAATGTTAATTTAATAGCTAATTGATAATTTTTTACGACGAATAATATTATATTTATACAAAAATGTGCAACACCAAAAGGATTGTGATCATGAATTTCCTTTTCATCCACTTACAAGTTAGAACTAAATTTGGGGACCTATGCCCACTCCTCCATAGAAATAATGAATCCTTTCAATTGCCAACCACTGCAAGTTGTGTGGAAAGCAAGACTTGGAGAAGAAGAAGGCTCATCCAATAAATAGGTGAAACTTTATGCTTCCTAAATAAAGGACCACCTCCCTTTAATATTGGATTAGATTAGATTGCTATATAATATATATATGGAAAAATGACAAATCAATCATTATCCTTTATTATTGTGACAAACCAAACATCATCGTTTTTTCGTTAACAAATTAACTACTGAACTATAGAAAAATGACGCAGCCAACATCGCTGTTACGTTTGCCATTATAAGCAATAATGTCGCCCCACGGCAGTTCGCATACAAGCCGTCGCAGCTTCATTGTTTTAAAAAAACCACACGAAAATTTGGATAGCCCGCCACGGTGTCATACTAAACCGCCACGGTGTAATGATAAACTGCTGCGGTATCACAATAAACCATTGAACGAGTCACAATAAACTGTTGCGGTATCACATGAAGCCGCAACGATTTAATGTCACACCGCTGTGGTGTGATGATAAACCGTTGCGGCTTCATATGACACAGCAATGGTTTATCGTCACACCGCAGCGGCGTCATAAGAAACCACCACAGTTTATAGTCACACCGTTGCGGTTTAATACGTGCTTCATTCAACAATTTTCTAACCTGGGCAGGATTCACAGATTCAAGCAAAGTGAAATATTGGCTGGGGAAATGTTGTTTAATTTTACAGTTTCATAATAATCAATTTTCATTTCATCATCAACAACCAAATTATCAATTTCATTATAAACATATCATCATTTCCATTATAAACATATCATCAATTACAACTGCAAACCAATTCTATTACAACCATATAATGTGTATGTGCTATAAGAATCGTGTGCTCGAAGAAACTGTTGTAAATGTTCGTTGCATGTTTGCTCACTCAATTCCATTATCTGATATTCTATATTGGATGGACTTGTCGTGATGCAAAATCGATACTCCGCTTGCTACCAGACATGATGACTTTCCATCTTTCTCGAACAAGTGTGAACGTCGTTGTGACACTTTATTTAAAATGCCATTTCACCTAGTAGGCATCCCTCAACCGATGCTTCAATGAGTTGATAGTGAACCACGACGTCCTCGGCGAGGTGGAAGTGGAAGCAATGTTGGAGTATAGCTCAACGACAATGTTTTGAGGGTTAGGGTTTTCGTCTTTCATGTTTTGGGAGGCTAGGTTTTGACTGTTGTTGGTATAGTTACAAGATTCAGAATGCTCTAAGGCGCGCCATTGTATGCGACCGGCTCAAAGCACTCTAAGTCCTGTAACTGTATCGACAATGATTGAAACTTAGCATTCAAAAACATGGAAGGCGAAAACCTAACCCTTAGAATATCGTCGTCGAGCTCTACTCCATCATTGTTTCTACTTCCACATCGCCGATGATTCTGTGGTTTGCGATGAACTCGCCAGACCTTACGTGCGATTCTTATATACTATGGTTCTGGAAATGCAGAACAAGACACAATAAACTGCTGCAGTGTCATATGACACCGCAGTGGTGTGACAATAAACTGTTGCGACTTCATATGACACTGCAACAGTTTATTGTGACTTGTTATGCAGTTTATTGTGATACCGCAGTGGTTTATCATCACACCGCAACAGTTTATCATCATACCGTAGCTGTTTAGTATGACACCATGGCGGGGCATTCAAATTATTGAGTGATTTTTTTAAAACTATGGAACCGTAGCGATTTGTTTGCAAATCGGTGTAACGCAATATTATTGTTTTTAATGATAAACGTGATAGCGATAATGTCGGCATCATTTTAGGACCAATGATTTTGGGGGGCCAAGTCAAATAAGGAGGTTCGTATACTAAAAGGATTTTTAATGCTTTGTCACTCTTTTTTTTTTTTTTGAACTATTATTATTGTCACTCCCAACTTAATCATTATTTTTTGTGGGGGTGCTCCTTCTTTTTCCTTAATTCATTTAAAATAATAAAATTTATTAATATATTTACGATAATTCTAGATTTACCTTACCTCATTTTCGTTAGTTAATTAATAAAAAATATAAATAGTTTAAATCAAATATTAATTATTTTAATCAAAATAACATTATATTTATTCTCTAATTTTATTTCTTAATTCATAACGTGATATTTATTAGTTGATGTAATTATTATGATATATTATAAATAATTAAAATAATTCATTAATTAATGAATGTCAAAAAGGTAAAATTAATGCATAAACATAATATTGTTTTTTAATTAATGATTTAATGGTGTAAAATTAGATAGTAAATACAATATTATTTAATATTTATGTATTCATTCATTGCCAACTACGAAGTCATATAATTAAAGGAGTTGGGAATGTTATATTTATATTTTAATATGTGAATATTTATTCATTTGTAAATAATAATTAATTACTATACTAATTAATAAATATGTTATCAACAAAAACTAATAATAATAATAATAATAATTTTTATTAAATTTTAATGTCCCATATTTACTCTTTTTTTTTTAATTTGAGAAAATAGCATGTCATCCGAATCTCCATAATATCTGTCACGCTCCAAAGAGGATCAGAGACATAATGGAAACAACCCGACCAAGAAATTGACGGAATTGTCCAACTCATATCATAATCCAAAATTTAGCCGCGGAAGATAAAACTTTAACTTACAAACCATACCCAAAATATAGGTCCAAATGTAACATCCAATTAGCTTGAAATAATAAGATAAACATTAAAAGAAAAATATAAAATAAGCACTAAGTTACTAAACTCACCAAAATTTATTCTAAGTCTTTCTAGAAAATAAAATATCTTGCTCATGAATGCCTCCAAAATTTATTCTTGTGGTGGTAACTGCAAATCAACTTGATTATTTTCTAAAATGAGAAGTCAATTTGAAGTGAGTCAACAAAACTCAGTATGGATTAAATAACAATAGAGTAAATAACAAAATTTAACAATGACAATACTCAAGCGTTCACAACAACCAAACAGACCTTGGTTAGAGTTAGAGTTAGAGTTTTGCGCCTAAAGACACGACACATTTAGTTGTCTCATTACTCTAATTAGCAACAACAACGCATAAATAAAAATAAAAATGTAACTATACTGAATAATAAATTTGATATTTAATGGAGGGTCATGCATTGTTTAATACAAGAAAATATAATATATGATAAACATAAAACTAACCTCTACCTTAAATTTGGGCTAACCAATACCAAGACCCAACCCAGAATGACCCACTAAAGCCCAATAGCAATAAGTCTGATAAATTTCTAAGTTTTGGAACCTAATTATAATAATTTTACTAAAAAAATTAAGATTCAAAATTTAAAATTAATTATTTAAAATTTTAAGCTAAAACAAAGATTGACCAAAGGACGTTAGGGTCATAAATCCAACATGGTCTAATACGAGCCCCGAAATAACCTAAGAACGATCAGGTTACAAAATTTGGGATAAAAATTTAAATTTGGCCCAAAACGTGAATTGAACGTGAAGAGTTGGCAACAAAAGAAATCTTCTTGGAGAAGATGGATGGAATAGCTGAGACAAAAAAATTCGGGGAGAACATGGATGGGGAAATTGCGACGGCGGAAAAGGAGGAAGCAGCAGAAGAGGAAGCTGTAATTAACGGATAAGGAAAATCAGCGGTCGAGGAAATTTGTTGTCAGCATACAGTAGCACGCAAAGAGCTGGTGATGGAAAAAATAGAGAAAAAAGGTGGGAAAGGCACAACTGTAGGTGAGAGGAGCAAGCAACGGTGGAAAGAGAAGAGCTGGCGATGGGAGTTGGTTGAGAAGAAAGTTGTAACTATATAGAAAGGAGAAAAATCAATTAGTTTGTTTCCATAAACCCTAATGCAAAAGGGTTGTTTGAAGAAATTCGTGGGGCTATGTCCCACTACGGCCCATTTAGATAAAGAATGGAGTCTAACAAAAGAAAACATTTCACCAAAGCATATTGGGCTAAGAAGGTTAATGGATCACGCAGAGGAAGAAAAGAAATTTTTTTTGCTTAATTCTAGCTTACTTTTTCTTAAGAATCTTGAGGATGACTTGATCAAAGATGATTTGATCGATATAAAATTTTACGATTTCAAATACATTAGGAAAGAAAATTGTAAAGATGTAGATAAGAAGTTTATTTTTCATTTTTTTTCCACCTTGAAGACAAGGTTTTTCAAGGCGGGAGTAATAATAGAGTACCTAATAAATAGTAGTTATAATTAGTATTAGTTGAATAGTTATTGTGTATTGTAATTGTTGGGTAGTTAATGAGTGTTGAGTGGCTATTGTAAATGCAAGGTAGTTAATGGGTTGAAGTAGTAGTTAAAAGGGAAAGAAAAGGGTCAAGAGGGCTGTTAAGTATTTTGGGAGGAAGAGAGGGGAGATTCCAGGGTTTCGAAAGCCTGAAAATGTATGTGAATGTGTCAATTTCTTCAATGAAAATGTATGTGAATGTGTCAATTTCTTCAATAAAAATGTAATTCCTATCACCGTACTACTCTCGACCTTGAGGACGGGGTCGATTTGAAAGGGAAAGTATTGTTGAGAATGAAATAATATAAAAAGAAGTGAGGGTAAATAAAGAAATTTAAAAAATGATGTGACATAGATAGTTACTGTAATAATAAGGTTACTATAGTACATATTAAGAACGTGGAGGAGAGATTGGTGAGCAGAGAATATTATTGCAAAGTCATCTTGAAGGAGATTTGATTTAGGATTTTGAATATGTGGTTTTTCAGATTTGTGGTTAAGTTTATGATTAATTTTCGAATCTTATTATTGTTGCTAGATTCGTGGTTTGTTCTTTAATATTTTGCGGGTTCGTTGTACAACAAATGTGCCTAAGGAACCAACAATAACAAAACCAACTTGCTCAAGCACAAACCTTCAGGCGAGTAAACTCCTCATGAATTGCAGGATCCTACAATAACCTCCTTGCTCAATAAGCCAACAAAAAGGACTAAAGATACTTGATTCTTTACACTAATAAAATGAAATCCTGTCTTAACTGAGAAGTCAGACGCAGAAAACCTGGCCAGAAACATCAGTTTCCAACACTGTACTACAATGACAGCAATTTGTTTTCCCATCAAACAAAAATTTTTATCAAGATTTCTTGAGCTGGTTCATCAACAAAAAAACAGGAAGCTAATATTGCAAAACAACAATGCTAATATTATTAGTTATTCTTCAAAGTAAACTCATAAGAACTGTTTGCTTACTCGGAAAGAACTAGAAGAGTGAAAACCATATTGTTTATGATTGCAAATGAGATTCTTTGAAAAGCAAATCTATGAAGTTATAATTTTTGCCTTTTCAACTATCTAAACTTTAAAAAACATGTAAAATTTAATCAATTAATCACCTCCCAATTCTAATAACCAATTTCAAGCTGGCCTTGCTCGAATTCATAGCCGGAGCCAAGACAAAAGAGGTCGTAGCCAGTACGAGTGTTCATAAACAGATTCAGTTTGGCTTTGATATGGAATTGAACTGGTGGATTTCGGTTTTGATATAAAAGAACCGAAATCGAGTTTTTGGTTTTTTTGGAACCGAACCAGAATTTCAGTTCGGTTCTGAATTTACCCTATTTATTTTTAACTGATTTTTCTTCTGAAGATTTATTCTATAACGCCCTTCCTCATTGCGCTTGCGACACCTCTCCAACTAGTGAAGCGAGCCACGAGGGTTGTAACAACTAACATCTCCAGATCATGCCAAACAAACATTGGTAAACAAGGTATTGCCTATCAACTATTTTCACCCAATATTCAGAAAACTAAAGTGAAATTAAGGCAAATCAACAACAGAATTGAAACCATAATCAGAATCGAAATCATTTTCACAGCAATCACTAAGGAAATTGTAAAATTAATCAAGCAATCACAATAATCAAAATCAGATTTAGAATCAAGCAATTACAGCAATTAGAAATAATCAGATTTACCGAGCAATCTGCACTGAAGCCGGAGAGGGCAAATATGACTGGCGAGTGGCGGCTGAGAGGTCAGAGGAGACACTTTGACAGCGACAGAGATGGCGACGTGGCGAGTGGCGACATGAGTTTTCGAAGCAGAGCAACGACTATGTCTTCTGCAATCTGCGAAGACGAAAGACGAAACGACGATCGGTGGAGTGGTTTAAGCGAACTGATTTGCGAGGTGTCAGTGGAGTGGGCAGGGCGTCGAAGAAGAAACGACGAGAGGCGAAGACAAACGAACATGCAGCGAAAGTGCAAAACAGGGAGCAGAATAGTTAGCCCTAAAGTCTAAATGGCTATGCGGTTTGGTTTCAGTTTTGTCGGTTTTGAGAAACCAAAATCGAAACATTCGGTTCGTACTAAAATGTACCTAACTTCGATTTTTAGGTATGCAAAATCGAACCGAATCAATTGGTTTCAGTTCTATTCTTCAGTTCTGGTTCGGTTTGCACACCCCTAATAGCCAAAGAGTGGTTGGATTAAAAAAACAAAATCTATGTTGCGGCTCAAAGACCAGAGGTACGACTCCAATTTTAGGGGTGTGTAAACCGAACAGAAACCGATAGTTTTGAGTCGGTTCGGGTCAATCTTGCACACCCAAGAACCGGTTCATAGTGATGAGAACTGGCCATTTCGGTTCGGTTTGTTGTTGGTTTTGGTTTTACCAAAACCAACAAACCGAAACTGACCCGCGATGATGTACGTCGTCTAGGGTTGTTTGTTCGGTGAGTCTCTGACTTCTCACTTCTGTCCGTGTTCGAGTGTTCCGACCGAATCCGACTTTCGAGTTCCGTCATCCGTGTTCGTTTCGTTCGTGCCTCCGCAGCCTGCTACGCCTCGTGGTTGTGGTTCGTCTTCCTCAAGTCATTTCATCGCTCGACGCTCACTGCTTTGCTCTAGTCGCTCGACACTCGCTGCTCTGCTCTAGTCGCCACTCGCCAGTCGCCCTCACTTTCCCCTCTGCTCCGGCTCTGTTGTAGATTTTCTCGGTAAGTAATAACTTTTACCCTCAACCTGCGGTATATTGTTATTTGCAAATTGCAGCGAACAAAACCTAAAGCTGTTCAGTTCACTGTATATTGTTATTTGCCAATTGCAGTGAACAAAATTGTTAAAGATATTGCAATGAATTCTCTGTTGAAACAATAAATTGTTCTATGCTGAATTTTCTACAGAATTGTTAAAGATATTATAGTTGTTTTTGATATTGTACTCGCAATTTTAATTAATTGTTAAATAGTTGTTAATTAGTTGAAGATATTGTAATAGCTGCTCTAAGATGTTCAAAATTGTAGTTGTTAATTGGTTTATGTTTCTGCAAATCAAAGAGTTTATTGTTAATTGGTTTATGTTTCTACAAATCAAACAATTTTGTATTAAAACTGAACTGAACCGGTATTTGAACACCCCTATCCAATTTAGTCCAACTGTACCATGTAACAAAAAGTCTGTGGGGGCTGGCTCAAGGCTGGTCCAACAATAGCCCAATGATTAAAGCCCCACATATCAGATATTGAAATCTTGTCGTTTATTAAATTTAAAATAAAAAATAAACGTTGCCAAAAAAACATTAAGCCTTTGCATGGAAAAAGACAACGTTTGGGAGTGTCATAGTATAATTCACGTCACATTTTATTCTACAACACTCTTGAGTGGTAGTGCATCATTTTTTTAGTAAAGCCTTTTGCTCGTTTTGAATGCAAAAATGGAGAACTGCTTTAAGAACGGCCACAATGTCAAGGTTGGTGAGAGTAGAGGCCACTTCTCTTGAGTCTGCACTTCTGCTTCTCTCTCGCTCCTTCCCTCTCTGTTCAATCTCATCACCGACGGCCTACACAAATCGGTGTCGCGCATTCTTTCAGAGTATTGTTTATTTTCATCTTCCTGTCTTTATGTTTGATGTATGAGGTTTTACTGCTATTTTCACCTCTTCTGTGCTCCGACTAACATTTGGTTTTTGGAATTCTCTGAAATTAGATATGGAGTGATTTTCTCGGTAAAGAATCTCAACGATGACGTTGTTGTTTCTTATTTTTGTGCTTGTTTGGCTTTTCATTTTTTTTAATTCAAATTTCCTTGCATATAATATGAATAATTGATATCTTGGGTTTTGATGTGAAAAAAGTTTGCTTCATAAATTAATGTGGTGGCATGGAAATTATGAGAATTATGAGATGCCTTTAACCTGTTTGATAGAATTTCTGAGAGAAATGCAAGGCTTTTCTAAGTTATGTTTAGCCTTAAATCTTTTATTTTGATGTAAAATTTTCTACTTGAATGTTGATGAAGTCCTTATGGCGTTTATAGTCTTGTATGAACTAGAATGCAGCCATGGTTGTCATTCTTTGGGCAACCTCTTTGCTCTTCTTTACCTCTAATTAATTCTGTACTGTATGCTTACATCAATGGCTGCAAATGAAAAAACTATCAAGAAAGGCCATGGCTGTATTTTTGTTTTTTGTTTTTTTTTTCTATCTTCTTTCGCATGGATTCTGCATTGTGTACTCCACTCAGAAGTAATAGAACTTTTGATATTCACTGTCTAATTTTAATTTTTATCAATTTTTTTTGTGGATGAAATTATATAATTTTGTGTAGATACATGTTTTATTTGTACAAATCATTTTCATGAAAAAATAATGAAAATTGTTTTCTGCGCATATATCCTCAGAATTGTTTTTCAGGTCCGTTTTCAGAAATCACTGCCAAACAAGCTCTTAGGTTTTGGACTTCTCCTTCAGAATAGGTTAGTTAAGCGAATTCCCTCTCAATCTTTCTTCTTCTCACTTTCTCAAATTCCTCCTTTTTCAAATCCAATCATTGGTACCCACTAAATAGTTCTCCTGGAATGCCATCATAAAATCTAAAGTAGAATACAACGTATTGAATGTACTGAGTGTCATCATCTTTTTCTTGTTTTTTTTTTTGGAAAAAGATTTTGTGTTTTAGGTAAGGTTCATTAATACGAGTTATTCAGAAATATTTTGATAGGAAGTATGAGGGAGCTTGTCACCATCCAAGTTGGGGGTTTCGCGAATTTTGTTGGCTCTCATTTCTGGAACTTCCAGGTGAGTATGTTTTGTCTTTGTTACAAATATCCATTCCTTTTGTTCTTAATCTGGTTGTTGGTATCATTAAATCACTAATAATCTTCCTAAAAGTTATAAATATAGTATGGAGATAGTTTCTTAATCCAATTTTTAAATTTCAACCAATGTTTGTAATTTTAGCAGTGTTTAAACCCACAAAATGTCAGTAAACTTGTATTTTGGCTTCACTTGTTTATAGAGAGCATTTTTTGGGTTTTTACATGACTTTTTCTCCTTATCAAATCTTGAGAATGATACATTTATCATTGTTAAAGGATGAGATGCTGGGATTGGATGTGGACACCCAAGGGGATCAGGTCTTTAACAGTCAGTATCTGAACATGAATGTTCTCTACCGTAACGGTGAGACACAACAGGTGGAAAATTATGACATACTTGAGAATTACTTTTAGATTTCTAATGTTCTTTTGTCTTTTAGATTTTCTCAGTTTACCATGTTATAGTACTTCATGAAGGTTTAAATGATACTAGAAACTATGATATTAGCTTAGTTCGCCTTTGTCCTTATTGCAGTAGTTTTTATTTTTCCGCACAAAACATCATTTTAAGATTTTTCACTCGTACGCCCATAATTTTGTCATAAATGGTTGTTGTTTCTTAGTACATGCAATCATAGGAACTATTGGTATCTGCTTTCATCGTTCTTTTGTGATTATATGCAGGGTGTCCTTACATACACTCCTCGCCTAGTTGCAATTGACTTTCAAGGTTCTAGATATTTTTTTTTGGCAATATTATTTGGATAAAATGGCAAATCAACTATCTTACTTTGAAGTCAATGACAGATTAACCTTTAAATTATTTTTGCTAACAAATTAACCACTGGACTATAGAAAAAAGTTGCCGCAAACATCGCTGTCACGTTTGCCGTTAAACAATTAAATTTTGTTATGCGGTAAATCAAATATGTATTGATTTCAATCTGCCGCGAATGACATTTTAAAAAATAACGTTATAGCATCGACGTTCCGCTACGAATCGGGACATTTTATGAGCGGATTGACCAGGATCCATGGCGGATTGACCACGATCTGCGGCAGATTGACCACGATCCGCGACGGATTGATAAGAAGGAAATTTCATTATTTCTCCTAGAGAAGCAGTGAATATTTGCAGATTGATAGTTCTCTCCATTTTCAACGGTTTTGGACGCTTGAGGACTTGTTTTCTATTGTCTTTTTGTGATGCACGGGTAGGAAACATCTGTTTTGTTATTCGGTGCTTATCAGAGCAGATTCGGGCAGGAAAAAAATGTGATTGTTTACTCGAAAATTTCGGAAAGCCATAACTTTGTGCTCAGTTGATCGATACGATTTTTTTTTTTATTTTGCATAACTTTTCAAGATCTATGCACTGGCAAGTTGCCGAAGGCAGCTTGTCCGACTTTCGAGGGCTAAAAACGCTTCTACGTACTTTAATTTTACGTACTGTAATTTCCCTTACACAATTCAAAATAGTGAAGCTTCGCACATTTAGATGACAGTTTCTTCCTGCTGAGGCGAACGTTTTTTGCACAAGTCACGTTGATCTTCTCCTAATACACATGGGCGACACGTCTTCAAAAATGACGTTGTATCATGGGATCTGCAGATAACATTTTCATGGTGAATCAAAATGTTGCGAAACTTGGGCAAATGGGAGAGGAAAGCGGAAAGATGAAACGATCTCATTTTTTCCCTGCCTGAATCTGCTCTGATAAGCACCGAATGACAAAACAAATATTTCCTACCTATGCATCGTGAAAAGACGATGGAAAACAAGCCCTCAAGCGTCCAAAACCGTTGAAAATGGAGACAATTATCAATCTGCAAAGATTTATCGTTTCTCTAAGTAAAAGAAAAAAATTTCCTTTTTATCAATCCGCTGCAGATCGTGTTCAATCCGCCGAGGATCGTGTTCAATCCGCAATGGAAAATGACCCGATCCATAGCGAAACGTTGATATTATTACGTTATTTTTTAAAATATTGTTCTGCTGTAGATTGAAATCAATATATATTTGATCCGCCGCGGATCAAAATCAATACGTTTAACGACAAACGTGACAGTGGTTGTTACTTGTCATATCAAACAACCAGAGCTTATCATACATTTGGTATTCTAAAAAAACTTAAGTATTTGTTTCTCATTTGTTGACGATTGATTCATTTCCGATTTGCAGGATCTCTAGGATGTATGAGTTCATCTGGTACTTTATCCAAAAATGGTCCATCTGCACCATCAGATGTTCTTACATGGTGAGTAATTGTAATATCTATTTGCAGATCCAATTCTACTCTATCATGTATAAGAGAAATTCTGGAACATACACGTAATTAAGTAGTTTTTAATGTCTTTACTATGTGCTTTTCGCTTAACCTAAGCCATTTCTTGCTGATATTTTGGAATATTGAATATCGTGCTACATTCATGATCTATTGCTGTTTACATCCATATGCTTCATACAACCATGTGAAGATGAAGTGCTCCTTAAACTTGAATGATGTAACTAATATCTTAATGATTTATCATTGTCGGATCTGTTAGTCATAAAACAGTTGGTTCTTCTTTTTTATGAGCATATCATTTCAAGGAGATTGATCTATTATTTTTTATAGGGAAATGATATCATTCTTATCAAGTTTTTACTTCGTTCTTTCCAATGAAATGACAATCTTACAACACCTTGTCAATTAGATTTCATTAAACAAAGGCATGAGAACCCATAGATTTGTCAAATTCATGATTTGGTAAAGCTTGTGCCTCGGCATAAGATATTTTATATATTCTTCTGAACAAGTTTTTAATTTATTTTCTTAATGAGCCACAAATATTGATTTACAAGTTTGTGCGTTTTCGGATCAAATGCATTAAAACTTGTATCTATGTCTTTATGTGCAGGGATCGGAATGTTTCTGTTCATGCTTCTGAACCTTTTAAGAAGAATTTGTTCTTGCAAAGTTTATACGAGGAAGAGCATGTGGATATGGCTATGATTAATGGTATCAACAGCAGACAGATTAGTTCAAAAAGAGAAATTGAGGATAGAGATATAGTTGAATGTTTGGAAAATGATATTAAATATTGGACAGACTTCTCAAAAGTGCACTACCATCCCCAGAGTTTATATCATTTGAGTGGATTGTGGATGGACGCTCAGGATTTTAGCAACTATGGAATTGGAAAAGATTCGTTCTCTTGGAGTCTGCAGGGAGAAGATATAAGTGAGAGACTTAGGTTTTTTGTTGAAGAGTGTGATCACATTCAGGTGAGCGAACAGAATATTTTAAATACTATTTGATTTTTATGGCTTTGGGAATAAGACTTTTGTCTCGTCATCACGTCTTGTTTACCTCTTAAAAGAACCAAGAAAAAAACATCCCTGTGCTATTTTATCTGTGCAAATCTAGATTGAATCTGTTTCGCATTTTGTAGGTGTCAAAACTTTTTTTAAGGGTAATGTTAGACACACTGGAATTTTTAATATAATCTTATACTTTCATATGTCATTCATTTCGTGATTAAGTAATTATGTAAATTATAAATAGTTTAAATGATCACTTATGCAAATGAATAAGTGACGTGTGGACAATGCATTAGAGTATAAGATTTGTTTATAATTACAATAAAAGGGAGTATAATACTTTAACGTCACCATGAGCATCTACAACTACAATTATATTATATTGGCAATTTAGTTAGTGTTCCTGGGTTGGCACAGGGTTTTCAATTCATCGTTGATGACTCGGGAGGGTTTTCTGCAATAGCTGCAGACTTTCTGGAGAATGTAGCAGATGAGTACTCAAACATTCCAGTATTGCTTTATACTGTTCGAGAACCCAATTCTTACTTGAAGCTCAGAAGTCAAATGCAGACCGTCCACGGGGACCTCCATGATGCAGTTTCTTTCACCAAACTGTCAACCTTTTGTGAGCTCATGGTTCCAGTTGGTTTACCCTCATTGAGTAATAGTAATATTGAATCTTTCCTCTTTTTTTATCCTCTTATTTTCTCATATTGATGCTTCCCTTTCTTGGTTTCATGGAATTTTACTACCATTATTTCTCTATGTTTTTTTGGGGGAATAGCTATTGTCATCATGATATATGAAAGAGATAATGCTATGTTTACTTTCAAATGTTACTCTCTAATCTTACTTCCTGGTTGATATTTGTTTGTCATTCATAAATTGATATGAAAATAAAAATAAATTATAAAAAATTAAAATAAGACTTTAATTGTATCAATTAATAAGCGACACGTCATAAGATAAAATTTGAGTATAGAATTATAAAGTAAAATTAGTATTACTCATAGGAAAGCTCTTTACCTAGATGGAAAATGTTTGAATTTTGGATAGCGCTTATTAATTTTAGTTGATTTTCTTCTTAATTTGTTTAATGAACTTTTATTCTGTTTAATTTCATCAACATTTTCCATCCTATTTCTTATTCTATAAGCTTTTGAGCACGCCATTAATATTCTTTCAAATTGAAGGCAACGCTTGTTCTCTCCTCTGCATTGACGATGCAAAGCCTTACCACTGCAGTGCTGTATATGCTGCTTCTTTACACACTATTGGTCTCCCTTTTCGAATGGAAGCCACTGGACAGGCAGAGTCTAGTTATTTTTCGGGTGCATTGGATGTTAATGGGCTTGTACGGATTTTAGCTGGGCAAGCTAGGCAAAACATTGTGGCAACTCTGGAGGTTGCAATGCCAGCACCTTCTTTGACAGGTAATTTCACTTAAGCTGCTACGTCTATCATTATTGTTATAATGATTTTGGAGTTTAGGGGCTTTCTCAGAGCCATCTTTTCTGGAAAGCTTGGAGACATTGACACCAGAAACAGCTCAGGAGGACGAGGACTTGCATGGAGTAGAATTTTTGACTGTTCAAGGGATGCTTGGATCAGGTGGTCTGTAAAACATCTTCTACTTAAACTCTATTTTCATAGACATGCATTTTGATGCGTAGGTGCTTTGAAGATCTTCATTGTCACTGTTTTTTAATGCTCTGTATTGAAATAATACTTTTTAGAGGTGATGGAATCAATCTTAAAAGATTCTTGTCCCACCATATAATTTGATCCAAAATCGCGGGCTTAAACTTGGATCAATCCAAAAACTTAAGTTGTTGTGTTAACTTAGTATAACATTGTAATTATTTTTTAATAATCTAATAAAGATTGGGTGCTTTGGTGTTCTTTGTTGTCAGTGGCCATCAAAATATAGAATACTATTTTCGTAAAGAAACATAATTGATCAATCTTGAAAAGATTCTAGTTGGTAGTTTCAGTTGGAACATTAATTCAAAATTTATAATTTATTATAACGACTTAAATGTTTTAATTTCTTGGACATGTACTCTGTTTTTTTTCCGTATTTTCATGTTTATATAAAATATTAGCAATTTATTCCAAGCATGAAGTACATACATTTCCTGGCAGTGAATCCCAGTTGTCATTGCCAATGATGTGTTTAGAAAAGCTGACTGATTTGTTGTCTGCAGGGTGTTGTCAAGCTTCAGTTTTTGATGTAAAAACAAGAATTGAAGCTGCCCATGCGCATGCCTCAACCAAGCCATTGTTCTGCCATTTATCAGTGGCTCAATGTCCTTTGCCTATTCCCTTGCCTTTTCCAAAAATATTTAGAAATAATATTGGCTCAAACGGAAAATTGTTGGACAACCCAATCTCTAGTTCGCCTGCAAGGGGATCACTGGATGTCCATTCCATCCCCATGGCAGCTAGGATGCGTTCAAGCAAAGCAATCTTGCCATATTTAGAGAAACGATTTGGAAATCTCCATAGATATGCAATTGAACGACGCACACCAACAGCTGAATTACTGAGGAGTTGGGGGTTGGGAAAGGATGAATTGGAAGACATGGCAGAGATGCTGTCAAAAATGATCATTGCGTTGAATCCAAGCTCTCAAATGTCCTCTGACTCAGATTAAATTTGGTAAGTATGTCTTCCACTTGATAACCAATAAGATTTTGATTTTTTCTTCAAAAGCTCGAGAAGATGATGGGGTTTGACTGATTAGATAAAATGCACTCAAGTGTCCACTTTCTGGGCTTTGCTTCTTAATCTGTTATCTTTTGTTTTTACTGGATTATGGGTAATACACAATTGAACTTCTACTACTCTAATTATAATGCATGAAAACGTGATGTGTGGCAAATGATTATGATAATTAATTAATAATGTGCACAGTTTTCAGTCGCATGGACCTAGTGGAAGTGACCCATGGTTGATGAAGAGTCGGCCATCCCACCGTGACTAACACATCTGGGAAGGTTTGGCTTGTCATGTTTTCTTCTATCAAGTAAATAGTGTGTAGAATCACAGGAAGTTGAGAATGGAAATGGGTTAGAATTTGGAATCCATTACTGAGTCGAGTAACTCTCTATTTTAGTGTTTGATACTTATTTTCATGAAGAATTTAGTTTGATACATAAGTAGCAATCGGAGTACTTAGTTCAGATAATGTCAAAGGTAGACACCATGGATAGGCGTATTGTAACGACCCTAAATTTAATTTTTCCTCAAATTGTAAACCCTAAAATTTTCCTCTAAATTGATTTACAAATTAGGTTCAATTAGATCGTTATAAACCCTAAATTACAAAAGTTCAAAAATCATTATTCAAGGCGGAAGCATTTAATAAAACCTTTAATTGTATTTATTAGAGTTTGTCCTGTTAATTATATCTCATTAAATAGACTTTATATATATAAAACAAATTTCATTAAATAAAACAGAGTTTATATAAAATCTCAATAAAAAAAGAGTTTATTCAAATCAAATTAGTAATTGAAACACTAAATATAGTTTATTTTAAAATAGTAAAACAACAATAAAAATTTAATCTTGTAACCCATTATTTATATTCCCAACATCTCCCTATGTATGCTCTTCTGCTTCAAAACTTACCTACATCATAAAACTAAATAGTGAGATAAACTCAATAAGTAAAAACACGTGCATAAATATTTTAATTTTATGCATTACCAAGTTTTTATACTTTAAGTTACATACTGGTTGGAATTTATTTTTCAGCCCTACTAAGTTTCAAGCTCTCATTAGCTGTCACAAGGTTTCATGTGTTCAGGCTTTCATTAGCCATCTCAAAATTTCCTACCAAGCTTCAGACTTTCATCAGCCATTCCAAGATTTTATGTGTTCAGGCTTTCATTAGCCATCTCAGAGTTTTTCCGTCAATTCCATCAAGATGACCTATAAATTTTATCTTCCTTTATATCGTGTGTAAATGCCTAACCATTCGTGTCCAAGTGAAATGTCAAAATTTAATAATAAAATAAGTTTAAGGAAAATAATATACGTCTTGTGATGTAGGGCCTATAGCCAAAACATTGTAAGTGTTTTACTTATCTGGATTCCGAGAGAGTAAATGATTTGGGTGTTCTCGAGTCTTCAAATAATCTAATCTACCAAAAGGATTTACCGATTAATTTCTTTCTAAAATAATAATAATAATAATAATAGTTGAAAGGAATTTAGGTAGGAATTCGTTACTGATAAAGATCTTAGATGGATTGGAGTTGAATTCGAGTCGGGTTGGTTTGATAAGCTAGACCAATTGGTTTGGTTCGTTGGTTAGGTCTAGTTCGGTTTGGGTGGCCAGTTCGGATTGGTTAACTGGGCTTGGTTCACTCGTCTGGCCGGTTCACTTAATGTGGGTCTGGTTTGGTTGAGTGTCCAACAAAAGAACCGATCTTCCTCTCCTTCATCATTCCTCGTTCTTCATCGTCGTGGTAAGGAGAGAACTCCTTCTCTCAGCTTCGTTGCGAACAGAGGCAGAAGTTTGACGCCAAGCGAAGGCTCGTTTGAGTGGGGTTTTGGTTGTCCGCTGGAAGGAAAGTTTTGCATTGGAAGAGAGAGTTCGCATAGAGAGAGATTTTGTCGCAGAGGAGGTAAGTTTCAGAGTACTCTGCGTTTTTGGGTGTGGGTTTCTTCACGGTGAGACCCTCGATTTATAGGAGAGGTCTCACCCGTCTTTCCTTTGCAGGATTGTCATGAATCTGGCATTTCATTGTGGCCAGGTTCAACTATAGAGAAGGAAAGAGTTTGATTTTCCTGATAAGGGTTGATTCCGCGTAGCCAATTAGGAATTTCAGATTAATGTAGGATTTGATTGAGCTGAATTAGGGAAGAGTTATTAGGATTGAGTCTAATTTTGGAAAGTTTTCTGATATTTGTCAACCCCGCGTAGTAAAATTGGAAGCCAATTTAATTTAGGGTTTTTATTGTTGAATTGGGGAAACTTTATGAGATTCATTCTGTTTTGGAAATTTCTATAAATTTGAGAATTTTGAAATAGGGATGTTACACGTATAGAGGATGTCTCCCATGGAGTCTGGACCATCGGTGCTCCTTCTCCGACAGCTCATCTCTACGTTCCGTCATCATATGCTCCACCTCCTCCCGACACCGATGACACTGAGCTTCCCGATGCTTAGATTAAATTTATGAGCTTAGACTTTAAGATTAGTAGTTGGTGTGTATTTTTGAAGTTTGTAATGTTGCCTTTTGAAAAAGAATATGTAAACTCAAAGTGTGGTAGTTGTTTGAACATCGACTTTGGCGTGTACCTTAAATTTGAAATGCTTAGTACTTTTGAATTCGTGTTTTAATTCGTTGCTCTATTTTGATTGTCATGGATGTATCCGCTGTTAAATACATTCGTGCATATTGGATTGTTTAAACTATTTTGGGATTGCTTTGTAGGATGGTATTTGGCATTTTGGGAGAGGGTAGATACAAACAAAATCATGCCAAATTTTTTTATCCATGCCCTCTATAAGCACATTTGACAATTTTTTGGGGGAGTCTTATAGTTTGTTGACTTTTATCCTCTCTACTCCTTGTTTTGATTGTGACAAAAAGGATAGAGAATGGTTAAGTTGAAATAGGGGAGAGAGATTAAATGTATTAGAAAAAGGTATTGCACATATTAAAGGGAGAATTCAATTTCTTGCAATACAATTTTTATACATGTTTAAATTTAAAAGATAAACAACTTAACATATATTGTCATCATAAAAAAGAGAGAGATTGTTATCATAAGTATGTTAGACATATTTATATTTTAATGATGAACAATATTAATTGAATTTATAAGTTGTTTATGTGTTGAATTTATAATACTCATATATTACGCTTAAATTGGAATTACCCTTGATGGGTGTCTTAGTTTTATATAGAATTTTTCTAAGTCCATGTAGTGAGGAGAAAGTATTGTGGGACTTAGAGGATTTAAGTTGTGCAGCTCGGAATTGTAGTACTCTGCACTGGGGTTTTTCGGTCTACATGTGGTTGGGGTGTGGCTGAACCCCATCGACTGAAATACCCCAGAGTCATGCGTTCTGTGCGTTTCTGGATGAGGCGAGGTCGCGGGTTTTTGCGACCAAATGAGGACGAGAAGTGGTCGAAGGTTGTCAACCGAAATCTACATGTGAAGTGTCCTTTTAGAATTTGGTCGAGGCGAGGATGCAAGGAGAGCGTCCAGAACTTCATTTCACTGATGTCTGACGTTTTCGGACGACGGGCGGTCGAATGCGGTCGAGCCCAGTCGACTAAGTTTTGAATCTGTAATATTTTGGTGACATTTCGGACAAGTGGTGGTCGAGTCCCGGGCGATAGCGGTCGACAAGCTTTTGAATCTGTAAAGATTTGGGGATATTTCGGACCCAACGCGATCGATAAGCGGTCGAGAATAAGCGACCGCAAAAGCACAGAGGTGAGTCTCGAAGGCTTTTCGAACTAGAAACGGTCGAGACCAGGTCGAGGGTATGCGACCGAAAATACACAGTTTTGCGCAACGGCTAGTTTTCAATGGTCATATAAGGACGACCAAAAAGGCAGACCTTATATATACATGGCAGTTCGTGGATGGATGCACCCAAGTGATTTATAGCGAATATTTGTCAAATTTCCGACTCAATTTTTGTGCGTTTATTTGAGTACAAAACATAACCTTCAAACAAGTGTAGTGAGATTATTTGTTTGGTGCTGTTTGTTGTTGCCACCTCCTGCTTTCTTGGAATGCTATCCCATTCAGTGCTGATAACTCCCCCATTCAAAGTCCTCGAGTAGGAAGTCCTCATCGAGATCCCAGAAGTCCAACAGGAGCTACATCACCATTGCACGCCAAGAGATCTCTTGAAAGTCCAAGTGGCTGCCTCACCAATGCATCCAAAACTATCTCTTGAAGCAACTACAGTTCGTCGGGAGAGTACTAGTCCTGTAAATGTCCATCCACTACCCCTTCCTCCAGGGGCACCGCTCCCTTCACCAACTCCAGTTTCCCAAGTTACAGCTAAACCTGATACGTTATCAATGAAAAGCCAGTGGCAGAAAGGAAAGCTCATTGGGCGTAGCACATTTGGAAGTGTTTACGTAGCTAGTAACAGGTATATGAATATCTATGCTCTCGATGTCATTTCTTTGCTGCAATATATCCTTATTCTTATTCTATTCCTTGTTTATTTTTGCCAGAAAAAATGGGTCTCTTTGTGCAATGAAGGAAGTGGAGTTATTTCCTGATGACCCAAAATCTGCAGAATGCATAAAGCAGTTAGAACAGGTAACTTTTACTATCTATTACATTTTACTGATCTATTTCATTTTTATACTCTTTAGATAGGTTTTTTCTTGATCTTTGGGGTTTCACTTAACACCGCCTAAAAGAAAGGTTTTATTTTAGCTAATTCAGGGTGTCATACCTGCGAACTCTTAATATATGTTAGTGGAAGACCCATTACCCACTTGTGGAAGAAGCATTACCTTAATGGAAGAAACATTACCCTAATGGTAGAAACATTATCACCTTAATGGAAGAAGCATTACCCTAGTGGAAGAAGCATTAACTTAGTGTATATAAACACCTAAAATGTAGTTCAATCAATAATATACGATTGCAAATTCATTCAACTTCTCTTTCTCTTATTACTACTTCTTCTCTCTGCTACTCAATCTCACTATATATCACTTTCTTCAACGATAAGAAGTCAACAAAAGTTAGAGTAAATGTATAAGAAAACTGCATGTGATTTGTTTTGTCATTTTATATGAAGTTCTGAATTTTAGCAGAAACTTTTCCAGCGAAGTTAAATTAGTAATTTATATATTAGAACAATCAAATATCATTTCACGTCTTCCAACAATTACATATCATTTCACGATTTCCAGTATTTTCTTTAGCAATATCCTTATTTTTGCATAGAATTTTGTCAGTTATTCTTGAGGGATATCTAATTTATCCAGTGGATTCAGCTCTCAAGTTTTCTTACTTCTTCTTTGCTGTCTTCCATTTATTACAGGAAATTAAAGTTCTCAGCCAATTAAAGCATCCAAATATTGTTCAATATTATGGGAGTGAAATTGTGAGTACCATCCCCTCTGTAGTTTTTATATACCTTCTCAGGGTTGTTATAAAGGGTTGGGTTAACCAATCCAATTCTGTCCATATGTAGGTTGATGATCGGTTTTACATATACTTAGAGTATGTTCATCCTGGTTCAATAAATAAATATGTTCGAGAGCATTGTGGAGCTATGACAGAGTCTGTTGTACAGAATTTCACTCGCCATATTCTCTCTGGGTTGGCTTACTTGCACAGCACAAAGACCATACACCGGTAAAACATTTTTTTTTATCTGAAAGACTCAGTGTTGTTCGTAGCAAATTAGTTGATGTCTTTGGAGTCCAACTGTAGGTTGAAGGAATTGTCTGGACAATGATCGTCATGTTTTCTAATCTGTTAGGAGGACTTATGATTTTTTTTTGGCTCATCTTTGTAGTGATATTAAGGGAGCTAATTTACTTGTCGACTCTGGTGGGGTTGTCAAACTTGCGGACTTCAGGATGGCCAAACATGTAAGTTTTCGGAAGTGTTGTCCTTTCTTGTACATTTTTTCTTCATTTGTCAAGCGACAACCTTTCTTCTTGTTCTTTTTACTCATTGATATAACAAGAGTGTTACTTAGTTGCAACATTCTCCAGCAAAGCTGCAGTTTTATTAATTTAAGCTGTCTTTCTCATTTCTCCACCAATTTCTTTAGGTAATCAAAAGGGTCGGTAAATTAAGTTTGATTTTGTGGTTGATTGTGAACTCATTCGACTATTTCTTATGTAAGTAAATAAAGAAGTCTTTCTATTGTTGTTTGTTTAGTTTTAATATTCCCACCGCAGCAACATGCATAGATATGAAAAATCCTGGAAATTCATATTGGTTTAACGGTGATGGTGACCAATGTTATATTAACATCATCAAAGTTATCTTTTGTTGATTCTTTAAGTTGTGGGCTTGAATTTCTTCTTACACTGTATGAGAATATAGGGATCTATATCTATCCAAGACCAGGATTTAAATACATCTATTGTTTTCTCCTGCTTACTGGACAAGCTGCTGATCTCTCTTTAAAGGGAAGTCCATACTGGATGGCTCCTGAGGTATCTTTTTGCTGTTGTTATAAATGTATTTTAAGAAACCACTAAACTAGACCATATCTAACGTAAAGTTTTCTATTGTGGTTGCAAAAAATGACATTTCTCTATTTTACAGCTCAGGCAGGCTGTTATGCAGAAAGATAGCAATTCCGATCTTGCTCTAGCAGTTGATATATGGAGTCTGGGCTGTACTATTATTGAAATGCTTACGGGAAAATCTCCTTGGAGTGAATACGAAGGAGTAAGCATGGCTTATACTTTCTACTATAATGACAGGCTGCAGCTATGTTTAAGGTTATGAGAGATAATCCTCCCATACCTGAGTCGTTGTCACCCGAGGGTAAAGATTTCTTAAGATGCTGTTTTCAAAGAAATCCTGTAGATAGTGTTGTGCGGGAAGCCAAGAATATAACAACGCAAACAAAAAACAAGGAAACAAACACCACAGAGACAAGTTTTACGTGGTTCGGACAAAGTGTCCTACATCCACGGGAAGAGCGTCATTCTCATTCAGTATTCCAAGATTACACAGATCAACATCAAAGAACTTACAGACTCAATCTATTCGCCTAGAAGCTGATTTGGTTTACACAGGCAGAAACCCACTTGACCGAAGGCTCCAAATTTCCTCCTCTGCACTGTAGCTCCCTGTCTATCTCTGTTTTCTTCACCGATAACAGAGATCACCCTTCTAGCATAATTTCCAGAAAGCACCCGCCAGTCCTTTTTACTAAACTGAAGTTTATCCCGCCCAAAAGGCAATTTAACTACATTCAGACTGAAAATACAATTTTACCCCTGGAGTCTTTCTAATATTGAGTCACCCAATATATCAGATAGGCATTCTGCCATCATGCTTCTCGAACACCGATTTGTGAAGATTTCACTCCGGCCAGATGTCTCATCTTGTACACAGGCGCTTAGCATGACGAATTTGATGGTAAACATACTCCACACAGTGCATTTTGCTAAACTTTGGTTGTTCATATTATAATCTACTACAAGTTACAGGAAAAATCTCTCAGCCCAAGGGAGCAATCAAAAATTAAACTTGATCAATTGCCAATATCACCCAACTCTCGAAAAGTTAATGGGCTGACCTCTCCTGAGAGGTTACATAGAGTTAACTTTCACCATGAATTTCCTCTGTTTTTATTTAAAAAGGTTGCTTTTTTCATTCATTATTTCTTACCAAATATATTGTTTGATCCAGTGACTCTGCCAAGCAATCTCATCACAAAATCCCTGACTTTTCGGTGACACCACGTTACTCCCCTCGATCCACCCTTGAAGCCCTTACTAGTTTATCACCTCCAAGGGCCGTTCAGAACATGCTGAATTCCAATCCTGCTGTTTTCAAACAGTGGCGATAATTGTGCAAAGAAGAATCATATTTTCAGGTGACTCAAAAAGTAGGATGCTGTTGCCTTCCTCCAGACCTGTCTCAATGAATACGGCCTAGCTGTTCGGTAGATTGAGTCGAGGCGTTGCTATCTGAATGCAGGTTAGTAAATCTCTGTAATAACTATATCATTAAAGGACCACCACCATCAGAGAGAAATGAGAGTGCGTGGATTGCACTTTGTGCAGTTTCTTCTCTAGTTTCTGTTAAAGCTACAGCAGCTAAGTGGACGTAATTGTAATTAACGACTGTAAAAATCTTCCCTGTCGTCTTAATTCTCGTAAATCATGTCTTCGAGATTGTTCTCCCTGTAGAGATTAGGGTTAATGTCCCAAGCCCGAACTGGGTTGTGCGCCTCTCTCCATTAAATTGCGTTCTCTACTCAAAACTCACCCAGCCTAGCGGACGATTCAAAACCAGAGAAACAATCTAACGTGGACCAAGCATTAGCATTGTGGCCTTATTTTGAGGTCCACGGCTTGAGCGGCCGACAGCCCCCGGCCCAGTACATATGATTCCAAAAAAACTAAAAAACACGTTTATTGCTAACTGCATATTAAAATATAAATAATTAGTATTTTTTTAAAATTATTTATTAATTAAAATTTTGAGACTCCCTTTGATTTATTCTTAACCGTCCATCAACATTAATCAAATGTTAATGAATGATTATGAGTTTAAACCTTTTAAACTCTATTAATTCACGCTCATTAATAAAACGGTTAACAATTTTAAACAATTAAATCATATCTTATTAATTAACTATTTTTGCAAACCGTCCATTCGAAATCTCACACATTTTCTTCTTTCTATTACGTATTTCTAATTTCATTTGTCACGTTTTTTGTTCTCTTTTATTGAATTTCTTTTCGAGTGTTTCTCTTAATTAATGTTTGCAGACAATAATTTTATAGAATCTAGGTTTTAAAAATTCTTTCACACATCAATCATTGCATGACGACTTGTATGTCTATCGCATGATGGCACACACGCGCAGTTGTCGACGACTAATTATGAAACTAACTATCTCGAAATGAGACTGTTTGTCTTTGACAATTTACAACCGTTTATTTATTATTAGTCCATAAACGTGCAACATTAATTTAATAGCTAATCGATGACGAATAATGTTATATTTATACTTTAAATTTATACAAAAATGCGTAGCACCAAAAGGATTGTGATCATGAATTTCCTTTTCATCCACTTACAATTTGGGGACCTATGCCCACTCCTCCATAGAAATAACGAATCTTTCAATTGCCAACCAACTGCAAGTTGTGTGGAAAGCAAGACTTGGAGAAGAAGAAGGGCCATCCAATAAATAGGTGAAACTTTCTTCTTCCTAAATAAAGGACCACCTCCCTTTAATATGGGAATAGATTAGATTGCTATAATATATATATATATATTATAAATAGGGCATAGTATAGAATTATAATTAGTTAATTACAACGTGATCAAAATTTTTGAGGGTTTCAAGTTTTAATTTTTGGGACCAATGATTTTGTGAGGCCAAGTCAAATAAGAGATCCACGAGGTTCGTAATTCGTACACTAAAAGGAATTTTAATGCTTTGTCACTTTTTTTTTTTTAACTATTATTATTGTCACTCCCAACTTAATCATTAGTTTTTTGTGTGGGTCTTTGCTCCTTCTTTTTCCTTAATTCATTTAAAATAATAAAATTTATTAATATATTTAGGATAATTCTAGATTTACCTTAACTCAATATCATTAGTGAATTCATATAAAATATAAATAATTTCAATAAGATATTAATTATTTTAATAAAAAGTAATGTTATGTTTATTCTCTAATTTTATTTCTTAATTCATACTCCATGACGTAATATTTATTAGTTGATGTAATTATTATGATATATTATAGGGTTATTATCAATTTTTACCTTATAGTTTAGGATCCTTTTTAATTAACACCTTGAAATTTAGTTTTTTTATGGAATACCTTAAAGTTTTACACGTTATCAATTTTCATCTTGAAGTTTCTTCCCATTTATTCTTCATGTTTCACCCTTAGCAGCTGACTCCCAAAGACAACGAAGCTGCAATTCCTCTCGAAGAAGAACCTGCGAAGGCGAACTCCTTCTCTGCGAAGAAGACTGGTCGGCTCTATGGGTGAGGCTTCACTGTTCTTGGCATTATCTTTTTAGTACGACATTCGATTCTTTAAAAGAAATAGCCCCTTTCGTCTTAATCTCTCTCTCTCTCTCGAATTTTTATCCATTCTTCTCATGATCAATGGCCAAAGTCAATCTTTAGAGCCAAATGATCGCACGCGAGGAGACAATCGACTGGAGCGATCACTCACGGAAGAACGAGAGTAAGGACGACCAAGATCATTAGGAGGTTCCTCCAAATATTCCTCCGAACTCTTTCTGGCTATTCAAAGATGCTCAGCTCGACTCTTTCGAAATCTTGGGAATTATAGGATGAATACGGACAATACAATTGACGAAGAAACGCCATTTTCTACCCATTAGGTGTCTGGGTGTCTCAATCTTCACAACCCAAATGCTTCTTCTATCGTAGGTAAGGAACGCAGAATGAGGTATGTCGTCGAGTATTTGTGCCAGAACGACATATTTTTATGATGTTTATTTGTTGATTTCAATTGGGCAGTTCTTTTCATTCTTTTTAGACCGAATGCGATGAATGTAATGGGGATTTATTGCTGGGTTTAGTGTTTGAAGCTGTGTTCTCGAAGGTTTCTGGGTTTTTCCTCCACCGGAGTCATTGATTCTTAGGGTTATGTCTCGTATTTTCTCTTTTCGGTCGCTCTTTCAAATTTTCTTGCAACTGCGATGTTTTGTCTTCGTAAAGTTGTTCCATTTTAGCTGTAAGACTTTGAACGGGAAATTCATATTGGAAGACTTGGAGTGATAGTAATTCTTGTTTGTCGTAGGAATTCAGCCCAATTTATTTTCTTATCTTTTGTTGTCTGGAAATCTCACGCTTCAATTATCGGGCAGAAAACTTGCTACAGGAACGCGAGGAATCCGTGTAACCATAAGACAGAAAACATCCTTTTTTCCCAAAACAAGCAGGATGCTTTGGTAAATATGGTGTTGCACTGATTGAACTGGGATCGCCGAAGGTTTTGTGTACGGTAAGAGTAAGATCGAAACAGGGTAGGGATCGCAGAGTGACGAGCAGTCTTCTCCGCAGAGAAGGAGATCCCCGGCCAGTCTTCTTCGCAGAGAAGGAGTTCACCTTCGCAGGTTCTTCTTCGAGAGGAATTGCAGCTTCGTCTGTCTTTGGGTGTCAGTTGCTGAGGGTGAAACGTGAAGAATAAACGGGAAGGAACGTCAAGGTGAAAACTAGTAACGTGTAAAACTTCAAGGTGTTCCATGAAAAAAACTAAACTTCAAGGTGTTAATTAAAAAGGACCCTAAACTATAAGATAAAAATTGATAATATCCCTATATTATAAATAATTAAAATAATTAATTAATTACATCAATTAATGAATGTCAAAATTAAAAGGTAAAATTAGAGTGTAAACATAATATTATTTTTGCCAACTAAGAAGTTAGTCATATAATTAAAGGAGTTGAGAATGGTATAATTATATTTTAATTTTATTCATTTTTAAATAATAATTAATTATTCTACTAATTAATAAATATTTTAGGAACAAAAACTAATAATAATATTATTATGATTATCTTAGATTAAATTTTAATGTCCCATATTTACTTTTTCATCATTTAAGAAAATAGCATGACGTCCAAATCTCTGTGATATCTGTCACGCCTCAATGAGGATCTGAGACATAATGGGGAATAACCCGACCAAAAAGTTGACCGAATTATCAAACTCACATCATAGTCCAAAGTTTAGCTGTGGAAGATAAAAGTTTAACTTACAAACCATACCCAAAATATAGGTCCAAATGTGACATCCAATTAGCCTAAAATAATAAGGCAAACATTAAAAGAAAATAATGTAAAATAAGAACTAAGTTATTCTAAGCTTTTAAGAAAATAAAATATCTTGCTCAGGAATGTCTCCAAAATTTATTCTTGTGGTGGTAACTGCAGATCAACTTCATTATTTCCTAAAAGAAGAAGTCAATTTGGGGTGAGTCAACTAAATTCAGTATGGATTAAATTTTATATTTGACATTTAAAATTATAGGAAGATGTGAGCATGCTAAAGTTTATTTTAATTCAACTTGATATATGCAGAATAAAAAAACAAGCAACAGAGTAAATAACAAAATTTAACAACGACAATACTCAGGGGATCACAACAACCAAACAGACACTGGTTAGGGTTTTGCGCCTAGAGACACGACACATTCAGTCGTCTCATTACTCTTGTTAGCAACAACAAATCATAAATGTAAATAAAAATATAACTGTAGTGAATAATAAATTTAATATTTAATGGAGGGTCATGCGTTGTTTAATATAAGAAAATATAACATATGATAAATATAAAAATAACCCCTACTTCAAATTTAGGCCAACCAAAACCAAGAAAATTTGGGCCAACCAATACCAAGACCCAACCAAGAATGGCCCACTGAAGCCCAATAGCAATAAGTCTGATAATTTTCTAAGTTTTAGAACCTAATTATAATAATTTTACTAAAAAATTAGGATTCAAAATTTAAAATTAATTATTTAAATTTTCAGGCTAAAAAAAATATTGACCAAAGGACGTTAGGGTCAAAAATCCAACACGGTCTAATATGGCCCCCAAAATAACCTAAGAACGATCAGGTTAAAAAAAATTGGGATAAAAATTTGAATTCGGCCCAAAACGTGGTTCAATTTTCGGCCTAAAATAGATTTAACTTCCCCATAGTATTCCATTGCCAAATATAGACAAAAAAATTAAGATTAAACCTTCACAAAAATATGATGAAGCAGATTTAGTTTCTTATACTTTGAGTATAGTTGAAAACATAGATTCTAGTGAAGAACCGTCTACCTATTCAAAGCCACTAAGTTTAGAAAATTTTGGGAAATGGATGATAGTCATATAGAAAGAGATGAAATCTATTCAGAATTATAAAACATGAGACATAGTTAAATTCCCAAATGACAAGAAAGTCATTCGTTGCAAATGGGTTTTTAAGAGAAAGGAAGGTACCTCAGGTGTTGAGGAAGACAAGTACAAAACACTTCTCGTTGCTAAGGGGTACAGTTAGATTCCAGATGTAGACTTCACTGATGTGTTTTCTCTAATAGTTAAGCATAGTTCGATTCGAGGATTATTGGATGTTATGGTTATGCACGACTTTAAGCTTTGAACAGTTGGATGTGAAAACTGCATATTTACAAGAAGAACTTGAGGAAAACATTTATAAATAGCAGCCTGAAGCTTTTGTAGTCTCGGGAAAGGAAAACTATGTTTGTTATTTGAATAAGTCTCTTTATGGTTTAAAGTAGTTGCCAATACAATAGTATAAGAGATTCAACTCATTTATGCTAGCTCAGGATTTTAGAAGGAGTAATTATGAAAGTTGTGCCTCCATAAAGAATAGCATGAATAGATCTGTTGTTTATCCACTCTTATATGTTGACGTCATGTTGATCGTAACTAAAGATAAAGAAGAAATTAGAAATGTCAAAACACAACCAAATAAAGAATTTAAGATAAAAGATTTGGAAGCAGCCAAAAAGATACATGCTATAGAGATACAGTATCACGACCTGGCCCCTGATCCCCCAGGGAACCGCTCCACGGACATAATTTTCATTCCGAAGAATGATCGTACAACTCACAACTCGCAGTGGAAGCTCACATTTTCACACACATTGCACTCGCGCAATTTGACCACATAAAAATAAAATCCACTAAAATAGGAAAGTTATACACTATTATTTATTTACAAAACTGTATCCAAATTTATTTCACAAATATGGGTAGAATTAAAACTAAATTCATCAAAGTAGCTACCTTAACTTACACTCTGGGCCTATGTTGTGCAAATTCTGATATCCAACAGATCTTTATCTTTTTGACTTTGAGCTACTATCACCTATTCTTGAAAAATATCAACATATAAAATCGTGAACTTTATTAGTTCAGTAAGAATCCTAATATAAAGATCCAATAAACCATACAAGTCTCACAACTAACCATGTCTTAAGCCCAACATGATTAGTCCTCACATTCATAACTTCCAACATATAACTTTTGATCAACTCTTATGATCATGCATTCAAAATCTATATTGTATCTAGATTTTTTAGATATTCTAATTAATATCTTAATTATGCAAGAAGTGTTTAGTGCATATGTAAGAATGCTTAGTCCTTTGATTTAGATAACCATAGCCTACCTTTTTCAATTCTCATGTGCAATTTCTCTTTATGCACAACTTATTCCCATACGTATTTAATTATTAAACACTCTCAACACAAAACCAAATACCTCAATCCCAAAACACCATATTTCATGGATAATCTATTCTATATAAATCCTTCTTATGTGCTATTCCCTTTTAGCATTTTAAACTTAATGAAATATTTAGTTATATAATTTATTTCTACTTTTCAATGTGATTTCCCTTGTTATGGACCATGATGCGTGCACGGAATGCCAACGAATGAACTATGGATGAATGCACCACTTCTCACCTCCTTTGATAAGGATGCGGATGCAAGGTTCTCTCGTGATATAACTCACACAAGAGGATCTTTAGATATGACTCACCAAAGGCCTTTGGATATAACTCACCAAAGAAAGAAAAAGGATGACTCCAATTTCTGAATCAAAGCAACGCTTTAATTTGTATTCAATTCTCAACTATCTAAAACATAAAATTAAGTGGCTTTATATAGCGTTTTACGAACATAAATTAAGAAACTAAATAAAAGATAACTTAGATAAGTGGATCTAGATCTCCTAGATAAGTGGATTTTTTTGTTGTGATTCTCAACCGATTTGAAAAGTTTCCTTGATCTTTGACTTGATATCTTTTTATTGACTTTCTTATCTTTCAAACATGTCTTTTTTGGCTTCTTTCCATTGTAGTTAGTGAATGGGCTTCACTTGATCTTCATGGATTTGGGCCTTTGCTATTGTCATTGGGCCTTGTTGAAATCATCCACTTGAATGACTTCCACATCTTGAGTTTCTTGATCTCCAAGTTTGGAAACTAGGGCTTCCCTTAAACTTTTGCTCTCTATTTGTTAGGATTTTAGGATAGCAAATGGACTTCGAATTGAACAATCTAACATGCGTTAGAAAGCTTAAAACGTTGGTTACAATCTTCATGAAGAACACATTTTGAAATGACATCGTTTGGAATGCTAAAATAATCAAATACTCCTCAGAGATCAAAAGGAGGACAGTTTTAGAAAGTCCTTTAATTATTCTCTTGAATTTCCACCTATGCTTGACCTTGCATTTACCCATGATAATCTTTGAGGCTTGATCAATAATAGAATGGTCCCATTCAAATCATCCTCCCGGGGTTGAAAAAGATTTGACCTCGAATCATATCTTGTGTCACCATATTTGTACAAGATGCCATGCATTAATATTTCCAAGCTATTTCCTTTAAATATGATCAAGGGAAGGATGTTAGCACATATTTCTTCCTTAATATCCAAAGAGCAAACCTCGTTCGTGTAGGAGTATGGAACATGAAAAGATTGCTCCTTTTGTGTTGTTGTGGTCACGAAGTTAACTTGGTCGTCTATCATATCAGGTACTTACTCTTCTTGGCAATCTTCTTCTTCTAATTGAGGCTCCAAAGATAGTAATGTCCCTTCTTCGGCCTCATCTCTTGTGATGTTTTCTACAACGGTGCTAGGAGGATGTTGAGCCCGTTGTTGGTTTTGATACATCTTTATTTGAGCAATATCTCGTTGTAGTGAGAGAACGAGTTCCCACAAGTCTTCTTTGGAGTGAGATGTTGAAGGTTCAGCTATCGTGGATTTTGTACCGCTTCGGATGCTCTTTAACTCATCATAAGAAAAGATTGTGCAAGGATATGTTTAGCTCTGATACCAGATGATGCGCGCATAGAATGCCAACAAATGAACTATGGATGAATGCACCACTTCTCACCTCCTTGGATAAAGATGCGGATGCAAGGTTCTCTCGTGATATAACTCACACAAGAGAATCTTTAAATATGACTCACCAAAGGCCTTTGGATATAACTCACCAAAGAAAGGAAAAGGATGACTCCAATTTCCGAATCAAAGCAAAACTTTAATTTGTATTCAATTCTCAACTATATAAAACATAAAATTAGGTGGCTTTATATAGCATTTTACAAACATAAATTAAGAAACTACATAAAAGATAACTTAGATAAGTAGATCTAGATCTCCTAGATAAGTGGATCTTTTTGTTGTGATTCTCAACCGATTTGAAAAGTTTCATTGATCTTTGACTTGATATCTTTTTATTGACTTTCTTATCTTTCAAGCATGTCTTCTTGGGCTTCTTTCCATTGTAGTTAGTGAATGAGCTTCACTTGATCTTCATGGGTTTGGGCCTTTGCTATTGTCATTGGGCCTTGTTGAAACCATCCACTTGAATGACTTCCACATCTTGAGTTTCTTGATCTCCAACTTTGGAAACTAGGGCTTCCCTTAAACTTTTTCTCTCTATTTGTTAGGATTTTAGGACAGCAAATGGACTCTGAATTGAACGATCTAACATGCGTTAGAAAGCTTAATACGTTGGTTACAATCTTCATGAAGAACACATTTTGAAATGACAACGTTTGGAATGCCAAAATAATCAAATACGTCTCAAAGGTCAAAAGGATGACAGTTTTGGAAAGTCCTTTAATTATTCTCTTGAATTTCCACTTATGCTTAACCTTGCATTTACCCATGATAATCTTTGAGGCTTGATCAATAATAGAATGGTCCAATTTCACATCAGATCACTTTCTATTTTGGTCTATCTATCACCATTACCAGTTAGACATTTCCATTTAATGTCTAATTCCCTAAACAATCTCATGGTCTTCTACAGTTTATTTAATATCAATACTAGACACCTCTAATATGTGTTTAATCTTAAGCTATCTAGATATTTATAACATATGTCTACTACCGAATCATCTCTAGACATTTTTAATTAATGTCTATCAATGTCCAACTCAAACTATCTAGACATTCTAAGTAATGTCTATCTCAATGATCCCTCTTTTTGAAGGAATTCTTCAACATCAAACTATCTAGACATTTACAATTAATGTCTATCACCAATGTCTCTCTATATGAAGGAACTCCTTAGCATGATGCATATATCAAATGTCTAAGCTTATGATATAACAAATTATAGCCTAGATACCACGACGATTCATCTAACTATGTCATCCCATGACCAACACTTATGCAATGTATATAAAATGCAAACCACAACTCTTTTTTCACAAGGGTGTAGTAGGGGTGTTCAAAACCGAACCACAACACTTATGCAATCTTTAATTTTCCACTTAATCTGTGTCTACGCATTATTTTCAGTTTTCTCCAATTCTCGTAATGATTAGAAAAAAAAGGGAAAATGACAAATCAACCATCATAATTTGCGGTTAATGACAAGTCAACCACTATGGTATATTTTCTAACAAGTTAACTACTGACAAATGGGAAAATGACAAATTAAACATCACTGTCACTTTCCCTGTTAACAAGCTGATGGGGCGCCGCTACGATTCGTAGACAACATGCTGTGGCGCCGTGGGTTGCGAAGAAAAGAAGACAAAATTTGGCCTGGACGCGGCTTTGAATTTTATAAGCAGACAGTTAACTCCTCGCAATATTCAGAGGCATTTTGTTAGCGATTAACGAACCCTAAAGAAATCCGAGAGCTGAAGAGAAAGGAATTTTGGCAAAGTTGAAAAATTTGTTGAAAAGCAAATGGTGTCTTGGAGTGTTGAAGAATCTGTTATTAACCGTCAAGTTGAAGTGGGGCCCACAGACACATTTTTGGCCAATGAGAACGAGGTACATGAAATTGGAAATGAAGCTACAATTGTGTTGCATTCTGTCTCAGCAACTCTAAACGAAGAGGACGATGAGGACCTCCGATCAGCATGTCAATCCACTAGTGACGAAGACATTGACATGACGGAGAGTATGCCTAGACGCCAACCAGAAGCACAATGCACCTTCGTTGGTATGAGCCTTGGCAAAAAAGTACAGTTCATTGAATAAAATTAGAGAAGAAATTGTCGATCATGCATTGAAGAATGGGTACAGGATAAAATTCACCCACAATGATGCTCATCGGTTGAGGGCTGCCTGCCAAGAAGGATGCACGTGGCGGCTGCACGCCTAAAAAATGCAAGGTGAAATGCCGTTTCAAATAAAGTTCTACAACGACGTTCACACTTGCTCCAGAAAGATGGAAAGCCGCCATGCCACTGCCAAATGGGTGGCAACGCATTACTTAGACAGATTTAAAAGTCAGGTCGACTGAGACCTATCTTCCATGATTGAGATAGTCAGGAATGACTTCAAAGTCAACATCACACCCAGCCTTGCTAGAAGGGCAAGAAATACGGCCAAAAAAATTAAGGAAGGGGATGACAATGAGCAATACAAACTCATATGGTCCTATGCCAAGGAGATTCGGAGGTCTAATCTTGGAAGCTCGGTGCGCGTTGACCTGGACATGAGTGCATTTAAAAGAATGTACATGTGTTTGGCGGCATGCAAGACGACTGTATTGAACTGTGGTAGACCTGTTATTTGTTTGGATGGTTGCCACTTGAAGGGAGCGACTCCAAGCCAGCTGCTCACTACTGTCACCATCGACGGGAACGATGATATGTATCCGATTGCTGTAGCAGGGGTTGAAGCAAAAAATAGGGCTTCATGGAGCTAGTTTCTAGAATTGTTGTTCGACAATCTAAACACCCCATCTGACAATGGATGAGTAATCATTTCTCACCGACAAAAGGTGCGGTTGATTGCTTTTGCCTTATGTGTTTATGGTATGTATTTTGTACCAATGTTTGACTCATATTATGAATCTTTGCAGGGACTAGTGCTAGCTGTCAGAGAGGTGGCAGGGCAAGCAGACCATCGGTTTTGCATCCGACACCTGTATGCCAAATTTCAAAAACAATTTACAGGTAGGTTGTTAAAGGATACAATGTGGGCTGCATCTAGAGTCACAACAGTGAGACAGTTTGAGAGAGAGATGACTAAGTTATTTTTGCTTGACCCGGCGGCCCACAACTATCTACGAGGAATAGATGTGACATGCTGGGCTAAACATGCCTTCTGCTCCATCCCAAAGTGCGATATAAGCCTCAACAACCTCAGCGAGTCCTTCAACGCCTGCATCCTACCAGCTCGAGACAAACCAATTCTAAGTATGTTTGAGATCATTCGAAAGGGCATTATGGGTAGGATCGTGAAAAAAAATGAACAATGGCTCGCTCGACCGACCTTTTGTGTCCAATGATTAGCAATCGGTTCACCAAACTACAACTTGCCGGTCGAAATTGGAGCCCCCAGTTTGCAGGAGCTGCCAGTTTGAGGTTAGCAATGGTAACGAACAGTACTCTGTCGATTTGGACAGACGTACTTGTACCTGTTACCGGTGGGAGTTGACCGGCATCCCGTGTGTCCATGCAATCCCGTGCATTCACTTCACGAGGAGATCTCCTGAGGAAATTTGTGCATGCATGCTATCACAGGGAAACATACATGGCCATGTACTCCCACTTTCTCCGCCTCGTCAATGGATCAATTGAGTGGCCTCCTGTAACGAATCTTGATCCAATTATTCCATCGCCATTTAAAAGGCTTCCAGGAAGGCCGCGCTTAAGTAGAATACGAGACGTGGACGAGGCCCCAAGCCGGACAGTGCTAACCAAAAGACATTTAAATATCACTTGTGGCCGGTGTGGGCGTGTGCGGCACAATTCTAGCACTTGCGAAGGGGAGGCGAGTCAAGGGCAGGGGCCTGCAGAGACGTTAGAGGGAGCAGTAGAGCCAGAGGCAGAGGAGGTAGAGGAAGGTTGGAGTCCACATTTATGGGGTTCAGAGTTCTCGAGACAGCCCCCGAGACAATTCTTGCCCTAGTCCCTAAGACAGTTTCCGACAGAGTTCCTGGGACGCAGGTTAGCCCATTATCACCTTTACGTTTTCAAGTGTTATTTGAACTATGCTAATTTCATTTGCAATGTGTTTTGCAGGAGTCTGATGCGCAAGGTCCACAAACATAAACGCACATGAGTGTAGACCTTAATCTTCCGTGATACATTCATTATATATATTAAGTTTGATATATATGTCATTGTACTGTACGCGATATTTGTAAATTTTGAATTGATAAATATGAATTGGTTACATAAAGTTCAATTGATCAATTTGAATTCATATATTGCTTCCATACATTTGGTTCACGAGTGTGCATAGAATCTGATTGATTGGCTAATCCCAGCGTTTTGTTCCAAAATCGCGGCGTTTTGCTCACAATCCACTGCGGCGTGTGAGTACAAACCGCCTGAGTACAAATCGCCGCGGCTTGTGACCAAAACGCCGCGGTTTGCTTATGCAAGCTGTTGAAATTGTTGCATTGAATTCACCCAAGGTTCTCCATACACTTTAGTTTAATTATGTACTTAATTTAAGTCATACAGGATTTAATTTTTACTTTTAACTTATCCTCACCCATATTTATAAAAATTTTGCCAGAGTCTCCATTTTTTCTTTACTCCCCCAAAGCTATGTTCATACATCCTGGACAAAATTCCCAAGCAGTTCCAGTATCATCCAACTTCAACTAAACATAAATTACAACAAAACACTTACAATGTATATGTAAACAACTTCAACAAAACATAAATTACAACAAAGCACTTACAACGTAAATGGTTTAAACAAATTCAACTAAACATACATTACAACGTAAATGTAAACAAATTACAACAAAATGTACATCAACATAAAGTCCTACGCGTCCTTCTTCTTTCTGATCCGTTTCGGCCGTAAATCCTTCACCACAAAAGATAATTGCGAGTCAAGGAATACATGCTCTGTTGTCTTGAACAACACACCCTCATACTCAAAGGTTGCTGCGTCGTGCTCGTGAAATTGTTCTGGAATAGTGCATTGATGCATCATCCTCATCCCCGCACTCGTACACCGCAAGATGCCTTACGGGCTGCAATGCAAAGGGAACAATTACCAGTAAAATACGCGAAAAACAATATTAAGTATTAATATAAGGGAAAATACATACCGCTCTTTATCAATAGGAGCTATGATCATGGAGATTGCTTCCGGCAACAATTGCTGGTAAACATATTGAGTGTGGAGGTCAACGGACGACATAAAACAATTATGCTTCCGGTGTGTCTTCAAAGTAAACAACGCATTAGATTATCTCAGTTAACATGAACAACAACCTAGAGAAGCGAGATGGTTACTTACGTGAATCCACCCTAATGAGAGTAGAGGGTTTCCTGATGAAACGCGAAGACGCTGTGTCGTCGACCGCATAGCACTGTATATAAGTTCGGATGAGTACTAAGATAAAATCTTATACACTAACATACAAAGAAGGCTTCTCATCGTATTTGGCATGCCAACTTGCTCCGGGAAGATGAGATCAGTGAGGACGTAATCATCGCCCATCAGCTTTCCCCCAAGAACTGCGCACGTCTCTATGTTCTTCTGAGTATTTGTCTGGACATTCTTCTTGAACATGCTCATCAAATCATGAGCCTGCAACAAAAATGTCAAAACGCCATCAGACTAACAAAGCATGAACATGAACGAACACACATATATAACCAAATGAAAAACGTACCACGTGCACAGTTCCAAGGGGCGGAGGCTTGGCAGGCACGGCTAGAGAAGCAGGTTGGCAGCTTACGGCATCGGTGCTGCAAATCAACAACACGACATTACGTCAAACACAAATAAAGTAAAGACTGGACTTTGTGTACAAAGTAAATAACTTACAAGTGGTATGTATCAACTGTTGCTTTAGATGACGATGATGAAGTTGTTGAACGGGCTGATCGCCTCTCACGTCTCCTTAGTGCTGCCACCACCTCACGGTGCCTATCTTCTGATCGCGTATGCCACTCTTGTGCTTGCATATGTCACTCTTGTGTTATGCGATGTCTCTCTTCTGCGAGCTCCCCCCCTCTTCGTATCTAGACTTGTTGCATTTGTAGGTGCTCCTCCATCATTTGCATTCTGGTAATCCACATCTGATGGAGCTCCTCCATCCTGCTCATCCAGGCGGACGTCTCCTCAAGCATCGAAATAAAGTGAGTTGACTTAGGAGGAGGCGGCTGTTCATGTGAGGGGGCTGAATGCTGAGGCTCTGAGGGGGGTGGAGGTGCTGCCTGCTTCTTGGACCTGTGAACCCATTTTCCTCCAACGTGGGTGAACCCCATTTGGTCCAATTTAGCTTTGTTGTAGACGTCAATGGCCGACTCTTCAATTCTCGGCTCTTTCTCCAAGATGGGTACCCCATAGTGCTCAATGATCCTCTGGATAAGCCAGTTGAACGGGAGGTTCTTCGCTGGGTTGTTGAGCACCTCATCCACCTTTTTCCCAGTGAACACCTTCTCTAGCATATAAAGATCCATGCAGCTAATATGGTCTAAATGCCCATCCCGAGGCAAAATCGTGTACGTCATGATCAGGTGGATCAATCGGGCTATGACATTCAACTCCTTGCCCTTCGGCTTCTTGTACTGGGCAACCTCGGGATCCTGGTGCAACAATCTAAGGACCACTAGCCCTTCTCCTCAGTTGACAAATGGTGGCTCTAGAGACACGTGATAATATTTATCGCTTGACTCATCTAGTACACATCCAAGCATAATGTTTACATCGTTGGGAGTGAACCTCAACTCCCGTCCAAAAACGTACGTCCACACCTCTAATGGCACGGTGGATAGTCTCAAATTTGCGTAAAACAATCTTATAACTCTCTCGCAGTAACTGCCCCTCATCCGGCACAACCTGGCTAATCCAGCATTTTCAAGCAGTTGTTTAATTCTCATTCCTGCCAATGAATCCAAATCTACTATTTTCGAAACAATAAATGAACGGTATTGAATATCATCTTCATTCCGTGATTTTGCAATTCGCTGTCCTGAATAGTTTGGACCTTACCCCGCTATCACGGGTAAGAACAGGACAATTGAGCCTCTGGCTTCTCCTTGTTATTGTTCAAGCTCGGGTTCAGCTTGCCATTGCGACTGTGCAACAGTTTCTCCATCGTCGGCGGTGTCTTCGTGTTCCACCGCCGCAGTTTGCTCATCGTAGGGCGCCGCAGGTTGCTCATCGTCCACCACCGCGGCTTGCACAGCTTCCACTGTCGCCTTCCCATACTTGAACGCCAATTTCTTTGTTCGGGAATACATTCTTATCGAAAATGTCCGAGAGTTTTCGGTGTTTGTTTGCGGTGAAAATGGTTTACCGAGAAGATTCAGTGTTTGTTCCCAGTGAAAATGGGTGAAAATGGCGAACTCTAGCATTTTCGTGGTTATGTATACCACTGATTAAAAATTGGGACGCCGCGGTGTCTTGGGCTGCGACATCCAGACCAAATTTTACCTTTTTTTTTTTTGCAAATCACGACGCCGCGGTGTATTATCTATGAACCGCCGCGGCGCACTGTCAACTTATTAACGGCTAATGTAATAACAATATTAAATTTATTAGTTTTTTCATTCATTATTAGTTAACTAACAAAAATATATTATAGTAGTTCTTCTCATTGATATCAAACCATGGTTGATTTGTCCGACTCTAAAAGCTCTGCTTTTTTTCGTAACCTCTCTCTGTTGTTTTTCAGAGCCTCTCTCTCTATCTCACTCTATCTCTGTTTTTCAACTTGCTGGTTTTATATATATATATTTGCATTTGGTGAGTGAAAAGTGTTGTCCCTTTGAATCTTGTGTTCTATCTGGGTCTGTGGCTTGTGAGATCTAGTATCGGAAAACTGCAAATTTTCTCGGAAAATCTTCTTGATTACCGAGAAAATCTTCGCTATTCTTTCTCCGAAGTTTTCGTATTGCGCTTCCCTTCTTTTTCCCAATAAAAGATAATCTCTTTTACGGTTTCCTAAAATGGTTTTTTTAATCTTTAAACTGAGCTTCAAGTGCTGTATTTATACTCTGCTCCTCCTGTTTTTCTGTAAACTTTCTCGGTGCCAAGAGTCAGGAGAGCAATACATATTCTAAGGATTCCCCATAAATTTTCTGGGTTTTTTTTTCTCGAAATAGGGAACGAAACGGTCCTTAAAAGTTGCACCAAAAGTGGTTTGTAAATTGTGTCTATTTTTCTCACTTTTTCTGTCCATCATCTCTGTCGAACGTGCAGCCTGAAACTCCCACCCATCATATGTGAAAGCCGAACGCTTCTTCCAGTCCATTATAACTTGCAAGTTTTGATTTTTATCTTCTGGGTTTTACTTCAAATCCCTTCTCGTCGTTTCAGCTTGATTCGCTGAAGAAAGCTAAAGCATTTCCTCTGTTCTGTCTGTTCATTACTCTGCTTTTCTCTTTTCCTCTGTCGTCCTCTTTGCACTTTTATCGTATTCTGTTCCTGGAGAAATGGCAAGGATTTGGAACATTTTCTATCTGAGACACCTCTTCGTTCTTTCACTTGCTTTGAATGTGAGTCTGATTTTGAAGCTTTGGAATGAGGAGAATGCCCAAAAGCGTCATAATAGCTTCACCATTGAGAAGAGAAGCCGAGTTCCAATAATGGCGGATGCAGGGGATAGAGTCATCAATCTCGATCAGTAAGCAACAACAGCTCTACCATTTCATTTACCAGTCTTTTTGTCAGCATAATACATTTTTTGTGATAGCATAATCAATTTTTTCATAGCACCTAGTGCAGTAACAGAGACGTCATTTCCTTAATCCGCATACTGGCTTTTCTTGCGTTCACACACACTTCCTAGTTCTGCTTTTCTTCTGAGTTTCCTTCATTTTGAAGCAGTAATAGGAGAGTCATTTCCTTAATTCTCAGACTGGTTTTTCTTGCACTAAAACTCTCCCTACTCATGTTCTTCTGAGCTTCCTTCACGTTGAAGCTCCTTTAAAGCTTCAAAACTGATGGAGGGTGGTGACAATATAGAAGAACACACCAGTAAGAAAATGGTACTATAGCCTAGAATTTATGGGACACACCATCCAAAAAACAAGACCTAGCAATATGATAGTCAACCAGAGTTACAGTAGGTCTGCAACTTTAATAACTCATTCTTTGTCTTTCTCTCGCATTGATGGGTTTTGTGTATATTTCTTTTTCCATCCCTACTATTCTACCATTTATAGATCTCAACAATACCCAGAGTAGGGTGGCGGTGGCCAAGATTCTTCGTCCCATCACCGTCAGTTCTTCAAGATTTGATTTACTCGATCTCTGCATATTATTATTATTAGTGATGTACGATTCATGCATACATCTAATCATTGATTATATTGCTAAAATGGACCCAATTGACCTAATTAGTCTGCAACTTCATAGATTTCCTTCCAAGTGTAAACGTTTCAATAAATGCAGCGGCGATCCCACCATGTACGAGCAGTATTGGGAGAAAATGAGAGAAGAGACGACGATCGTGATACCTGGATGGCAATCAATGTCGTACTTTTCCGACACTCAAAACGTCTGCTGGTTTTTAGAGCCTGAGTTTGCCAAGGAAATTGTGAGGCTGCATCGAGTGGTCGGAAATGCAGTGACCGACGGTCGTCAAATCGTTGTCGGGACCGGCTCTTCCCAGCTCTATTTGGCTGCTTTGTATGCTCTCTCCCTTCAAAATAATGCCTCTCTCCCCATGAGCGTCGTCTCCGTCGCTCCATTTTACTCTGTGAGCAAAACCTATTTCAGTAATTTCAAAAAAAAAAGGGTAAACTGGGAAGTTTCTTTATATATATACCCATTTCAGTAATTTCGAAAATATAGTGAGGGTAAAACACACACACCAACAACAACTGAATTTAATTTGTAACTCACTCGTTGCAGTCTTACCCGGCCATGACTGATTTTCTCAAATCTGGGCTGTATAAATGGGGCGGTGATGCCATGGCCTTCGCAGGTGGAGGCCCATATATCGAGCTCGTTACTTCCCCAAACAACCCAGATGGCTTCGTGAGGCATTCGACGGTCAATCGGACTGACGGCTTCCTGGTTCACGATCTCGCCTATTACTGGCCGCAGTACACTCCGATCTCTTCTCCGGCGGACAATGATCTCAGTTTGTTCACCGTCTCCAAAAGCACTGGCCACGCAGGAATGCGGATCGGGTTTGTATTTTCTTTTATGGGGAATAGGATTTGAATTTTTTAGCATTGGATTTCGGAGATGGTGGTTATTTTTTTTATGGTGACAGGTGGGCTCTTGTAAGGGACGAAAAAGTTGCGAAGAAGATGATTAAGTTCATAGAGCTCAATACCATCGGAGTTTCGAAGGACTCACAACTCCGAGCTGCGAAAGTTCTGAGAGCAGTATCGAATAGCTGTTCGGAGTATAGTAAATCTTTCTTCGCATTCAGCCGCCGGCTAATGGAGGAAAGGTGGGAGAAGCTCCGGGCGGCGGTGAATAGCAGCGGAAAATTTAGTTTGCCTGAATTTTCTCCGGCAGACTGCAAGTTCGTCGGGAACACCTCGGAGCCGCAGCCTGGTAAGAAAAAAAAAATCACAAAAAAGCTAATTAAAATCAGAATATTCTTCGCCATTAGAATTCTTGAAGTTCGTGTATTTACCTGGTGCAGCGTTCGCATGGCTGAAGTGCGAAGGAGATACAGTGGACTGCGAGGGATTCCTAAGAGGCCATAAGATTCTGACTCGAGGTGGGAGCAACTTTGGGGTTAGTCCAAAGTATGTGAGGATCAGTATGCTGGATCGAAATGAAAATTTCAATCTGTTCGTGGCGAGACTTTCGAAGATCCGGTCATGACCCCTGAACGGACCCACCCTCAAATCTGAAAATGGCGGCAGGCCCGGAGCTAACAATGTCGCCGTTCTTACGCCTGAAGAAAGTGGCGGCGGAGGGGGAAGACTCAGATCACACCAAAAAAACTTAGCTGTTATAGAGAATTTCATTAAAGTAAATGTCCATAACATCCAATATGTATGGATATCTTCGTCTACATCTAAGAGTTCTGCTCAGTTTCACAATTTTGATCCATCTATGAAAATCTCTATAAATAATATGCTCGGTGAGGAACAGCTCTTGTAGCGAAACTGATTGCAGAAGAAGAGAAATTAGCTTCTGGACATCAAAAATTTACTCGGCATCACTCGGACAAGTAGAGAAAGTTGGATCGGTAAATTAGGTGATCGATTCGGGCCAAGCCCAAAATGGGTATGCATTTTGGCCCAAAATAGCCCAAAAAGAAAAATTTTGATAAACTAGAGCAATTTGGAAATTACCATGAATGTCTTCTTCTCCATTATAGCTCCTGAATCCATAACCCTAAGGCCTGCTCAATCTCTGAATTTTCTCTAATCTCCCGCGAAAATGGGTCAACGAAAGCTCGAGTTATTTTTCATGGCTAGAGAGGTGGCCGGTATGTCGTTTATATAAGGAATTCTTCGATGGATAAACGACAAGGTTTTTCATCTCATTATGGTGAGAGAGAATCTATTCACGTGATTTTACAAACATAACGCAGACTAACTTGTTTCGACAAATACCTCTCAACGCGTAACTTGCATGCAAGAAGAAACGTAAATTCCCGTCCTAATAAAGCATTTTTATATATGCTTACCTTCCATAGATTTCTAGAATAAGATCATAAGATCTCACGTGATTTATGAAACGTGTAACGTCACGACAAACAACTTTACATAAAAATGCGTATTGAGTCAGATGATCTCACAAAACACATGAAAATCGATACACTAACCTTGAGTTTTTTTTTATTGAATACGACCGACAACAAGATCTTGCATAAATCGTACTCACATGGAGAAAACATCAATGTCGATTCATATGGTTTACGAATTAGTACATCTAACAACTAAATCAAGATCTTTAGTATCAAGTAATTTAATCGCATTTTGTTTTTGGACCTAGAACGCTCGTTGATGCGTGAGGTAATCGGTGAGTGAGAAAAAAAAAGAGATTACCTAGTTTTCGGATTCGAAAGTTCTCATAAATCGTAAGTTGCTCATCTCCGGCCCAAAGGTTTTTACTAATGCATTTTAGGTTATTTCTCAGTTCTAATAATATTATGTCATATGGTCAAGACTTTGCGATATATTAATTAATTATCATTAAAGAGAACAAATGTCACAGTAATTAGATTTATTCAATAATTCGATAATAATTGATTCGATTGTGTTCAATTATAAATGATAATTAGTTTAATTTAAGTTATATAATATTTAAACGAGCATTATAACAACAAAAGTACCACAAATCAAACTAATTTGCTTTAAGAACCCTTCTCTTTTCTTTAAAAACATGCACTAAAGGTCAATGGAGAATCACTGGAGCTAACATTCCAGATTGCGGAAAGGCAAAATCTACCAATATGCTTCAAATCAGGATCATTTCATATTTTAGAAGCTTAAATCAGGCTCAACTCAATCAAGTAATGCAGAAATGCAGAATATATTTCGATATTTTAAGCAAATAATCTTGGCTTTTTTAGGGTTAATAATGGCCTCCATCATTGGTTGATCTGACAAAACTACTGCTTTCTGCTCATTAAAGTCAAGTTGAATCAGTTCTAATTATTAGCCCACAATAGATGAAGTATTTTTATTTAGGGTTTGAAGCATGTTCAAACGCTCCCCAAAAGCCCTCTCCTAATGCTGGTGGCGGCCATCACTATATTATGATAATTAAATCATATCTTATAATGGCGTGACAAGTTTAATAAATTAATATACTTCCAACAATGGTGGTTTTAAGCAAACCCATAGAAAAATCAAACCAATAAATCAAAGAAGAATATTGAAATTCTGAAGACCAAATACACACCGATTATTCATAGGCTAGGGTCCTTTTCGAATAGTAGTATTTATTTCAAACGATGTCATCAGGTGGATTATTATTCGATATATATATTATAATTTTTTATTCTCATACGATGGTAAATGTGCATGACCGGATGAACATATGGTTATAATAACACATTGCCAAGTTAGTTCAACTTGAAAAGAATGTATGTGTACCAGCAATTTTGATTAAAACAAGACCATAGTTCAAATTAGATGTGTTTAATCGGTGGGAGCATATATTATTTTTCGGTTCATTTTTTGCGTTACATGTTATTTGGAATATATATTAAAGAGTCAATCCAAGTTCAAAAAATAATTAATATATGAAATAAATATATTCCCATACCGCGAAGTTGAAGCATTTCTTTCCACGTTTTTTTTTTGGATAGTTTTGGGTGCAATTAATAAAACTTGCTGATTAAATTCACAGTTGATTTTTCATTAAATTTTAGGAAAATTAATAAAACAACATTGAACTATGGGATCAATAATAAGTCAACCACTAAATAATTTTTGCTAACAAATTAAATATTTAACTATGGAAAATGAATTGAGCAAACATTGTTGTCATGTTTTTTATTAAAAAATATTTTCTTTCCATAACAGAACGTTGTATTTCCACTGCGAAAAGTGAGTCCTTGGAATAAGTCTCAAGAAAAATCATTTTCTGTAGCGGAAAGTGAGTTTTGGAATATGACTCTTGAAAAATTACTTTCTGTAAAGGAAAGATGACTTTCCGCAGTGGAAGCTCTTTCTGCAGTGGAAAAACTCTTTGCATTACATTTGATGAATTTTTTGTTGTTCTTTAGTGTAACAAACAATGAATATTTTGGCAAGTTTTCTCAGTGAATCGGAAACATGTCTAGCTTGGAGTACATTGATTCAACAAACACTTGACTAGATATCTTCAATTTTTATACAAAAATCGATTTCGAACAGTTTAACGCTTCAAAAATATGTTTTTCGACAAGTTTCCTTAGTGAATTTGAAATATATTTAGTTTGGAGTACATTGATTTTTCAACGTTAATTGGAAATCTTTCATTTTGATACCAAAATCGATTTCGAATAAGTTAACTAAAAATCTTTCCATTTTAAAAAGTATTCTTGCAATATATGCTAAAATTCCTTCACGGAAAAATGAATTTTTTTAATATGGAAACGACTTAATTCTTTCCCTATTTCAAGGGAGCGTTCGAGTTTCGTTAAAGAAATATCCTCCCATTTAACAGAGAGTTTCCTCCTCTCTTCCTCACACCTGTGTCTCCCTCTCTGCCTCTGTCTTTTGCATTCCATGAAGCCGAGCCACCTTCAACGATTTGAATAAGGATTTTAGATGATCAACCCATTTTGGTTTAGTGAATATCACCAATGTGGGTTGGAAGCAAGGAGCGACTCCGATGATCGGACTTGGTCTTGGTCAAAATCCGACCTCCTTCTCCCTCTATTGTGACTTTTAAATTTGGAATTCTTATACGAAGTTATTCTCTATGATGGAAAGGATTCAAATTGCCGCTTTGAGGAGGAGAACGTCGGCCTAGCAGGAATCAACCGAAGCTTCCAATGGTCAAAATAGAAGGCATCGAAGGTATAAAAATTGGATTTTTCCCTTTGGCGACTCTCTATTTGTTGATATTTCTTTTGTCTAGATATCTAGATGGTGAATTTTTGGGTCGTTGATGGCCGAATGTCTGGAAGAAATCTGGAGATTGAATCGAGCGGATTGTGTTAGCATTGGGCACCGAAATGGGACTCAGCAAAGGCTGAGTTGCGGTGTGCGAAACCTTTAACTTCAGCCGGATGGTCAATTGATCAAGACAGGGAGTCTCGGTCAAGATTGAAGTCCTCTATGGTGAAGAAGACAACACCTACGACTTGGCCATCAACGGGGGCTTAGGTCCAAACTCAATGGACTACAGACTGGGTTGCCCAGCTTGGGCCGCCGTCTAGGGCCCATTGTGTTGGGAGTAATATGCCCAACAAGCAAATGTAATAGAACAATTTTATAATATATGAATAAGTTTATATTGATTAATATTATGTTAACATTTTAGATTATGTTTTATAAAATTCATAGAAAATTCCTTGGTTATTTATGCTAACTTTATATTAACATATATATTGTATATATGTGAGATAAAATATAAAGAGTAATAACCAGAATATGTCAATGACTTATATTTGAAGTATGGAATCTTCAAATAGTTCATAGTCATAAACATAGTTTATCTCATTAAGAATGTATAGTCATATCCCGACTAAATATGTAGTGACATAAGATAAATATGTTTTATATAATATGATTATATAAGACTGGACCAGATATAATTATATTGTTCAGATAATTTCCGTTAAATATAGAACAATTAATTTTATCATAATGATGGTCATATATGTATGATCTTAATTCGTTGTATTTAGTAAACTCCTATTTTATTTTAATTTATTCTTTGATTTACTCGGTAAAGTTTTGTGCAAGTTACGATTCATATACCTTGTATATTGGGAGTAAATTAAAATGAATAACTGGGAATGTTAATATCAATACAACGAAATCTATTTCTACGGATTCTCTTGTTTGTTAGTTTAAGGATCGAATAATTAGCGCGCAATTCATAATCGTTATGAATTAATTATTCAATTAAGAACTAATGGTAGTCAAGGATAAAGAAGCAATATGAGAGGTTAACGGATTATAAACCTAGCTCTATTGCGAATCTAAATGGAGGGTTAACACATATGTAATAACTCTATCAATGGACATTACTTTAAGTAAATATACTCTATAGTTTTGAGAGTGCAACTCTAAGTATTTAGTGGAATTACTTTAGAGTTAATGATTATGTTAATTAATATAAAGAGTTTATATTAATTACCGAAATATTATTGGAGCTTAAAACTATAGGTCCATCGGTCCCTTCGTCACCTTCTATCATTATTCGAATAATAGAAAAATAAACAAAGAAGATTGAATAATTAATTATTTAATACACTCCATAATAAGTTTATTATTATTTTTTCATTAGATGAAATAATTGAATTATTGATTATTCAATTAGTTAAGACAAAATGACAAAAGTTGTCAAAGTTCATATATTTGTTAAATCAAACAATTGAATTATTGATTATGCAATTAATTAACAAATATAAAGTAACTTTTAAAAATAGTTTTTAAAATGAATTTTGTCAAATTTGAATTAATGTCAAATTTGATTTAATGTCATGACCTTTTGTTTTCCATAACATTTTTGTTATAAATGTGTTATAACTTAAATGTGCCAAGTGTTGAGTTATGGTGACAAGACTTTTGATTTCCATAACATTTTTATAAATGTAATAAGAAATTTGTAGTGTTTTTCTCTAAATGTCATAATAGCTATTATGGAGAAATATCACTATAAATAGAGGTCCAACCTCATTAGATGATGGTTGGAAGAAATTGAAGAAAAAGTTGAAGTTGAGGTTGAAATCTTTAAGATTTAGAAATCCATTTTGAGAGCAAAATTTGTGTCTTCCGTGTTGGCTTTAGAAAAGTATTTTTTAAATCCAAATAGATCGTCTCATGTGTTGAGAATAGGATCTATTATAAATTGAGTGTGATCTTGTTTCGTTCATCACGCCCACACGTGCTTATTCGAGGTGAGGAGGATTGGCAGAGAAGATCGAAGGTTGATTTTGTACCTGTGTGAAGTAAGCTACAAAGGTAACATTATTTATCTTTTAGATTAGATTTTAATAGAGATTTTAAATACATATTATTATTAATATATTATAACAACGATCTGGTTTTATCTTCATGTTAAAATTGTTTTTCATAATACATAGGTTACGTACGTTACCGTTGTTATGAATATAGGTAATTCCATCGTGCGAGGGAACCTAAAAACCAACACATTGTAGACATGGTTTGGGCCCAATTTTGTGGGTTTTTGAATCCAAATGATTTTTGGCTAATTTTAAGTGCAAATTTGAAATTTTATTGTATAAAAATTTAACTCAAAATTTGATGATTCTACTTTTGGATAGATACCAAAAATTAATTTAAAAATTGTGGATTCTAAAAATTTCGCTTTTTGGATAATTGATGTTGGACTGGTGATAAATTCATTTCCAGGTAGGGATTTAATTTTATATACAACATTGCGTAATTTTTCTAAAGAAAATAATATTTTGAGACGTATCTGTTTTATGGCTCGTCAGATTTTTATATTATATATAGTATAATATAAAACATGCATATAAAAATTATTGGATCAAGTTGGTTATGTGAACTGAGTTCGATCAACTCGATTTGGGGTCTGTTTTACTTTACGCATATTCGACCGCGGTAGGATGTGTTTGTTTGTTATTAACTAAAGTAATGAGACTGCTATATATGTTGTGTCCCTCGACGCAAAATCTTAAACCTGATCAGGGTCTTTATGTGGCTTTCGCGATTGTCAAATATCCCTATTATTATGTGATATGCTTAGGGCATGGAATGCTCGTAGTGCGTGATGACTCTATTTTCACTGAGATTTTATTTTGGTATAACAATAATATATTTTACTTATGTACCACATTATAGTGTGTTGTTTTAAACACGTGTCCTTTTGTACAATTTTCTAAAAATGAATTTATGAAATATAAATTTTATGATCATGCATGCTTAATCATTGTTCTAAATTAATTATTGAATATAAAATTTGATCCCTATTGAGTTTAGTCAACTCACCCGAAAACACTATTTTAGGATTTTATCAACAAGACTTCCAGTTGCCAAAACAGAACTAAATTCGGCGGATTTATTTATTCCAATATTTCTTTATAATTTTACCTTGAGAGCTACTCTGTGAGGTATATTTTGTTATGGATGGCTGTAACTCCTAATTTTTACATTCTTATGCTGCATTGTTATTTTTTTTTATTGCTATACTATATGGATATCATTTGTTGGACCTGTTTAGCTTATGTCTTATTGGACCCTGAATTTTAAATGAATGTGTTAAGACTTCTGCTGCTAATTATTAAAAATTAAAGTAAAAACGGTTGGACGATTAGGTTCTTTCGGGTTTGGATGTTTTCAATTCTGTCTCGGGTCCCTTGCATGTCGTGACACTTCTCGTTTTTAACGTTTATTTCAACAGGTTAACAACGATATCTGTGTCGTTCATTTCTCATAGTTAATTGTTTTATTTGTTAGCGAAAATAATTTAGTGGTTGATTTGTCATTGATTTCATAGTTCGGATGTTATTTTTTTTATTGCCCCAAAATTTATTTACTAGATTTTATTTAATTTCTCATTGATTTATGATAACGCTTTGACAGATACACAATCCTTTGACATGTTTTATTGGTAATAAAAATGAAAAAAAGAATATTGACATACATTTATGAATATTCCATAGTAATTGTTGACCAATGACCATGTCACTTAATATTTTGTTAATTTAGGAAGTTAACTTAAGTTTAATCAAGCAATTAATGTATTAGATAATCATCGATTATGATTTCAGTGTGATGTTCTTGAATATTATTTTAAAGGAAACGGTCCAAATTCAAAGTTTCTGGGATTAAAATTAACTGGAGGACGTTCCGGCCGATGAGCCTGCGGTAGAACTCGGTTCGAGTTGTAAAGTCAATGAGACCTTCAAAGAAAACTCTTACAGTGAAAAGCATAAAGAGTTTGATGTCTGTTTTTTTTTGGTCTTTTACAGTGAACATCTGCAAAATTTCAGATCTTCTTTGCTTCTCTCCCACGTTTCTGCTGCAGAGAAGAAGATTGATGGGTTTGATGTATACTGCATTAATGGCAGTTCTTCCCTCTCTCTCTCTTTCTCTCTATCTGACCGTTTACAAACAAAGTTAATCAGAAATCCAAACCTCTTCTCTATCTGATCTGAGGACTTTCTGAGGCAAACTGTAGACATCTTAGAATCACTTTTCTTACACGGATGGAGCTGTTCTGAGATACGAAAAGAAAAACAACTGGTTAACCAAAAGAAATCGAATGTCTGAAAATAAAAATGTGAGATACGGCTAAAGAGAATCAGAACAGAAGGGGGAATAGATTTGGTTTGCCGAAAATTCCAAGAAGGAAAAAGGCAAGACCTTTGGCAACCTCGAGGAAGGTGACTGGGAGAGGAAAGGGGAAAGAGAGAGAGAGAGTAAGTTTTAGTGAGAGAAAGGAAGGGGAGAGGGATGAAATGGAGAACGATGGATGTGACTTTCTTACTGTAACCACTAGGGTGGACCCAGATCCAGAGATGGTCCAGATAGCTCAACGTGCGTGCGTGAAAAAGAGATCAGATAAAAGTGAGAGAGTACAGTTTTAACTTCTCTGGACTTTGAGTGTCACAGTAAGTATGTCTGTGTTTGCACCCTGAGTTAGAGAAGTGGATAGAGAGAGAGAGAGAGAGAGAGAGAGAGATGAGTGAGAGATTAGATAGTCGAAGAAAATAAGGAAATCAAAACTTTCTTCGCAGAAAGCGATGATGATGAATAATTTAATGACAGAATGACGTCTCATTGTTTTGCCAAATTATCAAAGTGATAGCCTTTCTGCAAGAATATGCCGTAAACCCTAACTATCATATTTCAAGCCCCTAACCCTAATTTGTTTTTTTTGTTTCTTTTTCCACTTTTTTTAATATAATATTTTATTCCCCATTGTATAAAATCTAACTATCTATGCATCTGAATCTTTTTTTTTTACAGTAAATTTAAAATTACAGAATATAATTTTGAAACCAAGATATTCATGCAATTAGGGCTAAAGAAGTCCCTTCGTTTGGGAAATTAAAACCCTCAATTCCGAGGGAATTAAAGCCAGGTCGTGGGTCAATTCTTTGAGAGGACAGCAATTTTCAGGTCACTGTTTCAGATATTTTAAAAAGCTTACGACAGAAGAAGAAGAAGAGGAGGCGCTGTTCACAAAAATGGAAATTAAAATCAAAGCTAGAGGCAGAGGTCTTGTACACACTATTACAGTAAAAACTAAGCACATTGATATCATGCCAAAAACAAGGTAAAAGTTGAAGAAAACACTGCTCTTTTTTCTCTATTTCTTCATGGTAGATAGATGTGGATTTCCCTTGATTTATGTTGAAACTCGCGCGATTTTATTTTTGGAGTTAGCACAAAACGTGTTGTACTAGGTAAAGAGGAGAACTCTACTTATAAACTATTCACTATTCACTCTTCCAAGCAATGTGTCATTATTGTATACTTCTACTGATATGAGCTGATCCCTCACAATTAACAACATCATATTGAGTCGTTCTTATCTTCACAAGATGAACTGTCACATTAAAAGCAACTGCAATGTCATGTCACGCTATTTTTTTTAGTATTACAATAAGTATTTTTAGATGATAGGAAATCATTGAGTGGGTGACATGTTACATAGGGACTCAATTAATTAAACAAAGCAATATGACATAAAAAGGACTTAGTCAATTTGGTCGGTGATGATCAGCTTGAGTGAGACTTGAAAAATATGAAAGTGGTCCTGAGGAACAAAGCAGAATATAAATATATTAAAGAAATACTAATCTGGAAACTTATTAGGGCCTAATTTTATTTATTCTCAAAGCATATAATAATTGCATAAATAAATATTTATTTATTGTGACTGAAAGAAACTGTGATTTAAATATTGGGAGGAACGAAGTGTTTCATTTGAAGTAACAGTAATGACACTGTTAAGACTCTAATGACAAACAAAAGCACAATATATTAGGTATATGATGGCCTTTATTTAGGTCTATTTGATCTTGATCACACACACTTAATACTAAAACAATGCTTAATTATGGGTTTAATTAAGCACTAATCACCCAAATAAATCACTTAGAAAAATAGCAGAAGTGACTGATATGGTAGCTAGCTAGGAAATGTCCAATCTCAGAGAGAGAGAGAGAGGCTAGCTAGCTATAGCTTTGATATAATATAAATAGCATTACCAAGAGAGAAAACCCTAAAATGGGGTTTCCTTCATTTCTTTCACAGACTACCCTTGACCTCCTCCTCCGCCATGGATGTCGCCGTTATCGTTCCAAGGGAGTGGGTAGGGGAGAGGGAATGGAGGAGGTTGGTAATACCCTCCGCCTCCTCCTCCTCCTCCGTTTCCGCCTCTTAGACTGAAAATGCTCACTCCAGACTGTGCAGAGATGGCGGAAGGGATATCTGCGTTAGCGTAGCGAATGAGGTCGGCGTTGGCCGCGTCGAGCTCCTTCTGGAGGCGTTGGACTTGCCGTTGGAGGAAGGAGATGGCTCCGACGCAGCCGTAGACTGGGTCCCGTACCCTTGCCTCAGCCTCGTAGGCGAGGGAGTTGACGGCGTCCTCCCGTTGGTGGGGGAGGATCTCGTTGAGCAGCTTCGTGACGTTGCTTGCTCCGAATATCTTGTGGACGTTGGCGAATTTCTGAGGCTCCTCCGGCGGAAAATACGGAGCGAATATGCACCCCGGCATGCATTTTCTTCTCAGGAACTTGCAGGCAGCACATGGTGAATTGTATGAGCTTGAAGAAGCCATTTCCTAGAAAATTTGCTGCAAAACTTCTTCCTCTCAACCAATTATGTAAGAAATTCATTACTTTACACAATCAACAACACTTTTTTTGAGGGTTTCTTTCAGTTAAACAAAAGAACCATCAAAACAGAGAGCTATCAGCTAACTAGACAAGAAAAGAAATCAATTGTTCATCCTCTATTTCGTAAAATCTATGACTTCCCGGCCAAGTTTTATATGATCCAACAAGATTCTGTAGTGTAATTTGAAGAACAAATCAGCTTAAATCATTCCTTTATACAAGAATTACAAGATATTGAAATCTATAGAACAAGTTATTTCTTGTTTTGATCTGTGTTCATATAAAAAGAACTGTTTTTTTATTTACTTTTTTTTGTGCTCCTGGCAAACAGTTGCTCCCCGTGATTATTGCTGTAGTTTTTTCCATTTAATTTGAGTGGTTATAATTGAAGCTCTTGTTTGATTTATATCATCTGTCCTTTGTATGACAAGCAGATTATAACATTTTTTTATTTCGTGGACATGAATAAATCTGAATCTTCTCTTCACGAACTGAATAAGTTGGGGAAAAAACTTGTTTGATCACTAAGTTAGACTTTGATGATCATGACTCTCCTTTCTTTTGCGAACTCGCTCTCCTTTCTCTCTCTAACTAGCTATCTCTCTCTGTCTAACTATCTATCTGCCATCTCTCTCTCTCTCTCTCTCTTCCTTTATCTCTCTCATAGACATACACTTCACAGGTGTGTTCATGCCAACCTGACTAAATCTGAAGATCATTCTTTTATGGTTTGCTCCATCTGGTTAATTGTTTTCCGTTTACTTCCTTCTACTCTCGCCACTGTTCTCTGCACTAAAATATTGCCAGGCTCTTACGCAATTTTTGTCTTAGATTCTCTTTCTAAATTAGCCTTTTTCTCTTTCTCTTCATTCTCTTTTTCTCTCCCCAATTGATCAAAATTCAATTTTAGTTAGTTGAACATGAACAATCATTAACCACCATAATAATATATTTAAGATCTTTGAATGTAACGAAAAACACATAGTAAAGCCCTAAATCAAGCAGTAAAAATATTAAATTCTCAGTTGTAAAGGTCTAAATCTTATACCTTTCGGGAGAAAAAAATCAAAGAACACTTAGAAGAATCTTTTGCATCGAAAGCTATATATGAGCACAGAAAACCTACAAAATTCACCTGAGTAGTGATCTAGGTTTCTTGAATCAGATCCTGTATGAGCACTTAATTTCAACAGCTGTTTCTCTTCTTTCTAGCTGCAGGCTGAAGTAAACACAGGCTTAACCGACCCAAACAAACGTCGCAGATTTTGAAAAATGGGGTGTAAGCTAAACCCTCAATGGAGGAAACCCTTGTTTTAGAGAGAGATGATGAAGGAGGCAAAGAGTATTTGGTGGACGGGGAAGGAGAGGAGAGGCAAAGGACAGATATTAAATGAAAGGTACACTTGAAACGAATGACTCTGACCCCTGTATCCAATAATAATATAGGGTAAGTGGGGGTGTCTCCCTAATTTACATTCCATTTTCATGCACTCAAAACAATTCTTTTGCTTTAAAACAACACTAAATTAACCCTAATAGTATCTTAAATTAGTTTACTAATCAAAATAAATTATTTGAAATTTAGCTGCTACGATTCTGCAGAAATCTCAGTGGAGGAAGTTGTTTTCATTGATCAACTTGGGATGTATAATAAACCCTAATTTTATTGGAGAAGGATCAATGTGACAGGAAGTATGAAGAAAGGAGTGGCTTGTAATGGAAGTCAAAAGTACCTTATCATTTTATTTATTCTTCAAATAGTAATTTTTTATCAATTCTTTGATGGGATTCATCTTATTCTTCATGGGTTTCATCTTGGCTTAAAAACCTTAACATTGATCAGAACAGTACGTGGAAAAGGACAGCACAAGTTGCATTATCAGGAGCATATATCTCAGTCGTTCAATCATACTGAATGACTATAGCGGTTGATTCCTCCATGATTGTTCATTCTTTGTAGCTTACCTCCTTCAACTTTCATTGAAAAAAGTAAAAGACACCATTTTCTAGAAACCCACAACATAAAATGACAAGTAAACAACAGGAAAAACCAAATAATTAGTTTAAATGACATGTAATTTGTCTAAAAGAATGTGTAATTTCTCTCATTTAAAAAATGGTGGGTCAGTTCATGAATAAGTAGAACAAATAAAATGTTGAAGACGATCAATTTTTATAATATTCAGTCATTTTTCACTGTTCTGTTTGAAGATGATGAATGATGCATTGGAATGAGTCTGTGTTTACCACTGTGTTTAAAGATTGATTATGAAAATGTGTTGGCCGTCTCTTTCCTGCTATGTCAGACTTTTCTCTTCACTTTAACATGGTAGGGAAAGCTAATTACCCTCAAACGAATTAGCTTTTTATGTTTCCTTTAACTAATATAAAATTATCTATTGGGAAGACGCGTTAAACTTAGAATCTAAATGTTAATTTGGGAGAACGAATGTCACAGTTAAAATTTCAAAAGATCAAGTATCGAACTGTGATTCAAGAAGAAGAAGAAGATAGTTTTGATGGGTAAAATTTAAGCTATATTTAGGTTGAGGCATATAGAAATGACTGCAGAATGAGTTTGTCTTGATTGCAATGGTCATCACAGATTGTTTGGAAAGACAAACAAAATGTTACTGATTAAGACACTACTATTACCATACCATGGCCTATCCACATCTCAGGCCTGTTGTCATAGACCGAACAGCAGTAGCTTAGAAATCTTACATCCTTTATTCCAATTTATAGATCCAACAGAGATGTCATTTGAAAACAATATCAACATTTCCCTTTCAGTTAGAACAAAACCCTAGTTTGTTTTTTGCTCTATTGTTTATTGTCATTGGAGTTCTACTTTGTTTGATGTTTAATTTACAGTTTTCTACTCATGGTATTGGGTAGATTTGAAGAAATAAAGCTTAGAGAATGGCAAATTTTGAGATGATGAGATCAGAAATTGATTCATGATGGTAATAAACTTCTCTGCGACCCAAATTTTGAATATCAAAATGTTGAATAGCCACTATGATTACAAGTCGAGCTTGTGGCAGCCTGTCCTGTGAAGCCCATAATGACCCATATGAGGGTCCGATTCATAACAGTAAGGTACATAATCTCACATTGCTTGGAAGAGTAGAAAATGTATGGTTTATAAGTAGGATTCCGCTCCCAACCTAGTACAATGTATTTTGGGTTAACCCTAATAACAAAATTGTACAAATTTCAGCCCAAAACAAACAATAGGAGCACTAAGGGATGTTATAGAGCCAGCCCTATTAAGCTAACTATATTTGAAGTTAAGAGTTAGACTTTATAGTCGGAACTCAAATATATTAGAGTGGCGCAATGAGAGCATCGCGTGCATGTGGCAGCCCGCCCTTTGAAGACAAAAACAACCAAAGATGTTGATTGTGAGAGCTCAGCTCATTCCAGTGTGAGTGCACAATTACACATTACTTTGGAGAATGAAAAGTAAATGATTTATAAGTACAGTTTTTCTTCATGCTTAGTACAATGTATTTTGAGCTAATCTCAAAAGTAAAATTATGTAGACTTCAGTATAAAACAGACAATATTATACTAGAAGTACTGAAGACTCTTAAGGACACATAATTACAGTGGACTATGAGGCTAATTCTTTTTTCAAAAAAATAATTTTTAAGTCTTGTGAACTATTTCATGATCGACGGTTGGATTCTCGTCCTTTTGAAATATGCAACGTGTGGTTCCTTGTTTGTGACGTGGCTTCTGATCAGGATATGACAATCGTACTATGTTCAAACAATAAATACAAAGAGAAGAGGGTAAGTTTTGAATTGAACAGAACAGCACCTGCACATGTAATGGCAAGGAAAGAAGAGGGTATGCCTATTGCCTAGCCTTAAAGATAAATAGTAGGGAAAGGCAATAGCCCTCCCAGTCGTGGGGGCCTTTGAAATTGACATATTCTCTAAACTATCGTGTCTTTAGGGCCCCCCTAAGCTTCATTATTGCATTGCACCATTCAAATAAAAATATAAACGATTAAATTATATTTATCTGGTAGACTTTTATGCCGCTAGTAATTTATCATACGTCTCTCAAAAAAAATATAAACGATTAAATTATATTTATCTGGTAGACTTTTATGCCGCTAGTAATTTATCATACGTCTCTTGCTCTGCTCTTATGAAAAAAAATTAAAGAAAGAAGATTTGTGGTCTTAATTAAAATAGATGAATGTTTGAGTTTTGACCCGTTAGCGCAAAGTTGAGTTTCTTTTGCGACTATCAGAATAGAAGTTACGTCAAGTTTTTGCGTAAATAAATTTGATGACATGTGGTGGCACATTTGGTAAAAGTTGTAATAACCCAGAACTAAGATAACTTGTGAGAGCATAGCCTAGAGCAGGAGAATGCATAATTTTACACTGTTTGAGTGTAATTGAGGTAAATGATTCATCAGTGAGCGTTTTCTATACACTAATACGAAATATTTTAGAGTAAAATATGAAAATAAAACTGAGTGAATTTCCACCGACAATATCGACCGACAAGTTAAAATTTTTACATGATATGTGACAAGATGTAATTACCCACCTAATTTACAAATTGGGAGAAACTCCAAAAGTCAACACATCAAAATCTAACTCATGAATTAAAACTTAAATGAAATTTGACTTGACCTAATTTTAACTTAAGAATAATACAAATATATACTTCTAAGACCTCAATAATTACAAGAAAAAGAGAATAGCTTTCCCTTGTACTTGCGTTGGGCTGGGCTTTGACTGTGTTTTCATGAGCTGGGCCTACAAATTAATTGAATTAATAATATTTTATTTTATTTTTCTATCTATTTCAATTTTTAATTAAGTGGATTAAAAAGTTTATAGTTTTTTAAATAATGAAAATGATCAAGTTTATAGTTTTTCCTTTGTTTGCATCACACGAATTAATAATAATTCATTGTCTCGTCGTCAAAAATGGTTATGGAATATCGATCAATTAGATTAATTTCATTGTTACCTAGTCTAAAATTGTTGGTACATAATATTAAAATGCTTCTAGACTTTTGGAATTATTCAACCAATATTGAAGTTCTTACGAGTAACATGACTTGAACCGATCAAAAAGTGTATCCTAATCTTTGTTTGGTTTTATTTTAATCATTGACCTTTGGTTTGAACTATTAAATAATTCAATTATATTTACCAAGTCCACAATATAGGATTAAGAATATGTAATGATGTCAAACATTTTACCATATTTTAAAAGTTGATTATGGTTTTTTTTAATGCGTTTTTTCCTCTTTTAAGTTTTGTTTTCACATTGTGTATCGTCGTAAAAATAAAAAAAAAAATTTGTTAGAGTTTAATGACTCAAGTTTTGTTGGGTAATTTTTGAAAAGGTTTTGGTACGACATATGAGGTGGAAATAAACTATAAGATTTTTTTGGAGATTTGTGATTGTAGCAGAGAGATCGGGTATGAACTGTATTTATTTTGCACTGTCAATAAAATATCATCTACTTTATGTCGAGATTCTCACAAATTTATTCTCAAGTCTTATCCCAAAATATGCTTTGTTAATTTAGAGAGAGAACTCCACTTATTGATATTTTTCACTTTTTCCAAACGATTTAAGATTAACTTACATAATATTGACTAGGCATATAACCATTTTGCCCTCATAGGAAGAGCTACCCCATTCGTTATGTTATGTTATGTTATGTTATATTCTATTCACAAAACACTCTCTTGTAAACATCTTCGAAATAATGAATTTCTTCTCAGCTTATGATTTTTTCTCATGTCTACAATTTAATGTAAATCTTTGCGTTCTTCTTTTACTTTATGTATCTGTAGCCTTACATTTTTCAATATAGCAAAATATTCTTTGACCAAATAAGTTGCATGGTGGCACTATTATAACCTAGAGGCGAGCCTAAAAGAAACATCAGGTCAAATGTCTCGATCCTCAAAAAGGATCTAATTGCTAGCCCAAGGCTTAGTTGACAGCGGAAGTCTTATTTTAAATTTAAAGTCATAGCCCATATAAGATTGGCCGAGGTCCACATGATGATTACAATCAATAATACAAATAAGAAATTAAGTATTGTGCAGAAATTGAAATAACCAACGAGAGCTTAAATATTATAAGGACCCAAACAATGGTTCTCATCAGGAATACAAACACTCAAGAAAAATAGAAGATTTAAAGTCTTCTCTCCAGCTTCTATTCCTGACCGCCTCGACTCTTATCTAGGGAGGGGATCGTTTGGGGTGAGTGACTAACTCAGTAGGAAAATTATACTATATGCAATGCATGAGAAAACTGATTTTACCTTTTATTTCAAAATCATGATGCATTAACGTGTCATGCATAGATTTACAAAACTTTTGAAAACTCATTTACCATTTAATGAAAGGGCTCTGTGAGCTAAAGATGAGGCACGTTGCAAAACAGTGTTGTATACACAAACAACTACAACAAAAATAGACCCCCCCGGTTTTATTTTCAAAAATAGACTCCACCATTTTTACTTTCAAAAATAGCTCTAGTGAAAAGAGAAGGTCACTTATGGACCCCCGACACTCTTGCCCACAAGGCGCGTAAGAATGACGGCGATATGAAAATCCAACCAATCACATGAGTGTAGCGTCTCTAGTTTTTCTAGTACAATATTTTTTATTTTAGGCCAAAACTCACACAATTTTGTTCTTGAGTTTAGCCCAAAACGCATTGTATTAAGTAGGGGAGGAGAACTCTACTTATAAACTATGTGTTTTCCAATAGCCAAGGAATGTGAGATTGTGCACCTCCACTGGTATGAGCTGGACCAACACTTGGGTCATTCTTACTTTCACAATAAAAGGATTTATTCACTAGTGAACAACATGATAAGATAATGAAACACTATGCACGCATATACTAAACGTGTAAAACACGCGTACATATAGTATAAAAATAGATGTTCTGACGAACAGTCCCCGTTGGGATTTTATATGTCATAACTCACAAAATATCAGTTTTGAAAACCATGATGCAATACAAAACAATATAAAATCCCCACTTGAACGATAGTTGCTTTTCTTACCAACACGAGCAACTACCTCGAGAATAGACTCGTAGTCAACAAAGTCGTCTAAATCTATAACAGAGCCAACCATTATGAGTCCCTATCCAAACTCAAGAGAGAAATAAAGGATGAGTCCCTATCTTGTCGTAAACAACCAATGCGGATGCCTAGGGTCTACCGCGGATGACTCGAGCAGACACTCGATCCCAATCACTTTCAACACGGATGCCCGAACCCCACTACTGGTGATTGGTTCTGGATCGTTCTCTAGCCATCCAAAAAGATACTTCCGAGGTCAGTCGAGCTCACCCAACAATCGATCGAGGACGACATTTCCAACTCAAAATTATGAGAAAAGCGCACCCCTTTTTACTAGTTTCCACTCCTCATTGGCCCAATACCCTACATAAACTCTAAATCGACAAACATAATGTAGAAACAAGCCAAGATTTTGAGTTTCTAAGCTCGAAATCTAAATCCAACCTAAATGTAAACTAAACAGGAATATGAGGTTAGTGTTGACGCACCCTTGAAGAGCCTTCACAAAGACTGAGCTGAGAGTGTTATATCTGAGTTGGTTTGGCCCAGCCCAGAAAAAAAAATTAAATTTTTATTTTTTTTAAAACTCATTAAACTGCTAAAACAACCCCCATTCGGGGGGTTGTTTTCGCGGCAGGGGGAAATTTCCCCTATCTCTGATGGAGTGGGGAAGATTTTTTTCCTCCACTCCACTCACATGCTACCTCTTTCACTACAAACCTCTTCCTTCGATGAGCAACAGTGAAGGGCAATTTCTTCTGGCAACAAACTTTGAATTTTCGCGGAGGAGTTGATATTAATACAGCAAGACGACTTCAGAAGTTGATTTGGGATGAGGTGTGATTTCGAAGGTTCCAATACTTAAGAGCTATCGAGCTTCAGTGGACTATTTTGGTTGGGTCTCGATATTGTTTGACCCAACTTTCAGGTAAAGGTTATTTTATATTTAACGTACATTAATTCATAAAATGTCTAATATTGTTTTAAATTATATATGTTTAATTTACCATTCAGTTTAGTTATGTTTATTGTTACATTTATTTACTTTTAAATGTTAAAATGAGTGATAGGACAGCTGTATGTGCTGTGTCCTTAGGTTTCGAATCTCTAAACCTGATCAGGGCTTGTTTGTTAAAATGGGTAATATGACAGCTGTATATATCGTGTCCTTGGGTTTTGAATCCCTAAACTGGATCAGGGTTTGTTTGGCTGTTTGTAATAGCCTGAGTATCTCCGTTATTTAATTTATTGCTCGTCATCATTTATTTTATATGTTAAACTGTTAAATTAATTAACTGAAAAAACACGTTAAATTCATATGAAATAAAAGTTAAATATAAAATTAAATCTCTTTTGAGTTGTTTGACTCACGCCTTATTTATTTTCATTTTTCAGGAAATAGTCAAATTAGTCCTCAATTGCCATCATAAGAGTAGAATTATGGAGTATTTCTCGTATAATTTATTTTATTCCCTTCTAGAGAAATTTAGTATATTTTAGTGAGGTCCGACCTCTAATTAAGGGACTGACTTGTATGTTTAATTTTCATTAAATTTCGCTGCTTATAAATTTTAGATTAAGAAATGTGTTGGATAATTCGGTTCTTTTGGGCCGGATCGTTCCCCTTTCTGTCTCAAGTCCCCTTTGGGGCATGACAGAATTTTTGGTATCAAAGCATAGTTCGATTAATCCTAGGAGCAACTAATTGAGAAATTAATAGTGAGAAAATTTGGATGTTCGATTGCTGTGTATGAGATGATTCAAATGTCTAGTGAAATTTTCGATTGAGGAAAACATCTTGGGGTCGTCCGCAAGGGAATGACAATATTTCTCAATATGTATAGTATGAAACTAAGTTAGAAGCAGTAGAGTGTGTAATTTGTAAATCGTTGGAAGAAATCTTTAGGGAGAAATGAGTCTGTAAACTCTTCTAGGTTGTGTGTGGGCGTGTGAAGATTGAACTCAAGAAATTTATCTTAAGAATTAGCCTAAAGTTTAAATTTCTTTATAGAAATCCAACATTTGCCTCGTCTTATTTGAAATTTATTAGTTGAAAATTTTGGCTATCCATTGGTAAACTCTGCTTGGTGATGAATTAAAATTGTTTTTCAGGATAAAAAACTACTTGTAGAGGTTTCTGAATAGATCTTATTTTGAGTGTTTCGACATTAGTGTCAATTTCGACATAAGTTGTTGGGAATATTAGGTCTGAGGTCTGGAGCCGTTCAAGTGAGTCTTTCTTGAGAAACGACTACAACGGAAGTTTATCTGACATGAAGCTTATTTTGAAATGTTTAGGAGACGGTGAAGAATTTAAAAGCCATTATTATATCTATGGAACACATGATTTGTTCTGCTATAATTCATATTGAGGTAATGATGAAAATTTTTGGGAATCAATTATTGAATGAAGGTGTAAGATTGATAGGAATTGGGACAATGTTCATTGTGTGATGTGATATAAAGGCGGATCATAATTTGGTTTAAAGAAAACTTCCAATTTTTGGGGTAAAACGTCAAGTTAGGGAGTTGACATATTATATTAGAGTCTTTGATTACGACTAATGGAGTTTTAAGACTGAAAAACACTTCAGGAGCAAGATTACCTTTAGACTTATAAGCTTAGTTCTATTTATGCAGGTTTGGGTACTATTAAATATGCAGAACAATTTTTGTTGAGAGAGTAAATTAATAATTGGCATAGAGTGATGTAGTTAGAGGTGGATGCAAAGAAGGAGGTTAAGACAAACTTTTGGAACATGTTATGTAGTGGAGGTTAAATGTTTATGACCAGAGTATACATTGTATCATTAATGGTATAGTTACTCCCTTCCAATCTATTGAATGAGTGTGGTGAAATGTTAGAATGTAACATATCTAGATTTTGTACTGTTAAGCTCTCTTGAAAATAGTGATAGAACATTTTGACATTACCTCATTTTTGGGTGATCATTAAGTAACTTGAGTGAAATATTCCATGTTTGGCGCAAGCAAATGTTATGGATAGTAGACGCTAGTTGTTAGCATATTAGGTAAATTATGAAGTAGATCAGCTTGGTGTGATCTGGTGTACAAACTACTAGGTAAGAATTACACTAAGAAAAATTGCCAAATGAAGTATTGAGGTTAACCTTATGCCGACATTATCTTATGGACTTGTTTTAGTCGGTATATGTGGTTGGAGCATTGTGGGGTTATGTTTTCGCTGTTAGTGGCGACTATGTGAAAGTTAGACATGGATTGAATTTTCCATTGTGATTGTGGATCATAACGTTAATCTTGAGGATCAGTTAAGGTTACCACCGACCGAGAGATTCTATGTTGATCTAATTTCTATTATTGCTCCAATTCCGGTATTTCGTACAATATAACCCTAACTGAGTTGAGTAAACTTTGTATGAAACAAAGAGATTTATTATGTTAAGAGATTTTGTTCATAGTAGTGTGTTACAATATAGTTCATCATTATTGTTTGGTAATGAGGCATTATAGTCATTTCAGTTGATTATTGACTGTTTGACGTTACATCTGTAACAAACAACTATATGTATCTGCCCTAAAGATTAACGAGTTCTTGATCAGTTGAGTGGATTACAATATTTTCTATTATTGAATTGAAGCTTAACTATCATTAGTTAGAAAGTTTGTGAGTGGAATTTTCCTAAAATAGTCCTTTGAGTACGTGCACATTTAATTGGTTATCTTATTATTTGGTCTAACCAATGCCCAGTTGTTTCATGAATTTGAATAGGCGAGTTCTTTGTCAATCTTATTAGTGGTATATCTGTTAATTATAAAACTCGTTATGAGAATTTGAGGCATGTAAGAACTCTGTTTTTAGATTTGTAAAGTCATTAGTGGTGTGCTAAAAAGGGGATATGAGACATTTGGATGAAGAAAGTAAAGCTTTGGACATGTTTATTCTTGGGATGGTATCTCATGAAATTGAATTAAAATTGAGGTTGTTTGGAGTTAGTACTACTAAGGAATGTTATTGTGGTTCATAGTTTGATAAGTTAGCTTATAGATGTTGCTGGGTGTAGGTAATATTAAATTATTGAGGTGAAAGGAGTTTGTCAATTTTTAATGAGTTGAGGTCTAATTAGCTATTATATTGTTTATGGACATGTTGATGAGGATTTGTCATGTGTCATATAAACAAATATAAAGAGAATTAAACTCAGTTGTATGTTAGAGAAAGTTTAGCTGCATGCACTGAGATAATTGAGTTACCTTAGTTATGGTTTGGTGTTGTCAGTGATCTTTGATGTTGTAGTTATTACAACTTAATCTAAAGCCATAAATTGAAATTCTCGAAAGTTGAAGCTTGAAATATTATGCTGGTAAGCCTATATGATGTAAATGTTTAGGAGTTGACATCCTCTAAGATTTATGTTCCTTCTTGTGATTAAGAAATTGAAGAAAACCTTGGTTAGTAAGTGTTTGTGATAATTCACATTAGTAGGAAAATCTTATCATCAAGTACTTAACAATAGGATGACCAGTGCTCCTCTATGGTGTGCAAGAAAACTCAAGAGTTATATGATGAGTTTTAAGAGTAATTTGATTCAATGCAGAACTTGATAATGAACTTGCAAATATAAGCAATGTCTGTACTAATGGATTTTGTTATTTGTTAAAGGTGGTAGAACTTAGTGATTTTGGATTTGAAGCAAATAGTTTTAGTAACACAAGTTATAACTTAAGGTTTCATATTTCCTTGATTGTGTCATTTTAGTGTTGAGGAACTAGTAAGTAGATTTTGATATAATTAGCTATTGTGAGCTGTACATTTGGACCCAGTTGAGTTGCCTCTATTACTTTAACCAGAGTTATGTGACATATAATCGCTATAAGATTTATAATTGGATGTTGAAAACCATGTGGTAAAAGGATGTTACCTAAGTATATGTTGTTTTGGTTCACTAACTTGCATAAAGTAATATTGTTATGAATGATTCATTTTGTTGAGTTCAACAAACTTGGTTTTGAGAATATCATATGTTACCCATGTCTTAAGTATTGTGGTGAGTGTCAAGGGTTTGAAGTTATGCCTCAAAAATCATTTAATAGCTATAATGAGAGAATTGGACTATAAGTTTTAGATTGTTAAGATCTTGTAGTTGAGATCTTGATGATTTTTGGATGAATAACTTTGATAATTGGTTTTGTCATATGAAGCCATATTCGGGAATCAACTGGGAAAGTTTGAATGATTAAAGAACGACTCGGTACAGTTCAGGATCGCAAATGTGTGGTTATGCAAACCTCCTCGGAAGGGAGGTAAAGTTTGAAAATGATGACTTTTCGTTTTTTTAGAAGATGCAATTTCTTTGTCGTATAAGTCATTTTTGTGTGATAGGAAAGTTATCCACAAGATATATAGATCATTTTTGAATTTATAAGTCATTTGGTTCAGTGGTTTATCAACTGGACTCACCGTTACAGTTAAATTATGTTAACAATGTATTTTCACGTTTCTATGCTAAGAAAGTATGTATTTGATCCATCGCATGTGATCTCTTGTACCAAGGTACCTATCCAAGAAGACGTTTCTTATGAGGAATAACCTTATAAAATAATCGGTCGTGAAATAAGAGTTTTTTGTCATCGTGAGATACCATTAGTTAGGATACATTGGAAGAATCATAATGAAACGGAATCTACATGGGAAATTGAATTAGAAATGATGAAAAAGTATCATCACTTATTAAATGGTACAATTTAGGTTGTTCTAAATTTCGGAGATGAAATTCTTTAAGTGGGGAAGAATATTATATGTAGGTTGGTTCGGCCCAGCCTAGAAAAAAATATATATATTAAATTTTTATTTCTTTTAAAACTCTTTAAACTGCTAAAACAACTCCCATTCGAGGGGTTGTTTTCGCAGTAGGGGGGAGGTTTCCCCTATCTATGATGGAGTGGGGCAGATTTTTTGCCCCACTCCACTCACACGCTACCTATCTCTCTGCAAACCTCTTCCTTTGGTGAGAGATCGTGAAAGGCAGTTTCTTTCTGTGAGTAACTGTGGCTTTTTGTGGAGGAGTGATATTAGTCCAGCGAGACAACTTCAGAAGTTGATTTGGGATGAGGTGTGATTTCGAAGGTTCCAATACTTAAGAGCTATCGAGCTTCGGTGAACTATTTTGGTTGGGTCTTGGTATTGTTTGACCCAACTTTCAGGGAGGGGTTATTTTATGTTTAACGTACATTAATTCATAAAATGTCTAATATTGTTTTAAATTAGACATGTTTAATTTATCGTTCATTTCCGTTATGTTAATCGTTACATTTATTTACTTTTAAACGTTAAAATGGATAATAGGACAGTTTTATGTGCTGTATCCTTGGGTTTCTAATCCTTAAACTTGATCAGAGTCTGTTTGTTAAAATTGGTAATAGAACAGTTGTATGTATCGTGTCCTTGGGTTTCGAATCCCTAAACCTGACCAGGGTCTGTTTGGCTGTTTGTGATCGTCTAAGTATCGTCGTTATTTAAATATCGTTATTTAATTTATTGTTCGTCATCATTTATTTTGTATGTTGAACTGTTAAATTAATTAACTGAAAAAACGTTAAATTCATATGACACAAAAGTTAAATATAAAATTAAATCTCTACTGAGTTGTTTGATTCACCCCTTATTTATTTTCATTTTTAAGGAAATAGAAGAATTATGGAGTATTTCATGTACAATTTATTTTATTCCCTTCTAGAGAAATTAGTTTATTTTAGTGAGATTCGTACTTTAGTTTTGCTTAAGTTATTTCCTTTATAATTTAAATTTTATTATTTCAAGTTATTGTAAGTTTCTATTGGACCTCTAGTTCAGGGCCTGACTTGTATGTTTAATTTTCATTAAATTCTATTGCTTATAAATTTTGGATTAAGGAATAGGTCAGACGATTCAATACTTTCGGGCCGAATCGTTCATCATTCTGTTTCGGGTCTCCTTTGGGGCGTGACAGAGAGTGTTACGCATGCAGTTCCAACGTCGAAGACTCACTTCGTGAAGCTTGATTCCACCTCTTTCTCTTCCTCTTTTCCACGGGTGTTGGCCGAATGAAGAATAAGAATGGGGTTTCACTATTTTTATAAATAAAACACTTATATCTAAATTATAATATATATAATAAAATAATATATTATATATTAAATAAATCTTTGGATTTAAATCATTTGAAAATATTACCTAACTTGACCCCATGATCATTCCTACTTATCAATCATTACTCTTAAACATTACCCTATGATAACTCACAACTTCCACCAATTTGACTAATTGATCAAAACTTTTCAAGTAGTCGTTACGATACAAATAAGTCAACTTCAGATACCTCGATCGAGTATAATACGAAAAATTTATACGTGAAATTTATTATTATAAAATTTGCGATATTTTACTATGACAATTTGAAGATTGTAGATTGAACTTTGTATCCTAGTTTTAAAATTTCACTCTTGTGTTTCTAACACAATTTGCAGATTTCAATTATATTTCAATGTTGAAAAACGTATCATGTGTTCAACAAAGTCAAGCTGAACTCTTCTGTTTGAATAGGCAAATATAAAATTCTACACCTAACCAGTATCAAACTCCATTAAAATTACACGTACAATAAACTATTGAAGCAGCGCTTCTGCATAAATATGTTGTTTGTTGATCTTAGATTGCATGAAAATTAGAACTTTGAGCTTGCTGCTTAGCTCCCAAGATGACTCGTTTTCCCTCAAAGTTGCTCACTGCATTGCTGATCTTGTATCTTCTTCTGGGCGTTCTCCCAGCTGCTTCTGCATCATCTTTTTTTGGTAAAGATGAAGTTATTTTATAATGTTTTCCTTTTCTCTGTCTATCCCACCACAGATTTCTGAAAATATCAATGATTTAGATAATTACGTGTCGGAGTCTGTATCGTGACATATCGACGTTCCAGTTTCTATCGAAGTTTCTTAATAATCACAACAGCATAGTCTAATTTAATGTTTGCAACCTCCATTTTGTATTTTTCTTTTGTTTTGAAGTTTGTGGGAAGCTTTCATCAACTACTCCTACTGTAAGAAGCTGTGGAAGGAAGATGATCTCACGAGAAGAAGCTGGGTTTGAATGTGCGAATCTGAAGATTATGAACAAGGAAACACTGCAGTTCCAGAGCCTGAAAAGCAATCTCTCACCTCATCCTCTGCCTGCAAATAACAAATCGCCATCAATGCGAAAGGATTTTGCATCTCCTTCTCCAGGTTCTGACTGATACCATCAGTTCCAAGCTCGAGTTTCCAGTAATCCAATGGAAGAATCAATGAAAGTTTTGATTTTCCACTGCTTCTGCTATGCAGAAGTGGTGAGTGATGGTATAACTTTAGTGGAAACTAGAGAAACGTTCAACCATGTCAACCTCCACTATTTCTTTTTTTTTTTTTGAGTTCATCGTATAAAATAATCCTAAGTTGTTTGGTTTGCCATGAATTTTATACGACGTAATTCTCTTATTTGACTGGACGCTACAGTAATGTTCTGTCAAGTCAACCTCGACTTTTCATTTAGGAACTTCTGTTGTTTTCTTTAACAAATAAAAAAAACTATTTTTAGAGGAATAGAAGAAATCTGAAGCTGCAAATTGATGAGATTGATTCATAAACTCAAAATTGAAAAATTACATCTAACAACTATTTAAAAAGATAAAAATAACAAACTAACAAGATATCCTATTGTAAACCTAATTCAAATAGATTAAATATTAATTCAAAAATCAAATAAACTTCACGTAGACCCGACACGTGGACTTTTACTCATGAGAATCTAGAGTATATTTCCAACACTCCTCCTTGCTTTAGAGACTTCAAATTCCAATCTTCTTCTTTAGAAACTTAAGTCGAGCAACTGGTGCAAATGTATTTGAGTAGTCAACTCCAAATATCTTAGCGTTGCCATTCGCTACTACTTTTGCCTTGTGTTTATGAACTGAACCGTAATCATTGAGTTTAGTTCTAAACAACCATTTGAGTCCAATTACTTTCATACCTTGAGGTCTCTCCACAAGACACCAAGTCTTGTTTTTCTCTATCGTGGACAGCTCCTCCTTCACTACTATCGTCCAATTTTGCTCTTTCTTGGCTTCTTCATAGTCTGCAGGTTCACAAACTGCTATGTTGCATTTATGATAGGCATTAGAGGGAAATCGAGTACCTCTAATAGAAGCATCGTCAAAGACTTCATTTTTCCAGCCATCATCATTTTGATCTTGTGTTTCAATATCAGCCTGATTTTGAAGTTGCAATTTTTTTGTTGCTCTCCAAACCTTTTTGGGAAATGGCTTTCTGCTTTGCTTTCCAAACTGATGTACTTTAGTGATGTTTTCCTTAGAAGAGAATGTAGCGTTGAAAGAAAAACTTCTCTTTTTCATCTTGATATTGAAGATTTCCATGCATGCTTGGTCTTCAATCCGACAACACCCATTGTTGAACGTCACTTTGTACCCCTTTTCTATTAATTGTCCAATACTAATCAAATTTTGATTAATTTTGTTGGTGATTTAATCGCACATTCATTCTGATTACAACCAAGAAACGAAACGCAACCGAGCAAGAAAATAGAGAACGCAGGAGATTTATGTAGTTTGGGTAATGTACCCTACATCCACGGACCAAGACGACTTACCTGTATCATTGATCGAGACACACCGATGAAAATCCAAGAGTTTACAGACACAAAACCAGAAAATAGAAGAAGAAGAAACCCCTTCTTCGCAGCCCTTATTTTCTCCCCTGCTATTCTCTCTCCATCAAAACCTGATACAGACTCTAACACTTTTTTTTTTTTAAAACAAAATAAGACTCCCACCTTTAAAACCTAGTCTTGGTCAACAACCAATCACCACTCATTAAAGTCAGCTGGACCTCACAATCCAAAAGGCATAACATACATGAGTCTGGCACGTGACTCAAGTCACATGCACTCACTGAACCACACAACAATTCTCCACCTTGGTTCAGACATACTAAGACGATGGAGAACACAACCTATAAAATCAAATAGAACAAACACCAACCAAATTTAAACAGAGTTTAAACTTGGTAGCCGGCAAAATCTTTGTCAATGCATCCGCTGGATTTTCTTCAGTTGCAATCTTCTCTACTTGAATTTCTCCCTCTTCAATCTTTTCTCTGATGAAGAACAACCGGATATTTATGTGCTTAGTTCTCTCGTGGAATACAGGATTCTTCATCAAGTAAATTACAGATTGGCTGTCACAATGGATTGTGAGATTTGAGCTCTCTATCTCCAGCTCAGAAGCCAATCCTTTTAGCCAAATCCCTTCCTTGAAAGCTTCCGTTGCAGCAACAAACTCAGCTTCTGTGGTAGACAGAGCAACACCTTTCTGCAAACTAGATTTCCAACTAACAGAACCACCAAACACAGTAAATATAAACCAGAAGTAGAATGTCTAGAATCAATACAACCAGCATAATCAGCATCCACAAATCCAGTAATAGCAACAGTATTCAATTTATTATTTCCATAACATAAACCAAAATTCAAAGTGTTTGAAATATATCTTAGCAGCCACTTTAATGCATACCAGTGTGTTTTACCTGTGTTAGCCATAAACCTGCTAACAACACTTACGGAATAAGCAAGGTCTGGACGTGTACACACCATTGAATATATGATGCAGCCCAGAATATTTGTGTAAGGAATCTTCTTCATGTATTCCTCTTCTTCCCTGGTGTTTGGTTCATGTTCCTTAGACAATCTAAAATGATTAGCAAGAGGAGATAAAACATGTTTAACATTAGAAAAATCAAACCTGTGCAACACACGCTTTAAGTAATTTCCTTGAGTTAAACACAGCGTCTTTAATTCCCTGTTTCTCAGTATATCAATGCCTAAAATTTTCTTAGCATTTCCTAGATCTTTCATATCAAAAACCTTCCCTAATTCTTGCTTCAATTCCAAAATTTCAGATTAATCTTTCCCTGCTATTAGAATATCATCGACATATAACAAGATAAACATTCTATTCCCTTTACAGTTTTTATAATAAACACCAATATCAAATTTACTTCTTATAAACCAAATACCAGTAATGAATTCATCAAATTTTTTATTCCATTATCTAGGTGATTGTTTCAATCCATATAAAGATTTTTTTAACAAGCAAACCTTATTTGGATCAGATACCTCAAACCCTTCCGGTTGAGTCATTAAAATAGACTCCTGTAGATCTCCGTGAAGAAACGCCGTCTTCACATCCATCTGTTCAATTTCGAGATCCTGCAAAGCAATCTTTGACAAAAAAACTCGAATAGATGTTAGTTTAACTACAGGTGAGAAAATTTCATTGAAATCAATACCTTTCCGTTGGGCAAAACCTTTTGCCACTAACCTGGCCTTGTACCGGGGTTTTTCAACCCCTGTTATTCCTTCTTTTAGTTTGAAAATCCACTTTGAACCAATCACTTTCTGCTTTCCTGAATTTTCAACTAACTCCCAAGTGTTATTCTTAATCAGAGAATCCATCTCTTCTTTCATAGCTATCATCCATTGATCTTTATCATCTCTAGATAAAACTTCAGAAAAGGAAAGAGGTTCTGCATTTTCCAAATCTGAAGCAACATGCAAAGCATAAGCTATGATATCTACATACCCCAATCTCTAAGTTGGCTTAATAACCCTTCTAGATCGGTCCCGAGTTAATTGATAATCCATGGTATCATCTTCAGCAGTAGATTCAATACTTACATCTTGCTGATTTTCTGAAGGGTGACTAGACTCTTCAGCGTCCTCTTCGGATTCATTTCTTTCAAGCTCCACCTCAATCGAAGTACTCTCTTTTGTAACATGAGACATATCAACAATTGGTTTCAAAGGAAAATGTTGCTCATTAAATGTAACATCATGGCTAATGATAATTTTCCTTTGATTTGGCGCAATGGACCAAAGTCTGTATCCTTTGACCCCTTCCGAATAACCCAAAAGAATACATTTTATTGCTCTTGGTTTTAGTTTTCCTTGTTTTACGTGTGCATAGGCAGCACACCCAAAGATTCTTAACCTGTCATAATCCGTAGCATATCCATGCCACGCTTCAAATGGTGTCTTGAAATTCATAGCAACTGAAGGACACATATTTATCAAGTAGACGGCGGTTTTTACAGCTTCCGCCCAAAATGTCCTTGGAAGAACAGCAGTTAGAAGCATACATCTAACCCTTTCCAAGATAGTCTTATTCATTCGCTTAGCAAGACCATTTTGCTGAGGAGTGTAGCTAACTGTATGATGCCGCACAATTCCTTCTTCTTGACAGAATTTCTTCTTCTTGACAGAATTTGTTAAATTTCTCCGAACAGAATTCCATTCGATTATCTGTTCTTAATTTCTTTATTTTCCTACCTGTTTGTTTTTACACAATTATTTTCCAAGCCTTGAAGATTTCGAAAACTTGATCCTTAGACTTCATACAAAAAACCCATGTTCTTCTTGAGAAGTCATCTATAATTGTGACAAAATAGGTAGCTCCTCCCTTTGAGGAAACCTTTTCTGGGCCCAAACATCCGAGTGAATATAATCCAATATCCCTTTTGAACCTTGAGTAGAAGTAGCAAACTTTATTCTCTTGCTTTTCCCAAGAACACAATTTTCACAAAAAGACAATTTTGATATTTTAACTTTCCCAAAACTGTTCTGTTTTTGTAGTTCCAGAAGACCATGTTCACTAACATGGCCGAGCCTCTTATGCCATAGATCGGCAATGTCAAGGTTTCCCCCCGTGACACTACCAACATTACCAGCAACCGTGTGTCCTTCAAGCACGTATAAACTGTTATGCAACCTTCCTTTCATCACTGTCATGATTCCCTTTGATATTTTCATAATCCCTGCCTCAATTCTAACTGTGTAGCCAATGGAATCTAACATTCCAATCGATAGAAGATTTCTTTTCAACTGAGGCACATATCTGACATTCTGAACAAGTCTTATGCAACCATCATGCATTTTGAGCTGAACTGTTCCTTCACCCTCAACTTGGCAAGATTTGTTATCACCCAATAGAACTTTTCCTCCCATTGTTTTGTGATAGTTCATCAACCACTCCTTCCTTGGAGTCATATGGAAAGAACATCCAGAATCTAGAATCCATTGCTCACCTGATTCTAATTCAGAAGCCACTACAACATTGGAGGATTCATACCCTTCTGAAACCACCGAAGATCCCCCTTTTCGATATTCTTTTCAGCCAACTTCCTTTTCCTTTCATAACAGTCTTTCTTAAAGTGTCCTTCCTTGTGACAGAAGAAACACTTCCTTAGCCTAGACTTAGACCTTGACTTGCCTCTTTGTCCCTTTTTATCCCTTTGTTGCGATCTTCTCCTGACCATTAAACCTTCACCTTCAGAGGAATCTTTTCCATCAGACTTTGTCTGAAGTTCCTTCGAGTTCAATGCAGCCTTGACCTCTGCCATTGTTAACGTTTCTTTTCCATACAACATGGTATCAACAAAGTGCTCATACTTCTTCGGTAAGGAACTTAGAATTATGATAGCTTGATCTTCTTCCTCAATTTTCACTCCTATACTGTTGAGATCCAAAATTATTTTGTTGAAGTCATCTAAGTGTTTCCTCATCTCCTTAGATTCCTCCATTGCCAAGGTGTGTAACTTCTTTTTCAGATACAATCTATTTGCCAGAGAACGTTTCATATATAAAGCCTCTAATTTTTGCCAAACTGTAAGAGCTGACAATTCCTCAGTAACCTTTCTTAGGACTTCATCCCCAAGACTCCACAAAATAGCACTGTGAGCCTTGGATTCGATATCTTCAGCTTTTGATTTATCGCTGTCCCTTAGACTTTGTAAAGCTTTTTCATCAATTGCTTGTGCAAATCCCTGGTGCACAAGAAGAGCCTTCATCTTGATACGCCAGAGACTAGAATTATTGTCTCCCGTAAACTTGTCAACCTCAAATTTCACTATTCAAAATGTCTTGAATTTCTGACTAGTTTGAGAATCCTTTCACAAGCCACAGAACCTTAACCAACGAACCACAGCAATCTGAACACCCTTAGTTAATCACAAAATCTAACCAGTGATGCTACACAATCTGAATACACAGATTAAACGTAGCCTGAAGACTGATTCTGAATCACTGAATCAAAAAACAGAGTATAGTAAACCAATCTGTAAAACTGTTCCACACACAGAATCTGATTCGAGAGAAGCACAAATCAACAACTCTGTTTATTAAAATCACAGAGTCAAATCCAGAGAATTACCCAACCTGACTACAGATCCTTAATCACATAATCAGAATGCAAAGATCCAACAGAATGTTAGAACTTTTTCGAAAAACACCTAATCTGGTACAGGGAACATCCAATCTGACTACCGATCAAAAATTCACCAAAACAGATGCAAGGAAATAGTCTAAACAGAACGACAGTTCTTAAATCACAAAACCTGATGCCAAGAACAACCAATCTGAAGGTCGTGTGTTCGATCCACGCTCACCGCACCAATTGTTGGTGATTTAGTCGCACATTCATTCTGATTACAACCAAGAAACGAAACGCAACCGAGCAAGAAAATAGAGAATGCAGGAGATTTACGTAGTTCGGGTAATGTACCCTACATCCACGGACCAAGATGACTTACCTGTATCATTGATCGAGAAACACCGACGAAAATCCAAGAGTTTACAAGCACAAAACCAGAAAATAGAAGAAGAAGAAACCCCTTCTACCCAACCCTTATTTTCTCCCCTGCTATTCTCTCTCCATCAAAACCTGATACAGACTCTAACACTTTTTTTTTAAAAACAAAATAAGACTCCCACCTTTAAAACCTAGTCTTTGTCAACAACCACTCACCACTCATTAAAGCCAGCTGGACCTCACAATCCAAAAGGCATAACATACATGAGTATGGCACGTGACTCAAGTCACATGCACTCACTAAACCACACAACAAATTTCAGGAACATAAAGTACATCTTGAATTAACTTTGTCCCTGTGCAATTTGTTATTGCTATAGTACCTTTGCCTTTTACCTCAATCTAATGACCATTGCCAATTCTCACTTTTTTGACTCTGCACCCTCCAATTCTATGAACAACTTCTTGTCATTAGTCATGTGGTTGGTGCAACCACTGTCAATCAACCAATTCTCATTGGCTTCACTGTCTGCAAAACATGTAGCCACAAAAAGTTGATCCTCCTCCTCTTGATCAGCAATTTGTGCTTCTTCACCTTGCTGTTGTTTTTCTTTTTTGCATATGATAGTTTCATGTCCCATGAGGTTGCAATTGCTACATTTTGCATCTGGTCTCCTCCAACATTTAAAGGGAGGGTGACCTTTTTTGTTACAATATTGGCATGGAGGATAATTGTTCTTTGTTCCAACCCTTTTATTTTCTGAATTACTTTTGCTGCTTGTTTCATGATTCTCACCACTTGCTGCTTGTATCGTTTTGTTCTTATTCTTTCTCGGATCTTGATTTTTGACAAATAAGGCTCCTTCAACAACACCTTCCTGCCTCATTAATCGTCTCTGCTCCTGCGCTTGCAAGACACTTAAGAGCTCAACAAGAGAAATCTTCGACAAATCCTTAGTATTTTCTAAGGTTGTAATTGAAGCCTCAAATCTGTCTGGCAATGTTACGATAATTTTCTGAACAATTCTTGAATCTGTCAGAGAAGAACCCAATATTCTAACCTGATTGGCTATGCCGAGTAGTCTGTCAAAATACTCTTTTATGGTTTCTGTCTCTTTCATCTTTTGCAGCTCAAAGTCACGAACCAGATTCATTACCTTCATTCCTCGAATCCTTTCATCCCCTTCATATTCAGTCTTGAGATAATCCCATATCTCCTTTCCTGACTTCATAGACATAATCCGAGTGAAAATAGTTGATGAAACTGCAGCAAATAAACAGGCTTTTGCCTTTGATTTCTTTGTCTTCTTTTCCTTCTGCGATTTGATTTGTACCATGGTGGGATTGTTTGGAAGAATAGAAATATCATAGTCCTATTCTACTGCTTCCCAAAGATCCAAAGCTTAAATACGTCTCCATTCGAACTGCCCAGATTTGGTAGTTATCTCCATCGAACATCGATTGAGCCATAAAGAAGAAATTTGCTTCAGTTTCCATGATAGCTCGAACTCACAGATCCCTCAAGAAGAATAGCTCTGATACCAATTGTTGTTTTTTTTAACAAATGAAAAAAAAACTATTTTTGGAGGAATAGAAGAAATTTGATGCTGCAAACTGATTAGATTAATTCATAAATTCATAATTGAAAAATTATATCTAACAACTATTTAAAAAGATAAAAATAACAAACTAACAAGATATTTTATTTTAAACCTAATTCAAATAGATTAAATATTAATTCAAAAATCAAATAAACTTCACGTGGACCCAACACGTGGACTTTTACTCATGAAAATCTAAAGCATATTTCGAACAACTTCAACCGGAGAAGAATCAGGATCTTGACAGGAGAATTTTCATTTTTGCCCTCACGTCCATCTTCTCTTGAGATCCTCTTCCTCTGCCAAAAGTGATCTCAGTAGTCAATCCGAGTATTCTGCAATGGATGGTTTGTCTGCAAAAATGGAGGTCTTCGAACAGCAGAATAAGACAATGGAAACGAGAGATTATTAGAGCTTTAATTCTTTAGTTAGAGCAAGGTTTACTCTAACTCTGCACAATCAGCAGTAACAATATTCTTTACAACAATTTGCCACCATCAACTTTACGCCCACTTTTACACAAAATATGGGTTCTGTGCCATAGCAGATGTCAAGTCTGGCTAGTATCATACCGAAAAATCCGGTCTTTCTCACCCGATTAGGTGCTTTCTCCAGTAGAGGCTTCTCTTGTGTTTGCAATGTTTCTGCCTGCCGGCGAGAGGGCACGGTCTAAGTTGCCGATTCGGCTACATTCCATGCTTCTTTTCTTTTCTTCTCTGATTATTATCTCTTCTTTACTTGTTTTGTCTTTCATTTGAAGGAGCTGTGTCATTGTAGCAGTCTTCACCATCATCGACTTCTGCTTCTGCTTCATTTTCTTCTGGTATCAAGGTCGAATTCTGTGAATATTACATAAAACAGTCTAACCCATGAAGTCCAAAAGTTGAACCCTCTTATTTTGCGCATGAACGACCAGATCAATGTCTGGTCCGTCCTCCCCATCAGAATCAGCCATCTCTTCAAACTCCAACTCCACGTGTTCTTCAACTTCATCATCGTAATCACTTAATTCTTCCTGTTCCATTACAATCTCGGGGTGAGAGTCTTCATCAATTGCATCCCCATCGGGGCTGCTATCATTAACAGTTGGACACGGTTCACCTTGACCATAACCAGTAGTTTTTTTACCAGGAAATCCAGCACTTTCCTCGAGATTGAACAGATACTTAAGTATAGGAGCATGCAGCTTCAGTCTCCGTATTCGAGTCATCATTTTATTTGTAGAAGAGGATGGAAGTCAATTCCTAACGTCATTGATGTCAATCCCTTTGACTTCAATAGCTGAGTAATACAATCAACAAGAAACTCTAATGGTGGGTTACTGAGGTTGATTTCCCGAAAAGAAACTGAAAGAATTGGAAGTACTAGTGCTACAGTCTAATGGAAATAGCTTAAACATCCATCATCAGGGACTGGGAACGGTAGATTGGATAAGAATGAACAGGTTGATTTGACAAAATTGGACGACGTGGCCTCTTTGCCAGAGTCGATAGGCTTTGGTTGGACTTAACATTAGATTCTTGGCGCTTATCCTGCCTAACCTCTGGTCATCGTCCTGGCCCTTGACATCTTTCTGTGTTTGATCGCTTGAAATTTCTTCTGGGTCACTCAATAGCTTCTTCGAAGTTCTATCCCAAAGTCTGCATCATCATCCTCGTCCTCTTCTTCAACACTCGCATTTTCTTATACTCTTCTTCATCATTAACGCGTTGAAGGTCATCCCTGCCATTAACTTTCCTGTGAATGCTTCCAGTCTCAGGTTGAGCAATAAAAGCAAACTTAGGATCTTTGAAAACAGTCTTTTGACAGTATAAAAAATTAGAGGTGTGCAAGAAGAACCGAAGAACCGAACAGTTTTGGTAAAAATGTATATTCTATTATACAAAGTAAATTGTATTTTAAATAGAAGTGGGCAAATCGGTTCTCAATTTTGGTTTGGAACCTCTTAGAACCGATCGTTTGATTCTCGATTCCAAGAGTAATGATCCGAAACCGAGTTCCAATTCGGTTCCGGATGGTTCCCATTCCCAACATGCAGTTATACATAATACGGCAGTCGGCAAATGTTAAAAAAAATATTCCTGAAGGTTTGAATGTTCAATGTGGCAACAACAATTGAAATGTCAGCTACATAATTGAACAATTGAAATTGCAAGTAAATATTCAAGTAAATATTGACAGATCACATTCATTCGCACCTTTGAAAATGATCTCAAGCCAAAAACAGAAATAAAAAATCAAAAACAGACATCCTCAGTCAAAATTGCAAACCCTAAATCAAATTCATTAGAAATCAAAAACAGAATCTCAAGCCCTACTAAATCGAATAAGAAATAATATTTTTTAACAGACATACCCTCAACAAATTTGCAAACCCTAAATCCAGAAGCAACGTTTTTTCACAGACATACCCTCCGAATCAGCGGAGCAAGCTCGCAATCACAGTCGCAGTCGCCTTCACAATCGCAAGCTCACACTTCACAGCTTCACAAATCACAATCGCAGCTTCGTCTCTCGGTCTCGGTTCCAGACTTTCAGCTTCGCTTCGCAGACTCTCCCGACTCCCTTAAGTTTTAAAACCATTCGGTTCTCGATTCTTGAATTATGGAATCGAGAACCGAACCGCAAATATAAAAAAAAAAAACCAAAACCGAAAATGGTAAAAATGTAAGAACCAAGAACTAGAACCGAAGCTCAGTTCCGGGTCGGTTCTTGCCCACCCCTAATTTTAAAATTTTGCTTTTTTGTAGTGGAAGACAAATATTTGTTGTGAAAAATAAGTGTTATTTCAAATACTTGCATTATGCAGCGGAAGACAAGTATCCGATGCAAAAATGTTATTTTCCGCCACATAAGACAAAATATCCACTTCAGAAAAGGTATTTTCACAATTTTAATGAAAAACGTGACAACGATATTTGCTCTATTTATTTCTCATAGTTCAATATTTTATTTATTAGTAAAAATTATTTAGTGTTTTACATGTCACTGATTCAATAGTGATTATTTTGTTAATTACATTTTAAAGATTAATGTTATTATTTTGTTAATTACATTTTAAATAATTTTTATCAATAAATTTATCTTACCTAGTCTTATTTGATTCTCATCAACATGTTCAACCTCACAGCTCATTATGTAGTGTTTTCATTATAATTTTCGTTCTTAATATTGTGAATATTTGTGACGACCCGTCAATTTAAAACTCTTTTTCTTTACTTAAAATTTAGCGGAATAAAATTTTTCTTTTAAATCGAAAAGATTAATCAATCAAAAAGCATTTACTAAATAAGAAAAGAAAGCTTTATCAGAGTTCAAGCGGAAATTAGTTTTACAAACTGAAGGAAATGTTCAAACAACTTTAATTAAACATTCGTCTTTGAAATCAAACTTAAAGAAAACAACTAAATTCTTTTTTTTTTTCCTTTGGAGAACCACGGCCTCACAAGTCTAATTCGCTGGATAACTCGCCTCCTCCACGGGGAATGCTTCCTCTTCCGCTCCCGGACTAATAAACTCGTTAAAATCACCTACACCACAAGTAGACACTGTAAGCCCAAAAAGGCTTAGTAAGAAATTGGAAAACAAACAAAGCACAACAAATGTTTCTAACTACTTATATCGGAAAAGGATCCACCCAACCGTTCTTTACTTACCGTTACATCTTTCTTACTCGTGTCTCGAATTAGGAGACTAGGGCACCCTATAGGCAAATGGGGGGGAACTCGACATCTAACACCCTATAGTAGACAAGCTTATCTATCCCATGGACTGGAAGATCTTAATTTGGTTTACCGAGTCTACCGGTTAAATCCGAACCATTAACCCGGCCACTATTGAGTTGGGAAATTAGGACACCCTATAGGCAAATGGGGGGAAACTCGGCATCTAACACCCTATAGTGGACAAGCTTATCTATCCCATGGACGGGAAGATCTTAATTTGGTTTACCGAGTCTACCGTTTAGATCTGAACCATTTACCCGGCCACTAATTCCCTTACATTCATTATTAATCGTTTTATCTCACATTATGAGTACCAACCCAATTGTGGCATTTCTTAAGGGTTTCTAAGATCATGAACTCACAACCCTTAGACTCTAGCAATTCAATCTAACATACATTTGCTATTTCAAGGAATAAATCTTAAAACTATCAAGGAATCAATTAAAATTTCTAACTACAAGCAATTACGAAATCCACAGCACTATCAACATCGAATTTAAAAGACTAACAGTAAAGCATACGATAGATATTTCAACGAATTAAGACAACGAATTATGACGATATATACACGCTTCATTCTGCACATTTTCAATAATTAAAAAGAAACGTATTAACGACAATGACTTAAATAACTAATCAACAAAATAGACATACAAATATACTTGGAAATCTAGAAGAATTGATTGCGAAGTATAAACACGCTTACAATTGAACAAAATCTAACCTAGTGAGTTTCATGCTTTTAGGATATTAACTAATATTAAATGGTAATATCACAGCGAACAACAAAGCATTTTTGATAACTAAACATGCTATTAAATCAATGAATGATCATACGTACGTGCTCATAGTATTACAATCTAATCACAAAATACAACCTACGAACATGCTGTAAATTCCAAAGGATAACAGTGAATTATACCCTGTTTCACTTGAATGAATTAAACCTAATATGCATACAATCTATCACAACAACGGATTACATACATAAAGGGTACGTGCAATCTCATTTCCTATTTGACAGGAAGCTAAAACTATCCTAGTGACAATTTAGTAACCGAAACGTACAAATATGTTTAACATCAATTCCAACTATTTACAAGTTATAATTAACACGACCACAAATCTAAGGATTTAAAACATGACTTAGGAGTACTCTTGATTGAACCATATTATCATGCTTAAAAAAAATACAACACACATAGAAATAACAATATCTTGGCATAATAGAAATCAGAATAAAATTGAAACTTGATATTAGCACAATCAACAGCATATAATCCTAACCAGTCCCAAACTCCAAACGGAGTTGCATGCAATAAAACAACTAAAAATCGACATCAATAAGTCAAGAATACAGGATTACATATCAAACTATAACATGGCAAGAGAAAAGCACAAAGACTAATATAACTCATACAATTGAAATCAAACACACAACTTTTACTTGTGGGTAGGGCTTTTGGAATGCCACTAACCAATTCCTTACCTTCTTTGCTTTGGAAAATCGGAGGTGTGAATTTCTCCAATCAATTTCCGGCACAATCTCCCAACTCAATTTTTTTAACGTACTCCTCCAGCCCTCATACCCATTCACCATGAACGTTTATATATCCTTAACTAGCTGGAGAGGGTCGGTTTAGTATGGGGTGGGGGATGGCTGTCACGAAAATGGAGAGAAAATGGGGGAAAGTGGAGAGGAAATGGGGAAGAACGTGGAGAGAGACGGTTTATAAACAGATTTCTTGCAAATCTGTGTACTTCCAGACGCATGAGGACGGATCTTTTTGCGTCCTCATTGTCCGCATTGCATCAGAATTGAAAACAAATTCAAATCGGACGCTGCACATCTGCGTCCGCACCGTCCGCGTGTGTCGTCCGCGACACTCCAGAATCTTACAGATTCAAATCGGACGCTGCACTTCTGCGTCCGCACCGTCCGCATGTGTCGTCCGCGACACTCCAGAATCTTACATATTCAAATAGGACGTTGCACTTTGGCATCCACTGTGTCCGCTGCATCCGCAAAAGCATAGTATGAGGACGATAGAATGTCATCCTCCGCGTCCTCAACCCTAAATCTCTCTAATTTCCTTAACAAATTCAACCCAAATTACTCCAATTTGTAACCAATCATCACACAACACATAATTGAGTATTTAACCTCAATAAACATCATTTTTAACTTAAGAAGATTAAATTACAATTTCTTAGAAATTAGGAAAATACGGGGTATTACAATATTATTGTAGATTTTTTTCTCTTTCTTGTGGTGGTCTGTCTTCCTACGTGATATAATGACCTAAAATCATGATAAACTGTGAGAGCCTGGCTCAAAACAGAAAATTGTACAATTTCACGTCGCTTTAGTGTGATTAATGTTGGTGATTCACATATAAGATCTCTTTCTAGATTAATAAGGTGTAATTTGAGATAAAATTTGAGAATAAAATCGTGCAGATTTCAATTCAAAGCAAATAATATCAAACTAATAGAAAGAATATTTACTCTTCTTTTAACCTGACTCTGGTGAAATTATATCTCATACGATCCTCCCACTCTGGGAAGATGTGAAGCCAAATGCAAGGTAGAACCTTTATACAATGTTCTAATCAAAATCATCTCGATAAAAAATGCAAAAGTGAATGCCTCTAAAAGGCGCAAGACATTTACTAAATGTATGTTTTGATAATAAGGACTATAAACTTCGTTATCACTTTTTCCATTTAGATCTAAAGATGGTAAAGGAAGAGAACGATTTTGATTAGAACATTCTATTTATTGTTGTGATAAGAATATCTTATAAATGGAATGTTCCATTTAAAATTATTACTTTTTTTTTTTTTTACAACCATTCGATCTAAATACAATAGCGAATGCCTTTAAAAGCCGAAAAACATATACCACTTCTCACTCATTTCAATTACTTAAAAAATTTATGTCCCCACATATTCTCGATACATATTTGCATAATTTGTGTAATTGCTTTTGTGTTCTTTCTCTCGTTTGATATTCATATCGAATCACCTCAAATTTTTTCTACTTTTTCCAACACTTTCTAACATTAAAATATGGCTAAATTAGGCTCACCTGAAGGCACATAACTTCTGTTGTTTTTAAGTTTCCTTGCACGATGTAATATCCCAAATTTTCGTAATATGATAAATAAGTGTAATTGGAAAATAATTGATATTTAATTTAACATAATAATTATGGAGTTGATTAACTAATAATAATTGAACTGGTTTGGTTCGACTCAGTCTGAATTAAATTAAGTAATCCGGTTCTTGAATTAAATGGAAAGAAATTAATTAAAGTTAAGAGGATAAAATATAATTAAGAGTAGATTAATTAAAATGAGATTAGAAATTAAGTGGGATATAATTAATGGAGAAATTAGAAATAAAAGAAAATAATAATAATAATAAAAGAAAAAAAAAATTGGCCTTCGGCCATCTTCCTTCCCGAGAGAGCAAAATCGAGAGAAAGGGAGACTGAGAGATCGAGCGACGGCGAGCTCGGGCTCAGGATGCGGTGACCGGTGAGTTGCTGTCACGTCCGGCAAGCTATTGCGGAGCGGCGTGGGTTTCGATTTAGGGCTCGGGAATGTCCGAGTTGGATTGAGACAGCGCCAAAACAAGGTATGTTACGATTTCCTGATTCACTGTCGATGTTCGATGGCCGACGCCAATGGAATGGCGACGGCGGAGTCCGGCGATGGAGAGGCTGTGGTTTTCCAGCCTCGGGTCGTTCGTGGTTGGGCTCCGACAGGGTACTCCGACCCTGGAGTGGCCGAATCTGATATACCCCGGTTTGACCCGAGTTGTTGTCTGCCACGTAGACAACTCCCTCCCATCCCTCTAGCCTGGCATCGCACTATACATTATGGGGGAGCACATGTGCTGGAGGGGCTGGCAGAATTAAGAGGGAGACAACAAATGGTTGAAGAATTTATGAGAAGGCAGTGGACGGTTGAAACTTGAACAGGTTGTCGGACATGGAGGAAGATTAAATGGCAGAGCTGTGTGCTTTTCTTGGCGAGGGTCGAGATAGAGAACTGGAAGTGAAGAGTGGGCTGTGGTCTGTGGAGAGGAGTGCTGCTGTCCAGCCATTGTGAAGCTGCTGGAGCTGGTGGTTTGTCCCGGTTTTGGTTCATCAAATGGTAAGGAATTGTGAGTCTTGGCATTCAAAAGCCCTACCCACAAGTATTAGGTTTATGTCTTTTGTTGATTTCCATGATTGACTTCCTTGATTGAATGTGGATGTGACTTTTGATATAATCTTGTTGAATTCTTTTATAGTAGTTCTGTTGATTGTTTTACTTCATGTAACTCCATTTGGAGTTTGGGATTCTGGTTAGGATTTGATAGGAATCTTGTAATATATACTCATATTGTTATGTAATTCTTTTCTTGTTAAATTAATTGTGCCAAATTCATTGTTAAAACTCCAAGCATGTCAATGACCATCTAGTTATTAATCTTTATTTCGATTTAAGAATGTCATATCTCGCACGTTGTTCGTTCACTCTTTATAGTTTTATTGTTTACATTTCCGTCAAGAATTGAACATATTGCACGTTTTAATTGTTGTTAGATTTCATTATTCTATTGTCGATCCGTAGAGAAATGATGCACGTTTTTATTCACTAATGCTTGCTTAGATTTTCTGCTTTAAATTGAGCATGATAAACTCTTTTACTTGCTTAAATTCGATGTTGTTTTGCTGCTGTCCCATCGCTATTTTCTGTCAATTTCGAAGCATGTTATCACGTTAATTTGCTGTTTAATAAGCTGTTGTTTCGTATTTAAATTTCGTCCATTCCGAAGCATGTTTAACACATTTTACTTGCTTAATTTCGCTGTTAAATCGCTTCTGTTTCGTAGTTCGTTTTCGTCAACTCCGAAGCATGTTTAACACGTTTTAATTGTTGAATTCGCTGTAGAAGTAGCTGCTATTCTGTATTTTATTTTCATCAATTTAGAAGCATGCTTAGCACATTTTAGATGTATAAATTAATGTTTAATTCGCTGCTGTTCTGTAGTTTGTTTCCCATAAATTCCAAAGCATATTCAGCACGTTTTAATTGTCTAAACTCGCTGATAATTGCTGCTGTTTTTTTTGTTCTTTTCCGTCAATTCCGGAGCATGATAAGCATGTTTTAAGTGCTTAAATTGTTGTTGAATTCGCTGCAGTTTCGTGTTCGATTTCTATCAATTTAGAAGCATTTTCAACACGTTTTAATTGCTTAATATTTGCTATTACTTCACTGCTGTTCCGTAGTTTGATTTAATAGAATGTTGTTATTCTTCCGTTAGCTTCCACATAATTCGATGTTTGTTAATTTAGTTGTTGAAGCGTGATTGTATTTCCGTGATGGTTGCCATAGTTCAGTTATTGATAAATTGGATTGTAGTTCAACGATGGCTTGTAGAGATTGATTTCGTGATTGTTTGTATAGATGAATCCTATGGCATCTTGGGTGTTTATTTGCACAAATTGCTTGCTAGAGTCACTAAGTTAAGGGTTCATGGTCTTAGAAACCCTTAGGAAATACCACGGCCGAGTTGGTATTCATGATGTGAGAAGAAAATGATTAATAAAGTACGTAAGGGAATTAGGGACCGGGTTAATGGTTCGGATCTAATCAGTAGACTCGGTAAACCAAATGTAAGAACTTCCTGTCCATGGGATTGAAAAGCTTGTCTACTCTAGGGTGTTAGATGCCGAGTTTCCCCCCATTGCCCGCTAGGGTTCTCTAATCTCCCAACTCGATCCACGAGTTATAAGATATAATAATGAGTAACGAATGGATGGATGGATTCCTTTCCGACATAACCAGTTAGAGGCATTTGTTGTGTTTTGTTTGTTTTCCAATTCCTTACTAAGCCTTTTTAGGCTTACGGTGTCTACTTGTGGTGTAGGTGTTCGTGATAATATGCTTTATTTAAAAGAGAAGCGGTTGATGAGGAATTTACACGTCGAGCAATGTGGTTGGCAAAGTTCAAAGCTAAATGTTAAAGACTTAATGGTAAAGAGCAAAAGACTAAAGAGCAATTATTTTGTAATTATAAATGTAATTTAGTTATTTCTAAAATGGTTTATTTAAGCTTCCGCTACGTTTTCAAGGAAAATGATTTATACTCATATATATTCATGGTTTAAGTAACGATTATAAGAGAGAATTTGACGGTTCGGTTTTTAGAAGAAAACTCTGATTTTATTTAATAGCAATTTAAGTTATTATTATAAAAGTTTTAAATTTATCGTATATTTTTATAAAGGAAAGGAAAAACCGTGTCGTCACACACGATGGAATTATCGGTGTTCATAATAATGGTAGCGTGTATAACATATGTATCATGAAAAACAATTTATCATGAACGTTAACGGATCGTTGTTATAATATAATAATAATTATATGTATTAAATAATCTTTTATTTTTTTACCTAATCTAAATGATTAAGAGATTATACCTTTGTAATTAACTTCAAATTGGTACAAAATCGTAGAGCTTTGATAATTATCTCCTCAACTTTTGAAACCTTCAATCTTTCTCACCTCGAATAAACAAGTGTGGGTGTGGTGAACACAACAAGAAGACACTCGATTTATGATAGACCGTATTCTCAACACATGAAATAATTTATTTAGATTTAAAAAACGGTTCTCTAAGGCCAACACGCGGAAGACTCATATGTTTGCTCTTAAAATGGATTCTACAATCTCAAAAATTCCAACCATCTCATACTAATGAGGTTGTAACCTCTATTTATAGTAGAATAATTTCATAATGATCATTATGACATTCAGATAAAACAATTACGAACATAACGACATATTCAAAAGAAAACCGTTATGGAAATGTAACCTCTATTTATAGTAGAATAATTTTATAATGATCATTATGACATTCAGATAAAACAATTACGAACATAACGACATATTCAAAAGAAAACCGTTATGGAAATCAAAACAACTTATCACTTTGGCTCAACACTTGGTATTATGACATTAACTCAAATTTAATAAAGTCAATTTCAAAAACTGTTTTCAAAAGTTATTTTATGTTTGTTAATTGATTGAATAATCAATATTTCAATTGTTTTATTTAATAAAATATAACAAACATCTTAACTATGACAACATTTGTCTTTGTGTCTTATTGGTTTGTTAATTAATAATTCAATTATTTCATATAATGGGAAATAACTAACTTATTTTCAAGTGCATTAAAAAATTAATTCATAATTAATTGTTTAATTTTTTTGTTCATTTTTCTATTATTCAAACAATGATAGAAGGTGACGAATTGACCTATAGTTTTAAGCTCCAATAATGTTTCGTTAATTAATATAAATTATTTATATTAATTAACATAATTATTAACTCTAAAGTAATTCCATTAAATTTTTAGAATTGCACTCTCAAAATTATAGAGTACATTTATGTTTGGATCGTTGCCTGCTTATGAAATTTTTTTTTTTTTGGGATTGGGGGGGGGGGGGGGGTGTAATACCCCAAATTTTATATCAAAATTTAATAAAGATTAATTTGGAACATTTGGATCTATTGGGTAATTTCCAGGGTATTACCAAGGACGTGTTCATTAGATGAGATTATAATTTATGGAAATTAACGTAATTAAAATAAAATATATAGTAATTTAAATTCAATTATAATCTATATGTGATTAATTGGAGTAATATTTATAAGTGGGGTTTGTTGCTATATAACTGAACCGATTCAGTTGGAGAACCGGTTTAGCATTCCTCATTTCATCTGGCCTTCGGCCATTTGACGAAATGAGAAAATGGGAGATATTAAGATGTAAATTTGGATTATAGGGGGGATTTAATTAAATTAGATTAATTTGGATTAAATATGATTAATGGGGGATTATGAAATGCATGAACCGGTTCTAGATTGGGAACATTTAGGTGCTAAAGATAAAATAATGGTCTTCAGCCATTATTCGCGATGGAGACCCAAGAGGAGATGGAGAGGGTGACGATGAGGGAGCGAGGGAGAGGCGAGCGAGACAGCGGCGACGAGGCCGAATGGAGGGCGTCGAACGGTGGACGACGACTCCGGCGTGCTTGACTGCGTCGTGGGTCACGGTTAGGGCTCAAGAGGCGAGGCTGTGTGGGACGAATCAGACCTCTACCCTGGTGATTTTCAGCGCCAGTTTGAGGTACGTTCCTCCAGGTTTCTCCTCCCTTGCTTCTCTGCTGATGGGTCATGGTTGGAGACACGATTGCAGGGACGGAAATCCAACGAGCTCTTGGCCGGTGCAGGAGGGGCGACGGCTCTAGCTTTGGGTTCAGTAGATAGATTGGTTCGGCTTATGGTTTGACTCGAACCGGTTCTTGACGTTCTTTCTCTAGGTGAAAGGGACATCGTGTTGGCATGGGGAGCATTCTGAGAAAATGGCAATAGCAGGTCGGTGGGTTGGAAAGGGTCACTCTCTGCCTCCTGGGTGATGGCAGAGAGTGTCCTCTGGTTCGTTATACATAGGAGAGGGACAAAGAGGGACAGAGAGGGAGGAGCAGAATACCTCAAGTGCTGCAATCTGGAGATGAGCTGAGCCGAGAGCTTGTGGAGTCTGAACAGGAATGTTGAGGCTCTCGGGTCCCTTGAAATCTTCAGGTAAGGGGATTTCCCTTGTTGTTGGTACTGGAATGTTGGAAATAACATACTCTGTCTTTTACTCTATTGGTTTTGCTGGACAGAAGCCTGACCGATGGTGAAATGGGATGGGTTGAGCCAAGAGTTTCCTGCATGCTGGTAACAATTTCTTCTCGGATGTTTTGGTTGTTGGGTTTTGTTTGATGGTTGTTCAGTTAAGGGTTCCTGAATAAGTTAATTGATGGATTAATCTGTTGGGTTTCTACTTTTGATTATGTGAATGGGTTTGTTTTGTTAGCCTTTTGTTAGGCTTAGTTTTATTTTGATGATGACCAAATGGTTTAATTTAATGAAAATAATAAGTTGGTTAATTGTGTTTTTATTGATAATGTTTTCAATGTTTTATTCAATATATTTATACTCAAATCTATCAATAATACCCATATTGAGGGTATTAAAATGTGCTAACATGTTTATTTAAGTCCATGTAGTGTATCATGTCATTTTGGGACTCAATATAGTTCAGGGTTGAACTTGGAGTGTTGTGGGGACGATGGTCTTGGCGTCCCCTGCTGATCAGTGAGGATGCGGACGCAGCGGACGATGCGGACGCTGGATTTTGCGTTCGATTTGCCTCTGTCCAATTCAGTGAGAAAAGCGGACGATGGTCGCGGACGATGCGGACGTGAAATGGTGTCCGCAGCTCTTCAGATGTACAGACGGGAAAAGGAGAAGAGGACGCTGCTTTGGCGTCCCCAACATTTCTGTGAAGACGCGGATGATGCGGACGCAAAGCAGAGGTGTCCAATATGACTCTGCCATTTTCTGGATGTGAAGCGGACGATGTATGCGGACGCTGCGAACGATGAGAATGGCGTCCGCAAATGCCCAAATTTCTGCACAACTGCTATATTTCAACGGGAAAATTCCAACGGTCATGCGGACGATAGATGCGGACGCTGAGGACGTTCGAAAGCGGCAGTGGAAGTGTCTATAAATGTGGGTTCATTCAAAGCTCTCAACAACCAACGAATCAAATATTTGAGGCGAAGCCCTGGCAAAATCAATACTCAAATACTACTCTGTGAGCTCTTAATTATGTTGTAAATCCAATTCTCCCTATTCCGAACTTGTGAGTTATATTTTGGTAGAATTCGGATTAGCTAGATTTAAGCTTAAATTTCCGAGTTTAGTATTGTGCTTGATTGTAAAGGGTGATTCCCTAAGAATTCATCATACGAGGGTGACAACCCGAAAGACATATAGGCTCGATTGAACGCCCGTAAGTTCAATCATAGGGTGACTCCCCGCAATAGTCAAATTTAGGGTGACGACTCATAAGAGTCTAAGGTTGACAATCTTATAATTAGTCAAGGGTGATACCCCGTCTAATAGTCAATTTGTAAATGGTTTTATTGGTACCCGTAAGCCAATTACTTAGTGTATCTCCAAGTGAAACTTGGAGCACGGACGTATGCGAGTTTGCCGAACCGCGTAAACAAATATTGTGTGCACTTCTCTAACCCTTACTCTTTAATTTACGCATTTAAGGTGATTGCATATTTAATCATATTCGATAATCACTTAGGGATTTAGAGAATTTAAATATCACAAGAAAATATTAGAAACGCTATATTGTGTGCACTTCTCTAACCCTTACTCTTTAATTTACGCATTTAAGGTGATTGCATATTTAATCATATTCGAGAAATCACTTAGGGATTTAGAGAATTTAAATATCACACGAAAATATTAGAAACGCTACATTCACCCCCCCCCCCCCCCCCCTCTATAGGCGTATATCGATCCTACATGTTTGTCTGTCGTTGGTTCTGTGAGGATGGTTTATGTGCTTTGTTGTGATGGACAATATAGGTTATTTGTTGATAGAGCTACTGTCTTTATTATTTTCCATGTGAAGCATGTGTATGAATTGGATTTAGCAGTTGCTTAATGGGTGCTAAGGATTGTCTCTGATGACGACTAAGGATGAGCAAATGGAGTTCATGTTCTGCTAATAATTTCTTTTGCTGATTTATGACGTGTGTATGTATAATGGTAATTAATAAGATCGAAGGGTGTAGAATTATGACAAAGTCGTTAAATTGAGCATGTTGGAGTCACCAAGCGTTATGTTCCATTTAGGTGTAAAAGGAGTACTTAGAATTTGTACAAGTTAAAATACGATTCATTGATAGTTGTAATGTTTTAATTGTGAAGGTATCGGGAAGTGAAGAAGAATGAATATTAAGTGCGGGCACACAATAAAGAATTGAGGTAAGGAATTTAGGTGTGTTTTGGCCATTGAGGCCCTACACCACAAGAGTGCGTGCGTTTTGTGTCCATTCATGAAATGCTTACTGTTAGATAGTTCCTTGAATGATTTTATATGTTAGTTTCTTGCTGATTTTGTGTAGTTCTTCTTGCTACTAATAGTGGTTATTCTCCGTTATGTTTTCCTTGTCAATTCTTGTTGTACGTCATTACTAGCTCTGTGATGTTTTCTTTTTGTTGATTTGTTCTGTTTTATTGACTATTGAGCGATATAAATGCTTTGTTGAAAGAAGTGATGAATGAGAAAAATGTGATGAATGTCAAGGATGTGAATGACAAGTGAATATGTGCAGTCTAGAAATAAGCTAGGACCTCTATTTTCAATACTGAATGATTACTTGCTGTTTAGCTTCTGCTATCATGTTGTTATTCCTTGCTATTGCTCTACCATTTATTAACTGCTTTATCTCCCTGAACTGGTATGCTCACTTGTTAATCACTTTAGTTAAACGTTAATCTATGGTAACTAATTAGTTGATTAATCTGAACATGCGAACTAATTGATTGTGTAATCCCGGCATGTAAATCGCTTAATTCTATGTTTATAATCTTCCGAGCATGTAAATCAGTTAGTTGTTTGACTCCTCTAATTCTAGCATGTTTATTTAATGATTAGCGCTATAATTCTAGCATGTTTATTTAATGATTAGCATATAAATTGTAATCAATTGAGCATGTCAACCAAGCTAGTTAATTGACTAAGTATGTAGATTAACTAGCATGTTTAAATGTTAATTAGTATTGTACGAGCATGTTAATTGGTCTAACTAAATCAGTTAACTTGAGCATGATAATCTGATTAAAGTAATTAACTTAATTAGAAATTGAGCATGTTAATAGAATCGCCTAACTAATTAATAGTTGTTAATTACTTCTTGAGCATGCCAATCTATTTAGGAATATTTAATCATCTGGAGAGTATGTTTAATTGATTATTTTAGCATGTTTAATGGCTAGAATTTAATTGAACATGTTAATTAATTTATGCCTTACTTTAATATGCACGTCGCTTGTGATCCGTTGTATCTCCTTTATTATTATGATTTATATATTCGAGCATGTTCCCCGTTGTTTAATTGGTTCTATAATTGCTTCATTCATATGTTGTACGTTATTGGGTGTTCTATTCTTTTTATTTGCGCTTTTAATTCAGTTACTGTCTTCTATATGCGCACTTCAATTCCTATTAAAGCTATGTTATATGTATTGTGCGTCATGTTAGGTTGAGATCATGTTAATAGAAACTCGTAGGGAGTGCCACTTTGGGGTGGTACTCACAATAGAAAACATCTAGGATGGGCGGGATACGTCTATCATTGGAATAAAGCCTCGAGGGCGAGAAACGCCCGAAGGGAATACGCTAAGAACAAGAATGTTTGGGATGGGCGGGATACGCCCATTACCGAATAAACCCTCCGGCGGGATACACCAGAAGGAAAGAAACCCTGAAGGCGGGATACGCCAGAAGGGGAGGAACCTTGAAGGCGAGATACGCCGGAAAGGGGACGACCAGGGAGTTGGGCTAGATGGGTAGTCCGGATCTAGCCTAGCAGCTAGGATACACCATCACCTAGTCGGGAAAGGGACTAGCATGTACACAGGAGGTTGGAAGCCGATCAACTAGGTCATCTCAAAGGACAACCCCCAATCTCCAACTCGAAGTACGAGTAACGAACGAACGAACGAATGAACGTAATGAAATAATTGGTTTTGGTGGCCCTCATTCCAAGAAGAATTAAAGAGAGATATGCATAATTGTTTTCCTCATTTCCTTATTGAGCCATTAGGCTCACGTATTACTTGTGGTATAGGTACAAACGACAAACAGATAACAAAGAGATAATCTAAAGCAGAGACGAAAGATTTGCACGTACGAGATCGAGGCTAGCCAGGCTAAAGAAAAAGAGAAAAAAGGTTGTAAAGGAATTTGAAATTAATCATTTAGTTTTCCTTTCTCAAACACAGTATTCATTTGTTTAGTATTTCTTCCTTAAATGATTTATTTACGCTTCCGCAAAGTTTTGATAATTTCGTTATGTTTTAGATGAAAGGTTTTACAACACTTCCGCACATTTTATCAATTGTTTTTTCATAACGAGTTTAAAGAAAGAGTCAGTAGCGATCCGGTTAGACGCACTCTGATATGTGTTGTTTTAAAAAGAAAAATTTTAGATTTTCATGCATTTTAAAGAAATTACAAGGGGGTGGTGAATTAGGCGAACTAATATTTTTCGTGTGATTATTAATTTCTCTAACCCTAAGTGATTTGACAATAATAAAATAAAGTAATAACAAATATAAAGAGATATGGATAGAAAGTTGACACCGGTGTTGTTCACACAGTTCGGCAACCTCAACCTACGTCTGCCCTCCAAGCGTTCCACTTGAAGATCCTTAATCACTCGATCTCCCCGACTGGTGAGGTTTGACTTCACGAGTGTCAAACAAACCGTTACAATTGACTCTTCACATTGCGTCACCCTTTACTTAACTAATTCGCAATGTGTCACCCTTCACTTGACTAATTTGTAGGAAGTCACCCTTTTCAGTTAAGTACGAAATGGAAAATACAAACTAAATCTTAACTCTCCCTCAAGCAAATCTCAAGTTTAGGGATAAGAAGAGTTAGGTTACAAGCTCAAATAGTGTTTTGGAATTGAGTATAAAAATTTGCAGGGCTTCACCTCAATTATCAGTTCATTGCATTGAGTCACAGAGTGTCTTATATTTATAGACACTGAGAAATTGGTCGATCTATTCCTTTTTGGTCGACTGCATCTGACCATTAAAAATTAGCCATTGCGAAATCCAGCAATTCTGATCGACCACTTGCTTGACTGCTACCTTGACCGCAAATCTGATGGGCAATCTGTAACATGTTGCGGTCGACCATTTTCTTCCTGCTCGACCGCTTCGTCGACCACAAATCTGAGAGGCAAGCTGTCTTTAAAATTGGTAAGCTAAATCTTCGTTGTTCGACCGCTTCCTCGACCGTAGATTTGATGTACAATCTATAATATGTTGCGGTCGGTCAACTGGTTGATCACTTCCTTCGTGTGGACAGTTTTTGGTCAACCTCTTCATCAGTTTACACGACCTCTTGCCTCAATTTGTCATCCTTGATATTTCTAAGTCTCATGTTATACCTATATGGACTTAGATAAATATGTTAGCATAACTTGATACCCGTATTGAGGGTATTTCCAATTAATATAAGTATAAATATAAAAATTAAACATTTAAGCACAAACAATCAATAAACAACTTATAATTGCAATTCAATCATTCATCATCAAAACAATTAAATCTAATGACACTTTGATTAACAATTTACTCAAAGTAATATCCATTGATATAGCCATTACATATGTATTAATCCTTCATTTAGATTCGTAATAGAGATAGGTTTATAATCTGTTAATTTCATATATTACATCTTTATCATTAACTACCATTAGTTCTTGATTGAATAATTAATTCATAACGATTATGAATTGCGCGCTAATTATTTGATCCTTGAATAAACAAATAAAGAAATCTATAAAAATAGATTTCATTGTATCGATATTAACATTCTCAGATATTTATTTTAATTCATTCACAATATACAAGGTATATGAATCGTATCTCGTTCATAAACTTTACCGAGTAAATCAAAGAATAAATTAAAATAAAATAGGAGTTTATTAATACAATGAATTAAGATCATACACATATGATCATCATTATGGTAAATTTAATTGTTTTATATTTAATAGAAATTATAAAAACAATATAATTTTAGTTGGTCTAGTCTTATATAATTATATTATATAAAACATATTTATCTTATGTCACTACATATATAGTCGGTATATGACTATACATTTTTAATAAGATAAACTATATGTATAACAATGAATTATTTGAAGATTCCATACTTCAAATATGTCACGACCCAAAAGGGACTCAAGACAGAACGGGGAACGATTCGGCCCAAAAAATTGAATTGTCCGACCCTTTTTCTTTTAAATTTTATTAATTAACAGCGAAAGACTTAAAATATTAATTAATAGTCATCACCCAACGAATAAGGACATAACAGGTCCAACAAGTGATATCATATAGCAAGTAATATAATCCAAAAAGAAATAACTGTGCAGAAACTAAAAATAGGATTACAGTCATCCAATAAAATGAATACCTCACAAAATGTCTCTCAAAGAGAATTTTTAAAACTACGAGAATTAAATAAACTTGGCTTGTCAAATCCTGACTCGATATCTGAGAATCTGGTTGATTAAATCCTGAAAGATGTTATTAGAGTGATTTAACTAAATTCAATAGAAATTATGTTTTTAAAGAAGAATTTAATTAAAAAGATGTTTAAGCATGCAAGAATTCGAAAACCACGTTTTATAATTTTTTTTTCAGAAAAAAATGTATAAAAGGGCATGTGTGTGAAATCATCCACTAATATGTGGTACATAATTAAAATAAGTCATTGTTGTACAAATTAAAAATCACAGTGAAAATAGAGCCACTCACGGATTCGAGCACACCATGTCATAGGCATATAATAGGCTAAAGGCGATACTCGGCCATCGCAAAAGCCAAATAATACCCTGATCAGGTTTAGGGATTCGCAATCCAAGGACACGGCACATACAACTGTCATATTACCTATTTGCACTTTAGAGATTCGAACCCAAAGACACTCCTATTACCCAATTCAATAACAAACAAACACATTTCAAAGATTAGAATGTATGAAAAAAATAGACCCCAAATCAGGTCGATCAAACTTGATTCGTACTACCAAGTTGATCAACAAATATTTATAGGCATGCTTAAATGAAACGTGAACAGTAAAAATAAAATATAATATAAAAATTTGAGGATCATAAAAATGGACGTGTATTTTTAATATGAGACTCATCTCAAAATAATTATTTTATAAAAAGTATGCAAACGCAATGCATAAATAATCTCTACCTCAAATGAGCTTACATAGATTAAAGTCCAAAAGTCTAAATAGCTCAATTCCAATAGTTTACGGATTTAATTTAAATATGTATACCTATAAAAAATTTAGGTATTAAATTTCGGTCAAAATTTTATACCTAAATATTTTCAATTATTATTTGAAATTTAATCGAAGTTTGAATTGGTAAAATAATACCCAATAATCTGGCCCAAAAAAAACAAGTTAACAAGCTCATTCAAGGCCCTGGACCGTAGCCCCAAAGAGTTGGACCGTAGCCCATTAGTCTGGCTTGCAGACTGCAAACCAGATTGAGGCCAAAAGGGTTTTGCTGGCCCAAACAAAAATTTGTCTTCAGTTTTCATGGTCTGCGATCCACGAGTATCATTCAGTTCGCTGGGGAAGACGAGGATGAAATATCGTCTGCATCACAATTTCCCCAAGGAGAGGATTCAAACGCGAACGACATCGGCATTGTCGATTCCGTCCTTGGCCGAGACTTCCGATCTCGGTCATACATTCAATTGACCGAGGTTGAGGTCAAGGCAGAAGACACCGTAACCCAATGCTCCAAGGCCGTGAGTCACCAACCTCACTTATCAAAGCTGTTCGCGCAACATCCATTGCCGAAAACCATCCAACTCATCAACCAGTTGTGATATCCCAATTTTTCCATACCAAAGGTAGCAAACAAAGCATCAATCGAAGGGAAAATGTTAGATGTTAATACCTCTAAGTTCACTGGTTTAATCTTTCGATTACTGGAGAACTCCGATTGATCAATATTGTACCGAGAACAACTCAGTTTTTCCCCTTCAACACCGAGAGTAGAGCTTAGATCAATTTTTCAGCCAAATTCGAAATTGCATAAAGGGGGGAAAAGTCAACTTACCGCCGTCGTATCCTCCAGCGTGGTGAAGGAAAGTTCCTTTGAAGATTCTTCCGAGCAAGGGGAGGAAATGGGAGCGGAAAACAGAGAGAGGGAGAGGTGAGATTAGAAGGAGGCAGAGTGCGTTTAAGGAAAGGGAAGGAGAGGGATGATTCTGGTTTAATGCAGTGGAGGAGAATATGGGAAAATAGAAGAAACGTCCGCAGAGGAGGAAATTCCCTTTTAAAAAAACATTATAATAATAAATTTCCATAATAATAATACACTAAATATTACAAAATATAAGTCACCTATTTATTTTGGCTATTACTCTTTATATTTTATCTCACGTACATATAATATATATGTTAATATAAAATTTACATAAATAATCAAAAATACATGCATAAATTTTATAAAACATAATTTAAAATATAAACATAATATTTATCAATATAAATTTATTTACGTAATATAAAAATTATTCCACATAATTCTCAAGCATAACTTCAATTGGTATTTAGGGTTTTAGCACATATAATTTTAACATGAAAATAGAAAAGGAAGCTGGTGAAGTGGGAAGGATGACGTAAATTAGAGTTATGATCCTTGTCAAGTCAAAAAACCATTACTACCAACTGGAGATTAATGAAACTTTAATTAGGGTTCATCAATAATGACCACCACTAACCAAGATTAGATTTTCCAATGATTTGACAATGAAAGGGTATTATTTTCTCGAGGCAATCTTATTGCAACTTTTGACTTGAGGGGAGGATTCAACCAGTTATTATTAACCTCTATTTGAAGCTAAGTATATTATCCATTGTTTGATTACATCTATGCCACTTAAACCAACTAATTTATAAAGATTAAGATATTATTTTATTGAATGATTTCATAAATACTTTTTGTTTAGAGATTAAAAGTTATTTTACTAACATTTGATTGTGACAAAATCCTATTTTATTGACATTTTGTGTGAATAAAAAATTAATATAGTTGTAATATGGTTTGATTTTTCAAAACACAAAGGTTTTGCGATACCACTAATATAATATTTTATGTGATTAAAAAATGAAATAATCAATTTTAAATTAAAGGGTAATTAATAAAATAATTAGACAGTCACTAAATAATTTTGACTAACAAATAAAATATTAAATTATTAAAAATAAATGGAACAAATATCGTTGTCGTGTTTTTTGCTTAAAAAAGTCAAAGGGACGTCCTAAAACGACGAGAGACATCCGTCTTAAGTTGAGAATACTCGTTGTAAGTTGAGAGACGTTCTTCAATACTAAACGTCCAAGAGATGTCTGACGGACGTCCAATGATCAACCTTGGACGTCCTTCAACGACGAGAGACGTTCAAGGTTGATCCACAATGAGGGACGTCCAAAGATCACCCTTGGGGCTATCGTAAGGCTGAGGGATGCCCATATTGATCGCTGGTTGAAGAGACGTATGTCCTGCAATAAGGATGGATGTTTGTCGTAAGTAGAGAAAGCAAATATCCATGAAACATGATTCCTTCTATCCACGGACACATTCTTGCCCACTGCGGATATATGTTTCACTGTTTACAGATATTTTCTTCACTGTTCATGGATATGCATTGAGGGACGTCTATTGTTTAGAAGGGGTGACATCGTATTAGGATGAGGGACGTTCGTTGTGAAGACAAACATCCATTGTTTAAAAGGAACGACATCGTATTAGTTGTGGGACATCCCTCATCTTACGATGGACCTCCGTTGTTTAAAAGAGACAATGTTGTATTAGTTGAAGGATGTCCCCCAGCTTACAACGAACGTCCGTCCTTTTCATCCGACGGTTATTTCTTCATCTGATCTCCTCATCCAACGATCAATCTTGCTTCCGCTCTTTCTTTTCATCTGACGATCTATACTTCATTTGCTTTTTTCATCTTACGGTTAATCTTTTGTCTAATGCTTTCATCCATTCTTTAGTCCTTCATCCGTTCTTTTCATACGTCGTCATTTAGAGTTGAGGGACATTCCCCAACTTACAATGGACATCCCTCAACTTACAATAAATAGAGTGAAGAACAATTTTGAATCCTATTAAGCTTAATTATCGACAGTTTGTTACTCGATAAACTCAAATAATTCAATAATTTGAGGTGAAACAATGAAAATAAAAGAGTTCCAGTGAAACTGTTTGTTGAAAATTCAATGTACTCCAAGCTAAATATGTTTTCAAATTCATTGAGGATACTCACTGAAAAATTCAATGTGTGCTACACTGAATAACGATAAATAATTCAGCAAATAGAGCGGAAACGAGCCTTCTGCTGCAGGAAGTGAGTCATTAGAAATAGACCTACTTTCTGCATTGAAGGCTAGTTTCTATTGTGGGAAAAAAAAAAATCGCAGAGGAAACGAGTATTTTGCTGCAAAAGTAAGTCATTGACCTATCGGTGTTTTATTTGTTAGGTAAAATTGTTAAGTGGTTACCTTCTCATTGATTCCGTAGTTCAGTGATTATTTTATTAACTACCCTAAATTAAATAACTAATAAAAAAAAACAGGAGAAAAGATGAAGTATAATTATTATGTAATTTGTTTATTCAAATAAATAAATAATCAATACTCATTACGGTCTGAGTTGGTTGGTTCGTTTGAGCAGTCAAACCATTATGACTCTCACGAAAATGAATACAAAACAAAACACCTGAAAATAAACATTGAAAATACACCAAAAAGACGAGGAAAGAGAACTCAATGATTTGGGAGAAGGATGAAGGAAAAGAAATGGTGGGTTTTCACAAACTTTGCTTTCAATGTCAATTTTTCATCATCGTCTCTTGTAAAGGAAGCTTTGTTGTTGGTTCAAAGAGATTCGTTTAAAAGGAGAATGCCTTTATGGGAAACCATACATGCACTTTCCCTACTCTTTCTAGCTTTGAAAAACACATTTTTAATATTAAAATAACTTATATTCTTTTAAATGTGTGAACACATATATATGGTGACATATATGGTGACGGTGAATATCTCTTGATCGTAATTACTTTTTGTTAGAGTTTAGTGTTAGAAATCAAACGATAACCGGAAAAAAAAAAAAAAAAATAGATGTGAGACAGTAGATTTACGTGAAAAATTCATTCGAGAAAAAACTGCAAACAGAGGAACAAATCTATTGTAAAGATCAAAATACAATCACGAGTTTTGCTACTCTATATTACATGAATTTGTAGAAAAAATAAAACCCTTAATGAAATCTATAATGTGAATCCACAAGCCTAACCCAATAGAATTTGGGTAATACTGAACTTTAATAATCTTCACATTGATATAAATTCTATGAAGAGATCCATAGTGCATAGTTGTTGGCTTGACCCAAAAAACAAATTCAAAATCTTACATTCTAACAATCTTCACCTCAAAACGAATTCAAATGCAAGAAATCAATTTTCAAAACTTCAAATATTCCTCTTCCACACCTTGAAAGAAGATCTGCAACGAAGCTTACCTGTCTATCCCAAATGAATATACAGATCACCAAACTATAAAAATCTTCAATGATAAATTCAACAATTGATCCTGACTAGATTTAAGAAACACTTAAAACAATATGATGATAACTTCAAATCTCACAAAGTGTCATCTAAATTTGTGCGAGCATATCTCATCTCTTGACCTGTCATATCTCAACTCTTAACATGTCGTTTTTAAAATATTAAAATGGAAAAAAAGAAATTTTATGCTTTAATTTTTGTTTCTAACAAATCCTAGAGAATTATGAGTGCTAGTTCTTTGGGTGTTTGTTTGCAAAAATCATTCAAAGAGAATCCCTGAAAATCTAACTTTCCGGAGGTGTACAAGTTGTCCCGACCCTCATTCCCTACTTGTTATGGAACATCAATTTTGTAATGTCAATTTGTGAAATTGTGATAGAAGAAACTGCAATTTATCTCTCAATGCATCTAGACCAAACATATATATTTTATCTCCCAAAAATAACTTCTCAATATTAAAATCAATATTTTAAAATAATAATAAGTATAATAGTAAATAATGTCACACTTATATTTTAATTTTACATTTTAATGTATCATTTATGTGTACTCTATCTCTATTATTATAAATTATTTATAAGGTAGGGTACATAGTGTATCACTAAATGAATTTAAGCTAGCATCAATCATTAAATTAATGACAATGTTCAATAAAATAACAAAATAGAGGAACATAAGAAAAACATGTGGCCAAATCCATGGCAATGCTGACAACAATAGTTAGACCGACAAAGGGCCCCCAGTTGAGAAAATGTTATTGTCAGCATTGATCATATCTATTTTCTTTTAATTGTTGAAATTTATTGTTAGCGATGAAAAGGACGTTGGATACCAGATTTACGTGGAAAAAAAATTTTGAAAAAAAATTACAGACAGATGAATAAATTTATTATGAAGATCAAAATACAATCGCTAGTTTTGCGACTCTAGCTTATATGAATTTATAAAGAAAACAAAACCATAAATAAGATTTACAATACGAGCATACCGGTCCGGCTCAATAAAATTCAGGTCACACTGAAATCTAACAATCTCCAACTTGACATGAATTCTATGAAAGATATCTATAGCACGTGCTTGTCAGCCCGACCTAACAAAACGAATTCAAAACCCTAAATTCTGACAATCTCCATCTCAAAACAAATTCTGATGCAATGAGCCAATTTTTAAATATTCAAATTTTTCTTTTCCACACCCTTAAAGAAGATCTGCAACGAGAATGAGGGTCCACCTGCACGTTTCAAATAAATATACAGATCACCAATATAAAAGTCTTCAAGGGTAAATTCAGCAACTGATATTGAAAAGGTTAAAAAACACTTAAACCACGATTATAACATCTTCAAATGCCACAAAGAGTCATTCAAATCTATGCGAGTATATATCGCCTTTTGACCTGCCATATCAAAACCGTCTTTCAAAATATTTTAAAATTCTACTATCGCTATTTTACCATAACAAAATATCAAATCTTAATTCAAAAATAGAAGATCTACTTCAAAGATCTCATCGCCCCCAAAAAACATAATTTTTAACAAAATATCTGACCCAAAAGATCATTGGCTTCAATAAAATATTCTTCCAAAAAAATTGAAGCAGAAAACCATGGATATCACAAGATTCCAAAAAATATCTCCAAAATTCAGATATTTTTCTCATAACAAATTATCTCCAAAATCAAATCAAATATAATATTGCAAATATTACAAAATTCAAACTTTATTTGAATTTCAACCGAAAACAATCTTCGAGATTGATATATTCTCTTGATTCCAAATCTGTCATAAATTATCAAATTTAATCTCCAAAAAATCTCCAAAAAATTTTCAAAAAATCTCAATGATTTTCAACAATTTTTATCTTTGTCAAAAATTCAAATTTTCAAAAGACACTCTCGTAACAGCTCCAATTGAAACGGCTTGACAGCAAAAATGAAGAACAACAATGTAGATGATCTATGGCGAATGACAATAAATAGAAACCCCTCCAATGACAGACTTGTTGTTCGAAGGCACAACTGCTATGGAGAATTCCAAACATATATGAAAAAAAGGGCAATTGTTTCTGAAAGCAGCCAGACGATAAAGAAAACAAATCTCATGAGCAAGGTGAATGGCAGGAAGAACAATTTTTCCGTTCTTTTTTTCTTTTCTTTTTCTCAAAAATTGTAATTTTCTCAAAAATTACACAAACCTTGTTCGATACAAAACGATAAAGTGAATTTGTTTCAACACACTTGGAAACAAACTCTCGAAATCAAAGCTCTGATACCATTTGTTAGAGATCGAACGATAATCGAAAAAATAAAATACGACGTTGGATACCAGATTTACGTGGAAAAACTATTTCTAGAAAAAATAAAAGGCAGAAGAATAAATCTACTATGAAGATCAAAATACAACCGCGAGTTTTGCGACTCTAGCTTACATGAATTTATAAAGAAAACAAAATTCTAAATGAGATTTACAATACGAGTCGTTCAGCCCAATAAAATTCGTACGCACCGAAATTTAACATTTATAAGTAGAAATATAATTTATATAATATATTTTAGGCTTTTCTAATGTAATTACTGCGTAAAGTCATGGAATTTTCAATCCAATCAAATAAATAATGTAGATTAAAAAATTATCACGTAATATTTTTTTATTATATTTACTGAAAAAATAAATTATAATCAAATTTACGAGTATAGTATAAGAACTAGAATGGTAGATCTGGAAATTGAATATTGATGATGAAATATTGTGTATAAACAGCCGCTTGATTAGATGAATGTCCATTTAAACATATGATTAGTGATGTGCAGAGTTTTCTTGCATTTACTTTCTGGAAAAAGGTTGGTGTGCTAAAATGGAGGTTTCCCACATTTTGTAGGGAAGAAGAAGATTATGAACAAAGGTTTGTAGTTAGGAGCGTAATTAGTATTAAGACATAAAAGCTGCAAATTGTGTTCTTCGTTTTGTGAAGAACACGTTGTTCTCGTTTATGTCTTTTTTCCCTTTTTCAAGCAGACATGGAGATTTCGTAAAATCCAATCTATTACTATGCAGAAAAGAGTCACCAGATTTTGCGTAAAAACCACTTGATTGCTGCTTCTCTCTCTCTCTCTCTCTCCTTCTCTCTCTTTCTCTCTCTAACTTGGAGTCTAAGGATGATTTTTTCAGCGTTTCTTTAAATCTGTCAGAGACTGTTCTTGTTTTTTCAAATCTCCATGACAGCAGCATAAACGAGATTGGAAATTGGGTCAGACAAGAGTCAGATTGTAGTATTGAACTGCAGTGACCCTTTTATTCCCTCTCTAGGATTTTCTCTCACATCATCTTCGAACATGGGAAGCCATTCGTACTGTTTGAGGCAAAAGTTGAGGAAAGGGCTTTGGTCACCTGAAGAAGATGAAAAGCTCTTTAATTACGTCACTAGATTTGGAGTTGGTTGCTGGAGTTCAGTTCCAAAGCTCGCTGGTATAAAAATGAATTTATTTTATTTTGAGAATTTTGTGTTGTTGTTCATGTTTGATTCTGCAGGCTTACAGAGGTGTGGGAAAAGTTGCAGATTGAGGTGGATAAACTACTTGAGGCCAGATTTGAAGAGGGGAATGTTTTCACAGCAGGAAGAAGATCTCATTCTTAATCTTCATCAAGTTCTTGGAAACAGGTAAGATCAGAGAAACCAGTAAAAATGGAGGAATGTGATTTCTGTTTCGTCCATGCAGTTTTGAGGTTTTTGGGGAGTAAAATGGCGGAATTTCTTAATATATATCTTGTTAACTACTTCATTTTGTGTTATCTTGATTAGTAAAAATGGCGAAATATTTCTGCAGATGGGCTCAGATTGCAACGCAATTACCAGGAAGAACAGATAACGAGATAAAGAATTTCTGGAATTCATATTTGAAGAAGAAGCTGATGAAGCAAGGAATCGACCCAGCTACCCACAAACCAATAACCAATGAAAAAAACTCCATTTCAGCCGATCAAAACCAGCTCTCTCGACCTACTTCAATGGCGGCCTCCCACGAACCAGCATTTCTCGTAAACGAAGCAAGCATCTACACCCAAACCTTCGGAAGCTCATTCCCCGATTTCGAAATTGAAATGAGCAACGATCAATCTGGATTTTATCAACACCAGTACAATAACATCAACCTTTTCGAATCAAATCAAAACGTGGGTTTTGATTCTGTGCCCGATTTAACCAGTTACGATTACGGAAACAGCTCGAGCAATAGCTCGGATTTGAGCAACTATGGCGGATCGTCGTTTCAGAACAGTAACGCGGAGGAAAGTACTGGTTTTTTATGGGAGGATGCAGTGAAGAAGCTGGATTATTTGTTGCAGATTCAGTTGAATGAAGAAATAAAGTACGAGGAATCGAGCAAAGTTGCTTCATTAATGGAGGAAACTGAAAGGCAGCTTCTTCATACTCAGAGCTCTACCAATTGCAGCGCCTATCTAGCCACCGGAGAGGTTGATCGTGTTCTCCATTTCCGGCGACTATAGGTCTGTCAAGGTAAGATCAATACTTCTGCGTTCGCCGCCGCTCCCCCCCTATACATGATACAACGTATTTTATTATTATAATCTCAGTCTCCGAAACTCCTGCACCGCTTAGAATTTCTTTTTTTACGCGATGTTCATGTCGGGACCAAGTAGCGGGNTGCACCGCTTAGAATTTCTTTTTTTACGCGATGTTCATGTCGGGACCAAGTAGCGGGTCAGCCCGAGATCAAAGCCCGCAGGCCCAGCCTTGGCCTCAAATCATCGTTTTAAGAGCCCGTTGCAGGGCCCGAGCCTTGGACATCCTCAAAAGCCGATCGGGGAGACCTTGAGCCTAACCTAGACATACATTTAGCGGGCTGTCATAACCTTATACATATTTACATACAAAAACCAAACCGAGAAAAAAATCAATACATGAAAAAGTTAATTACGAGTGAAAGTCGAATTGTTGGTTTTATTAGCAACATTAGAAAATGATGTTAGTAGGTAAATTCTCGAATGCGTATATACATTATACAATGCGTTTTACGAAACTCGTATACTTGAGTCAAGGTAAATTGTTAACGTTAGCAATACCGTTGAACACACGAATTTATAAAAGACAATGTTAAAACTCTAATTTGACACTTTAATATTACATGTTGATGTGACAGTAAATGTAACGTCCCTCGGTGCTCCCAGTACAATATTGTTCGCTTTGGGCCGAAGCTCTCACGAGTTTATTCTTGGGGTTAGCCCAAAACGAAGTTGTATTAGGTAGGAAGGGGAACCCTACTCATAAACCATGCATTTTCTACTCTCCCAAGCATTGTGAGATTGTGTCCCGTGATATGAGCTGGACCCACACCTTCACAGGGCAGGATGCCACTGTAAATTATGTTCGTTCATTAATATAATTATTACAGTATAACATAAATAATTAAATTAATAGATTATAGAGCAACACATAAATATCAAGACATTGTAGAAGATTAGAATACAAATTTAACAATATGGTCAAGAGAATGATTGTTGGTGAATTTGATGCGGTCATTGGTTCGATCATTTGTTAATGCAACTGATATATTATTTTAATTATTTATTTATAAGTTAATGGGTGTAATTATTTTAAAAAGTAACAAAATAAAATTAAAATGCAATGTTCTATCCAATCAATCAGGAATTCAAATTAGGTAGGGGGGAGAGAGGCACATAAAAATAGGCAAAGACTAGCACAAGGGTTTATTATTGGGAGGGGGTACGAAGGCAACTTCAAACAACATTGCAAAGCAAACAGTAACCTGCAATCCGCATTGTGGAGGAAGTCTCTTTGAACAGCATAAGTTACAAAAGAAAAAGAGGTTCAGAATCAAGATTGAGATGTTTTTAGAGGCCAGAAACGGATGCTGGCCCCTCAAAGCTTTGAAATCAAGCCACTTTGATTCAGCTTAGCCACCCCATTTTCTTTGGCATCAACGTCTTTCCCTTCCAATTCACAAGCACTCGGCGGGACGTCAACAGCAGGAGAACAGTTGAAGAATCCATGAGGCTGCGCCAAAGGGCATTAGAACACAACACAATTATGTATAAAATAAGGCTATTAAGGAAAGATTGAAAACGAGTTTTTTGGGTTGTTACCGATAGCATAAAGCCGATGTGTTCTACTGGCATGACGGGCCAGTCTTCAAGTCGGGGGACGTGTGTTATCCCAAATACATACCTGAAATAATAAAACCTGTTTTTCAACCCAAAAAAAAACTTGTTTGAATAGGTATAATCAACTGTATACGAGTGGAATTACCATAGGACTACATCCGTCTCTTCCAGGGAACGATTCTGCTGAACCCAGGTCGCCAATCCTTCGCCGACACGTGGATTTTGATTAGGAAACTCGCCACCTGGAAACGTCTCATCCTGTGTGTATTGTGTCACCCAAAGATTATGTTTTAAGAAGGCAGCTCTTCTTAGAAACTTGGCCTCAGAACCAGCTAATGGTAGACAGTTTGAACCAGGTACTAGCTTGTATCCTGTCAGCTGGCCTGTTCGATTGACTGTTCTAGTGTTTCTTATCTGGAATGAACAATATTTACCAAAAGCTAGTTTACAATTCAGCACGAAAAGCCGAGATGGAAGATTGTGAAATAACAATAAGGTAAAAGGCAACAAATGAGGATAATCTTGAATATAATAAAAGAGAGCAGCTAAGCTTCAGAAACTTAATTTTGCTGGAGTAACTTAAAAAAAATTGGAAGAATTCTCCTTACAATCCAATGGCGGGCAGTCAAGGGATTACAATCACGCCTTGCTTGCATTTCAGATTTTAGTAGCGTCTCTTCTGCATAAAAAGCATTGTTATGAACGTTATTCTGCCCGGGCTCCTCAACTTTGACATTCACTTCCACAACCTGCACAAATGAAAAAATTACCGAATAAATCCACAAATATGTTGGTTTTTCAGTATTAACATAATAGCCTATTCACCCTTTCTCGTTTACACTGTTGACGTAGGCAACTTAGTTTGATAGGAAATGAAATAAATAAGGAAGCATAAAATGTACTAAGATCCTGAAGTGGGATGAGAGTATCCAAAACAGCTCTAAAGTGATAATATGAGGGTAATTGTAGGCCTGACTGTCTATTTTATTAAAAGCATAGTTTCCTTCGATGTATTCTGCCAATAAGAACAATAATTTGCTGACAATAAGATTTCATTGCCAATAATAACATTGGATAAAAGCCTGCTTACCATTAGTAAGTGATTTCACACATCAGTAATCTTAATCCTCGACTTTAAAACTGTAAATTTTCAACAAATTGTTTTACAGCTGGTCAAGTAAAATCACAATTTGTTTTGTTTCTGCCTCATGGACAAGTTCTAATAAACTAAAAGCACGAGGAAACATTCTTAACAGAAGTAGGGAGAAAATAAGGAACACTTTACATCAGAGTAGAAAAGAAACCATAAAGTTAACTGGGTACCAATATATTTGAAGTTCATTTCAATACCTGATAAACTATGAAACCTACAAGCACAAAGCCTACAAGCAAAAATACAGTAACTTCCACTCTCTAGTATCACCATAACTAGTAAATCAAAAGCAACAAAATCTGAGTTTTAAGGAAGCCTATACCTGATTAAAAGCCTCGCCAGGTCTGCAATCAACAGCCATATCCATACGAGCAACAAAGAAGTGTTGATGAACAGGTGCATATAAGCCTGGTGCAATTGTTGTTCCATACTTTCGAGATTCGCCAGGTTGCAAAGCTCCAAGACTAAGAATTCCAGTTAATTTAACTTCAGCTTCAATTTTCCCATCCTGTTACACAGCACGCAACGAATAAGTTAATTTGCTCGCTACTAGATAAGAGAAACAAAAACATTAGTATTTGTAAAAAAAGACCTACAGAACGCCAGAAAATTATGAAATCCTAAATTTCCTTCCAGCAAGAATTAGACCAAATATTAAACAAGGTGAAATTAAACAAATTATCTTAACAATATTTATGCATCCTGCATGATCATATGAACTTTTTCTACTGATATTACTTGGACTTGCCTGATAGAAATGCCAAAAGAATCCATACTCGTAATTAGCCACAGTGCATATAAAGGATACAGTCAACCTCCTCGACCTGCGAACTTCTGCCAAACCTGTTCTCCAGTCTTGATGCTTCCAAAGAATTCCATGATCTTCCTCATGTAGACATACACAATTTTCAATGGTTTCAACACCTCCAGTGAAATTTATGAAATGGGCATCAAAATATTTTATGTAGCCAAGGCAATCACATCCCTGTGATAGTAATTTGGTCAAGATCAAAATAGACCCTACGCTTAAATTTATAATTTGGCAGAAATCCCTATTTATGAAAGAATGTAAAAACTTACTAACCCTCTTAAGAGAATGTGCATTTTTTCCTAGGCCATCTTCCCCAGCATCAAAAGCATTCTTTCTGTAATGTGGATCATTTGGATCCCCATAAGGCACAACCATCTCAACAAAACTTAACCTATGGGCTACAGGCCTTCTCCCCCGACTGCCATCTATATAAGCAACAGAATGTATAACCAACCCCTCTCTAGGAGTGAAACCAATTCGGAAATTCCACTGCCAATAAGGAAAAAGCATCATCATTACTCAGTTAAAATTTTTGACTTCAGTTAAACAGAAAACATGAAACAACCTCAAAATGTGTAATCTACCTTTTGCCATTCTACATAGTGGCCATCAACCCGAAAGCTTGGGCCTTCAGGTTGAATGATTCGTAAAGGTTTCACATCACTTCGATCAACTCCACCCCTTGTCTCTCCAGGAGTATAATTTCTCAGTGGATCAGCTGGAGGTAAGGGAACAAGCTTTTGGTCCTCAAACTCTACGACAACCATGTTTTGCATATCAACTAGTACATATATGCCTTCAACAGGACGAGCGTAACCATTTTCCATAGGACAGTCACTCTCAGTTCTGCAGAAGATTAGAGGTTTAGCAAGTCTTCGACTGGGAGCATCAGCCTCACTATGATATCCAACACACCTGCAGTAATACAATGAAAATCACATATTAATAACAAAAATAGGAAGCATGTAGTAATTGTCAATGCAGTACCTGAAGAAACCACTGAAATGTTGAGTAAGTTACCAGGGATCAACCATCACAAGATCCATATCTTCAATCCCCCTCTTCTTCATTGCCTCCCTAAATGGAGGATAGTCCTTCACAACAGCTTCACATTCTGCATACTCTGCTGCATCCTGAAGTTGCATGGAAGAATCAGCATATCTCTAACCAATATTGGAAATTTACAAATTTTTTATATGTATAAACAGTGAAACACGTGCTAAATACAAGCACTAAGTTGCATATGCATGAAGAACTTGAAAGTCTACTTTCAGAATGCAGTATTCGAGTCTGTTTTCAGAATTGTATCATTCCTATCACTAAAATTTGACTATCGTGTATCAAGTTGGGCCAACCAACATAAATATATGTAGAAGAGGTTAAAACAAAAATATCTGCAGTTAACTTTCTGTTTTCTAATTATTACGACATAGCAGTGCCATTCAAAATATTTAAACTAAAAAAGGATGTAAAGAAATATTTAGGGAACAAACGTCTAATAATATGTAAGTTAAGATCTAGAGCCCAAAATGATACCATGGGAGGCTGGACCTCAGGAACAATGGTGGAAGAAATCACTTTTCCCCTGTGATGCCCACCACGAGTTACTGCATGCACCTCTGACAGTGCAACGATCCATATGCTTGTTTCATTAGATTTCTTATTATAAACAATAAGCCTAGCTCTTCTTGGAGGGAGCTTGCTGGGAATGACGGGCCCACCCTTAGATCTTGGAAGTAAAGATGGTTGGAAAGGAGGAAAAAAATATGCATCTGCCAGTGCAACGACCTGTTTTTCAGGTTCCAAGAGAACAACTTCGATAAAGCGCATGGCATCTCTAACCTATATGATAAAAATCATGAAGTCAGTGAGTAAAAAACTCAACACAGTTCATTAATTTCAAATTTTATAGCAAAGTAAAGATTCACATAAGCAAATTGGACAATTAAACAACCTCGGGAGTGGCTCCAGCAGCTCTGACACTTGCCACTGCAACAGAAATCTCAGCAGCTGACAAGGGTTCCAAAGGATGACTTGTTTGTGCCCTTAGGATGGGAACACCTAAAACGCCAATCAAAATAAATTTTGATTCATAAGGTGGAACAAAAAACTCTTAGAAGCTTCAATTATAATCCAATTAATTGAAGAAACTTTAAGAAAAAACAGTAGGAACACACCAACTATCCATAGATACAGAAAACCAAGAAATATCTACAACTACCTTAAAAAAAAATTTTAAAAAAAAAAGCAAACTTATTGGAATTCCACATTACATATAAAGCCACAATTATCACAAAGTTTAAAAGGAGAACCAAAGAAGAAAAACGCAACATGGAGCATCCACAAAATAGTTAACATCTGAGGATTAAGTGCACCAGCAAGCTTTAAATAGTTAACATATGTAATAACTGTGCACAAGTACAGATTACAAGTAAATAACTAAGTTTACTAAACATTTAAATCTTTCTTTTAGCATCCTCATGTGTCCAAGCCGGCTTATGTATACCACCTTGACCAATCTCACAAAACTCACATAATACATACTTAAAAGGTTCTCACGTAGGTCAAAATAAGCCGCTGGTATTTTATTATCAGGGAGATATTCCCAAGAATTATCTAATGAGATTTAAGCCTTAGAATTGAAATCCAACATTCTCACAAAACCATGGCTTTCACCAGTGTTTTAAATCTCAAACATTTTCCTTCATTAGTTTTGCGTCTAAAATTAGTCGATGCATGGTGAAGACCACCAATTCCTCCCTCATATCCATCATGTGACTTTTTTCAAAAAATTAATAAAAATGCAAGATAAGGAATTGCAAATGCTTTTTCTCGCTCTCTATCTTCTTTCTCACGCACGAGAGTGTTGTGTATCATAGAAAGACAAACGAAGAGTACTGGTAACAACATAAATAAGCACACCAAAGAACCTATACCCTTTCAAAACGACAAAATAATCCAACGGAAATTAGGATCAAAGTTTCATGGCGAAATGACAACTTACCACTTAGATTCAACTTCGAGATTACAATTCATAATATTGATTTAAAATATTGAATATCAGGGAAAAAAATCAGAGAGCATAAGAGAAAGTACCTTTTGTCGAAGCATTAGCGGAAGGTTCTGAAAGCGAATCAACAGGGCGAGCCAACGACGTCAAAGCAACTTTCTTGCCTCGATGATCATCACGAGGATCAATAGCTGGCAGACTCCAATCCTGAACCACATTAGCGGCGGCGGCCGTAGAAGCCTTTCGCGATGAAGAAACAGAATCCTCACGACCAATACTGCAGCAAGCATCGGTAAATGGCGTCGCTTTTTCCGAAGTTGAGGCCATTGCAAGGGGTTTTTAAGTTCGCCAACTCCACAGCAAAAGGTCTCAAAACAATCTACTGACATACAGCAAAAATCTCTTCCCGCTAATCCACCTATTACCTTCCTCGCCCTTCCAAACCGAAAATCTTCCTTGTTTCTTCTCTATCAGCGTAAACAGCAACACCTTCACGAAAGCAGAGGAAGCAAAATACTGGAACAATATCGAACAGAATCACGAGCAATGGATTTAACGCACAATCGCGAAGAAGAATCTATTCAATGGCTTCGAAGAAAAACAGATAATCGCAAGAAGAAGCGCCGGATTTGGAGGCGAGAGGACGAAAACGAAAGCTACTGACGTCTGAAAGAGGAAGGTGAAGGCCTTATTTATAGAGGAAGCAACCACGTATACTCTCCAGCCAAAAAGCGAGTAATTTTATTTTTATTTTTCCCTTTTTTTTTAATAAAAATCCCAGGAATTGAAAACTTAAATAAATTATTATGACTTTATTTTATTCCTTTAAAGTTTAAAATTTCTATATTTGACATCCTGTAATTTATATATTTTTTCCTTTTTTAATTTACAAAAAATACTTTAAAATCTTACATTTATTCCTAAAATTATAAACTCATAGAAATTTTAATTTTTTTCAAATATTTTTAGTAGAATTAGCCATTCAAAGCCCACATTTTAAAATTATTATACATCAAAAAATTAATTTATTTTAGGAAAATTAATAAAACAAATCTTATAGTTTTTGGTCAGTTACACTACAAATTTTGAAGAAAATTTGCGGATAATTAAAACTTCGAACTATGAAAAAAAACGAAACAAACTTCGCCTCACAATTATATTTCTTGTAAAAAAACATCAAGACAAAAAACGCAGTCTCGTTGACATCAAGGACCGTCATACAGAGACGTCCGAGACATCAACAACGGATGTCCTTTAATGACGAAGGACATTGAAGGCTAATCCAAGAGGTGGCGTTCCTTGTTAGCAACTGGATAAAGAGACAGACGTCTTTTAATGAAGATGGACGTCCAGGATAAGAGGAGGGGCACTGGCGGATTGAGGGTCATGCTTGTCGAATCAAGGAACGAACGTCCCTTCACGAGTATGGACAAACAAGATAGAGATATGTCATCCTTCAAATACGCTGGCAGACGTTATAAAAAATTAAAATAAATACTATAAAAAATTCAAAAATTTGTCTTACACTTATTAATTTAAAGAATAAAAAATTGTGATCTATACTATTGAAAATTAAAAATAAAAAAAAATGAAATTTATTACATTAAAAATTAAAGTTTTGTCCTGCACTTGTTTATCCTATTAAAAATTAAAAATAAATAAATAAATGAGGAGAAAAGGTGGGAAGTGATAGGGAAAGAAAAGGGAAATAAATAATAAGTGGGCGATGATATGTGGTTGTGCTTCTTCAAATAGGCATGGCTATAAAGTAAAAAGAATAGCTTTTGTCATTTTGCATGATAAGGACTCCAAAATATCTTATTTTGCATTTAAGGGCTTGGGGAAGTTTCGGATATTCCCTTTTCGGTCCCTATTTAATATTTATTTATAAATTTTTAATAATAATTGCAAAAATAATTAAAGGATTATTAAATTCAAGAATCTTCATTACACCTAATGTTAAGAGGAGACAAAAATCTCATCATTCTTACGTCATATTACTTTTATTTTAATCTTTATTTAAATTAATTATTTGTACATGTCATTGACAATTAATACCCTAAACTATTTTTTTTATCAAAACTGCCACTGTACTCTAGTTCTTTTACGAAACGGCTCATTTCTTTATAAAATTCATCAAATGTTTTATGTTTTCATTTGTAATGGTCATTTAATTGTGGCAGTCCGCCCTGTGAAGTCCAAGAATGACCTAGGTGTGGGTCTGACTTACATCAGTGGAGGTGTACAACCCCACATCGCTTTTGAAGAGTAGAAAATACATGTTTATAAGTAAGGTTCCCCTCTCTACCTAGTACAACACGTTTTGAACTAATCTTAATAACAAAATTGTTTGAGATTCGGCCAAAAGCTGAAAATATTGTAATTAGAGCACTGAGGGGCGTTACATTAACCTACCTTAGTTATTTTGACTCACTTGATCTTCTGCACACACTAGAAGAAAATCGATATCACAATCGATGTCAAAGACTAGAAGACAGTCTATGATTTATTAATGATTCTATGTGTCATTAAAGATTACAAACATTGACAATGCAAGGTGATCTACCGCACAATACAAAGCATGTTCACATAGAGCTTAGTGGACCATTAGATTTAGCATAGAACAACAATTTTGTACACTTACTAGTCTTCTAAGAAGTCGTATTAGATTTCCCATCACGCAGTTTGTCGATTTTGTTCTCACAATTTTCAACAGTGTTGAGATCAATCAATAGACCTTTCGACGATGCATAGATTTTTAAAAAAAAAATGAATTAGTAATTATTTTATGACCTATTGTTTTTCTATAATGTGTGCTTGTTTAGACAAAATAATCGATAATTAACTATCCATAAGTGACTACTCAACCAAAGTAAATGTTTATCTTAATCATCTATTATTTAAATGCCGTTAGTTATATATACATGATATTTGCAACGTTTCTTAGTACTCCCAATACAATATTGTCTGCTTTGAGTTGTAGCTCACACGACTTTGTTATTAGGGTTAGTCAAAAATGCGTTGTACTAGGTAGAGAGAGGAACCTACTTATAAACCATGCACTTTCTATTCTCTCAAGCGATGTGGGATTGTACATCCTCACTGGATCCACACCTGAATTTTTACTGGCCTTCACATGGCAGATTGACACTATTAGAATATAAAATTAGTGTTTGTGCGACGACAACATAGATGTGCGACAGATGACTCGGAAGAATGTGGAAGGGAGATTAAAAAAATGAATAAATATGTTATGATATTATATTTGGTTTCCTTAACAACACTAGGGTTGATGTAAAAGAGCTGTCTTCAACAATAATATAGAAATGGAGTAAGATGATCATGCTTGGTTGATAGGTGGTGCCTAATCGACTTCCACTTTTAACACTCATGCATGCTCCTTTCAATGTTTTTTTTTAATTTTATTTATTTTAATTATCCTCCACCAAACTCCACTCTCTCTCTCTCTCTCTCTTAATAGGGTTTGAGTTGGCTCAAACTCAGCACCAATCCCCACGGTAGAGGAGGAGGCTTTCTAGATGTCCACGCAAGAAGACAGTTTGTGTGACAGCTAGATGTACGTCTCTTGTAGCCAGGCGAATATATTTGATTTGTGATGGCTTCATCAACTTGGCCACAAGAGTATTAAGTCCATAAAATGTCTGATAATTATAGATTGTAGATGAGTCCAACAAAACAACAATCAGTCATCAAATAAATGCCCAGTTTTACTATATCTTTCTACATTCACCTTTGGAAAAAAAAAAAAAAAAAGGGGTCAAATTTCAGCTTACCATAAAGGGTCAAATTTATATTAATGTGGGCAGCCCTCGCGCTGCGAAGATAAGAGTAACTCATCTGTAAGTTCAAGGCATATCAATGGAGATGTACAATCTTATATCGCTTGAGAGAGTGAAAAATACATCCACCTAGTACAACACGTTTTAAGCTAACTGCAAAGACAACTGTGTGAGATTTGATCCAAAACGAATAATATTATACTATAAGGACTGAGAACGTTAATAATATTTTTAAATAAATATATATATATATATATATATATAGGGTGAGAAAATGACAAAAAGAAAATGGATAAAGTTGCAGAGGTGGTGGAGGGTCCATTGGTAGGTGAATAATAGAAGATAGAAGCCATCCACGCATTGATAGACAGCGTGCGTGGATTATGTGCTGTGTGTATATCATACAAGTTGAAGATACATTAATTACATTGATAACCCCACACAATTAAATCAACAAAGTGGGTTTCTTCTTCCTTCCCACCCTTTATTTATTGTGTTTCCAGTTTGGGAATCTTGAGTTCCAATGAGACAATGCAAGAACAAAGATTCCAACAAAGGAAGATACATTGAATTAAGACACCATCTACAGTAATATTATAAATCAGATAAACCAACACATCGTATTTTCATATTTTCAAGTGTTAACTTATGAGAGAGATCTCAAATGGGCAAGTCAAACCCATAACATTAATTAAGTGCAGTCTTTGATCTAGTGATTATCACCGACAAATTTAGAGCATCTTTTCAACAGCAGAGAAGCATATCAATGGATTACTACTACTACCAAGGCCTCTTAGACCCAAGAGGAATAGTGTTTGATCCTGAAATTTGACCCCGATGACCGTATCCGCCTCCTCCTCCACGCCCACGCCCTCTCGAACTGAAGTTTCCTCCTGATCCTATACAACCAAAAATCATCGACAAAATAAATGAATGAACAGAAATATCATTATCCTTTGTGAGATGTATTCACATCTTACATGTCCTTTTTCAGCATATATTACTTGTTCAAAGCTTGTAGAAAAAGGGGCAATAAGAGATGAATGTCTATCGTTGCCAAAGAGCGGCACCAGATAATCTTCGTCCAAAAAAAAAAATACAGCAGAGAAAGTACCTCCAAAACCAGAGCCACTAGACTGGGACATAGCAAGCAATGGCGGGGGCACAAACTGCCCTGCTTCTTGCAAGATCTTGGCAAGATCCCTAGCAAATTTTGCATTTGCCTGTGTGAAGAAGGTGAAGGCGGTACCTTTTGCCCCTGCACGGCCAGTCCGGCCAATCCGATGAACATAATCCTCAAGGCTAACAGGAAAGTCATAGTTGATCACACATTTTATATCCTTCACATCTACAAAACCAAAAAATAAAAGAGAGAACTCAAAATGAAAGGAAAACTTAAAATGGGTAGAACAAGGGAGAAAACTGCAAACACCCTTATCCCTGCACTCCTAAGATATGGTGAACAAATTTAAGATAAAAACATTCATCATATAAATTTGCCCACCTTAATCTTGAAGGGATAAGGAGCAGGTTCACCACGACCATATCCAACTTCGATCGACCAATAAGCATGTTCTAGAGTCAACCAGGCTGCAGAATGTGGATGGGCAAGGATAAGACATAATCATGTTACTTACAGACACTAGAGGAGCATAGCCATTTCAAACACCTATCATGGAAGGGGTTAGATTACCTAATCAAAATCCAGATAGTCAACATTTACCCTTTCCCCTAAAACAAACGAGCATAAAATATCTTCGACGGTCTTGCTCCCGTGTCTATGTAACATGAAATTTGTTATTAGGATATACGTCTCGAGGAGACAAAATATCACCCTTTAATCCTATTTCTAAGCTCAATTAGATCGTAGAAAGCATAATGCTCTAGGATAAAAATAGGGTGACACCTAGATTGTCAGTTAGAGTGTGTGCCTAGCATTACTCTCCGCAAAAGCTACCAATCCAAATCATCACAAGCCTTAATCCCAAACCACAAGCTATAATATTTTCCAGACAGGAAAACTGGACAGCAGCCGGTAAACTCCCTAGATTTAGTATTTCAAGGACAAAAGGACAGACTTCTAAAACACAATTGCCCTACCAAGACCCCGTGCTGCCACATCAGTGGCTGTCATTATTGGACTACGTCCACTTTTAAACTCGGCCAGGACCCAGTCTCTTTCAGTCTGATTTTTATCACCGTGTATGGAAAGGGCAGGCCATCCATCCATTCTCAACTGCCTTGTAACTTGGTCACATCCTTTTTTCGTTTCCACAAAAATCAGAATACGGCTGCCATTCATCACTTCTTTGAGCAGTTTAATCAGTCTGAAAGAAAAAAATTTACATATTAAACCAAGATGAAAAAGAACATGCGTTTCTGCAATACAAAATGTAAAGCTTAAGAACACCTGTTGTATTTCTCCATGTCCGTCATAACTTCAACAACTTGGTTAATAGATTGATTGGCTTTCAGTTCTGGTGATCCAATAATGACCTGAATGGTAACAAGAAGTTCAAAAGATTGCTCAAGGAAAATAGAACATAAATAAAAATTTTCAATTGATATATTAAGGTAGAGTAAAATAAAACTTGCAATTCAAACCTTGTAAGGGTTACGCAAAAATTGCCTCGCCAATTTCTCAACCTCCCTTGGCCATGTTGCACTCCAATACAACGTCTGTCTATCTGGTCGAATCTGTGAAAACCAAATAACTTATCAGACATGCAGTGCACATGAATATTTAAGATTGGTATAGAATGTGCCTCGGAGTCATGACTCAGATGTGAAGATATTCATAGAACCAATAAATATGATTTAATCGAGAAAACTAAAATTTCAGATGATAATTCATATTGAAAGGAATGGCGATTGCAAAAGCATTTATATGATTAAGTACTTTTGTCCATTACTAGTAAACCCAATCAAGTAATGCCCGTTTTAGTACATTTTCCAAAAGCAACAAAATCTCTCTATTCTCTATTTCTAGTTTCCTAAATATTGTCTAGAAAGAAACCAATGACACTAAAAATCAACTTGGCAGATCTAATGAGAAATAAAGAAGTCTTAAGAAGGATGCGAATATGCCATCTCTCCCTATGAAACTTCATTCTTAATAGATAAGCAATTACGCTCGACTTTAATTGGAAATTTGCATCTTATATCTCCACAGAAAATTAATGAAAAATGTCAATCGAAGTCTTGTTATTTTTGTACCATTGAACCAAACAAGAAAATTTGGATGATCATTTTAATAAAATACTTAAACTACGATCATAAACAAAAGCCATAACATATAAAAAAAAATATGTCAAAATATTCCCACCACTAATATCTCGTGTAATTACAAAATATAACAATTGTGTGTAAACAACAAAACAAACTATTACAACAACAGAATACAAACACTTTCACACGAACACAGGGTACTTCGAGAGACCCATCACTCTCCTCTCTGTTTTTCCTCCCCCCTTCTCTTTCTCTCCACCCCGTACTTATTTCTTAACTGCTAACAGTTACTAAATTCATAAACAGTTACGAAAATAATTACCAATACATTTACTAACATAATTACTTAATTAAATATTCTCTTTCCTTCTTCTAGCATATGTAAACCTCACAAGAGGTTTATCTTTGTGTTGCAAGTAATATTTGATGGGTTAATACATGAAAAACACGAGATATTTCTTTTCTTCAGTGCTATCTTTCCACAAGCCTTTATAGTTTGAAAACATAGAGGAAATTGTACATAATAAATCTACATTGGTTTCATGATTCTCGCTATAAACTCTAACCACTCACAAAAGAATTACATTACACTTCATGATCATTCAATCAAAAATAATTCCACTACAATTCATTGAAATAGTTCATTCACCAAATTTATGATTGGATCATGCAATTTTAATTAATTTTAGTGGGTTGATGTATCTACAGTCGCTAATTTTGAGCCTTCCGGATTATTCGGTCTATATGATTTGTTCATTTGAATCAATGTAGTCATAGCATCAATTGTAATGAAAAATTGTTTCAATGTTCATAACAGAAGGGCAATAGCAAGAGCCTTTATTCACTAAAATATGGACAAGAATGCCATTATCAACAAAATAGCAAGACAGAATCCAACAGAAAAATCAATAGTATTTTTTTTTTGTTTGAATAGAATTAAAAACAACACAATCATAAAAGCAAACAGAAATTATTGTTGAACACCTAAAAAATGGGATCCTCAATAGTCACTATTAATGTATGAGTAACTTAACTCATAATATGTTAAATAATCAATACCAAATTAAAACATTGAAATTTGGTCCAATAAAAGTTTCTCTACTCGTAAGGTTTTTTATAAATAGGATAATTATAAAAAAACACCTTAAACTATGGGGTCAATGACAAACTAACCCTTAAATTATTTTAGTTAACAAATCAACTCTTAAACTATTCTCATTAAACAAAATAACCATTTCCATGTGAGTGTTGAGAACATATGCGGTGGGCGCCCTCACTCAAATAGAGGGCGCCTGCGAATGTTGCCCATAACATAGGTTGTATATCAACTTTTCAGATGCTTGCGGTTCATATCAAGTCATCCTCCATAGACGCCTTCACTTAAACACCGGGTTCCTACGTTTTCAGTCGGAAGCCAACTCCCGAGAGCTAATTTGACACATCCCTTTCATCGTTGGACGCCTACCGTTCAGCGTTGAGTGTCCACAGTGAATGTTCTCAGCCAAAACATGTATTGAAACTGGGCGTTCGTGAATTCCTCGAAATGTCATTGCCTCTGGGTTGGGCATCAGCCAATCAGCTTCAGGCGTACGCCGCGGACGTCTTCAAGGTTCACATGGCCTCCCAGAACTCATTTTTTATAGGAAAATTAAACGGAAAGTGTTATTTTGTTAACTGAGGTTAGTTTACGAGTTAATTTGTTAACGAAAATAGTTTAAGGGTCAGTTGGTCACTGAATCCATAGATTAAGGGTTTTTTTTTATAATTACCCTTATAAATATATAGATATAGATGGGATTCTAGAGGAGATTAGCAAAACTACTCCATTAGCCACTACAATATCAATTGTTCTCACGTGAACATAATTCTAAATTTTGTTGCATTTGTTTTAGTAAGAATGCATACAACAACGGAGGGCGTTTTTCCTTTACAACTAAAAAACAAGGGCGTAACATTGCCACCAGAATCCTACTTTTATGACCTATTACTATCAAAGGTCAGGTTCAATGACATTATCTCACAAGTCAAATGGATATTTATTTAAAAAGAAAAAAGAAAATAAGAAACTTACTTGGCTGATAATTTTCCTTATTTGAGGCTCAAATCCCATATCCAACATTCGATCAGCCTCATCCAAAACAAGGTAAGTCACTCTCCTCAAGTTTGAATATTGAGCTTCGAGCATATCAATTAGACGACCAGGTGTTGCAATCACTATCTCTACACCTGGAATGACCAATGAATAATTTCAGTCATGTTCAGTAAAAATATGATGCAAAAACGAAAAGTAGCTCACCTCTTTTAAGATCTCGAATTTGAGGCCCTTTTGGAGCACCACCATATATACAAGTACTTTTGACATTTGCTCGTAGCCCAAATTTCACAGCTTCTTCTTGAATTTGAACTGCCAGCTCTCGGGTAGGAGCTAGCACTAATACAATGGGACCTTCACCTTCAACTACATGTACAAGACAAGAAATAGCAATTAGAAAAGAAGAAAAAAAAAGGGGGGG